>JAHLJS010000002.1:101695097-102275391 GCA_038502445.1 Eremochloa ophiuroides
GCGATGTGGAGCTCCGATGCTGGTAGGTTTGGGCCAGGGGTAGGTTGGGCCAGGGGAGCTCCACGCGCCGGCAACCTTACTCTGGGGACGGAACCGGCGATGGAGGCTGTCGGCGGATCTAGGCCAGAGGAGGGGCAACCAGGACGGATGGAGGAGGCCACAACGGGATGAAGGGAGGAATGTTCTCAATAATGTAATCTACAAATGACACATTTACATTGAAACCAAATTATGACAGGTATCCTTGTATCCTGTTGTTTGTCCAAAAGTCTAGGGAGACGACGGCGAAGATGGAGCAGCATGGTACTAGCACGAGATGAGAGAGACAGCGAGCACAGGATAGGGAGAGGGATAGGACGAGAAAAATCGAGGTGTTTCCCATAATGTGGAGAGACTGGCTCGTGTTTCCTCCAACCGTTGCAGACGGACAATGGCCGGTCGCAGGTGCACGATGCAACCTGTTTGGCAGGATTTTTTGTCCTCTCTCCGGTCACAAATGCGTGTATGAGCGGAAATAAACAAGTTCTAGGGCTATGTTGCTTACTGAATCCTCTACAAAAACTTAGGCAATGAGAAGTGGACTCATCACATGTTGGATCGGATCAGACTGAAAAAACTCACAGTTTTTTTGCAAGCCCGCCCAAAGGATTGTTTGAGCCTGCACCTACCCGATAGATATGTCAGGTCGGTTAGGTCTGGCTAATTCTCAAGTTTTTTGTTTTTCTATTTGGGGTTTATCGGGTTGGGTTGGGTTATGGGATGGAACTTAGAAATTATGGTCCTCACCAAACCAATGATTATTATTGTTAGTAAAAAATTTATGCCTTGAGTCTGCCCATTATATTCGTCGGATAGGTTAGTTTTGAGAGCCGTTGGAGTTACCATTCGAAAGCTCCGATGGTGCACTGTAGTCTTCAAAATCAATTTTAGGACCGTCTCCTTAAATCAACTTTACAAGATGCAATCTTGACCATCTCAGTAATAAAATGTCTGTATCCATAAATGCATTTTGCCAACGTCCGCCTCCAAAAATTTTTAGGTATTTTAGGAGACATTTGTACTTTGTGCCTACCTACATTAATGTTTGGGTTTGTGTACTGTCTCGCAAAATTATTTTTTAGCAGCGATCACCGATCAGGCTATTCACTCCTCCTCCCATTGAACTCGGTCTAGCCTTTCATTAGATCCTTTCCATATGCATCTAGTAGCTCATGAGTTTATAATGGAGGTGCATCACCCTCAATTTGAACGAATGAAAGGCGTCCAACTCAAGAAGAGTTCTTATTTTTCTTTATTTTTTGAATTTAAGCATAGGATATGTCGTCCTATGAAGGGGAATACAAATCATAAAGACCTGGAGAAGATAAGATGCTCAAAATATCTATCACAACAAAAACATATATACTTAAGAATACCCATTTTATTTGGACGTAAATTGAGCAAAGAAATGGATATATGAGGAATTGTTAGCTAAAAAAAAAAGTTTCCCAAGTAGCATGCATATACATTTGAGAATTTTCACAGCTACATTGTTCCTCACTTTTAAACTTTTGTGGGTCCTTATTCGATAGTTCCTTGATTCCTTCCTTTGGTGCTAATGCTTCATGAAGATAAAGATTCTAGTTTTCTTTCTTCCACCTTTCTAGAAACTATATGGACAAAGAAGAAAAAGGATGGGCCAGGTGTATGCAACAGATAGATGGTGCAGTAGCAAATCTTTCTCTAGAAAAATGCTAACCGATATCAAATCATGAGCTATGGACTATGGTTGAGCACTACTTAGCCCCTCAAGTGGAAAGGTCCACGGAATAGGATCCTTTCTCCTACATAAGCTCATGCTTTTGACCTTTAAGAAAGTTCCATGCATATAGAGCAACAAGTGACTAGTCTTATTAATGTATATATACTAAGTGGACCAAAATGCGTTCCTTAACGCATAAACAATCTCGGTATCAATTCTGTGTATTTTGGATACGATAGCTAGGCATCCAAATTTCCCAGAGGACACCTCTGCATGTATATTCCTTTTGCCCTTTTCGCATAGAAGAGAAAGAGAACAAAGCAATTTAAATTTTTTAACAACAAAGATAAAAAAAAAAGCCCTGCTAGAAAACATTGCAAAATATCCCCCTGGTCTCAATTTTTTTTATAGTTTTTGAAATCTGTAATGCACTACTCCACATAATTAACCTCTAAATAACCATGCTTCAGTCTACTGGAAGTGTTTACAGGTGCCAAATCAGTTGCGGTACCAACTAGAATAGGAAGTAACAGTGCACGGTGCCCTCTACATGGACAAATCAAAAGGACTGCTAGTAAGGCTTTGGAATGCACTTTTTTTGCTTAGCGACTCCCATGCACATGCAAAAACCTTGTTGTCCGCTTAGTGATGTACTGATGTGTGTGCTTTGCTTAGTGACGCAGCGGCGTGTGGTCTGATGGTCGCAAAGAAAAACACAAGGGTTGCGTCAAAAAGGGTCAACTAGGTGGAATTCTGACCATGCCAACACCCCTTCCATCACATAAATACCAAAAGAAGTGCATCTTAGCGTTTCTTGGTCGTCTTTAGTCCTGCTCCTTGCAATCCACCTTTCCTAATCTCTTTTTTGCACCACTCACCTCTGATTCTTTTGATATTGCGTGCAAAGTAGCACCCCTACTTTATTGTTATTTTTGTAAATAAAATTCACATTCTTTAGGATGTAAGTGAAAACGGTTATGATAAATTCTATTTTAGTTTTTATATTTAACGCTCAAATTTGTATTGACGAACATTCTAACTGTCCTCGTTTTTTTTCGTTTTTGGTAATCCAATCTTATACTCTTGTCATCTTATGAAACTTACGGTATGAACTAAAGTTATTTATATCTTGGCAATGTTGCCAGGACAGGCCCGGTTAAAGTCATGTTTCTTGATTCTATGTGTCTAATTTTTTTTTCTTTCTGTGTATAGAATGTTATCAGCATGTTCCCAATCAGATTGATTCGTTTTCAGTTTCACGTGATTCTCGTTCCCATTTTGGGCCTTCCAAATTTTAATGTTGTCTATGTAATAAAACATAAAACAAAATAGAAGAGGGTTTATCCTGACTGGTTCCGACCATTTTCAGAGGGATAATCCTTATTGTCATACCCACTATAAAATCAAAGTAACATAGAAGTCCATGTCAGGCTTGCTTGTGAGCTTATATTAACTTGGGGGCTAAGGTTTTTCTTTTTGTGGAAATGCGATGTGATATGCTATTTCAGATAAAAGATGCAAATATCAACGAAAATGGTTGCTCATTTCTCCCATTCCCCCCATTTTTCATCAGTGCAAAATAGTCGCTCTCGGAACTTAGCATTTTGACTTTTGAGATAAGAAAGGGTGTCACCAATGGTGACTATGCAAATTCTCGAGAAGTGAAGGGCGTATTTGGCAAAACTTGCTTCATTTGTTTGTCCCCCCTTGCAGCGCAGGCCGGGCTGTTGTTCTTTGCTTTGAGGCAAAGCAATCTCGAACGGAACAATAAAAACAAACGGTCACCTAGGAACCAAAACCGAACCTGATCCGAGCGAATTTAAACCTGCACCGTAAACTAATCAGCGTGTATATATCCTTCTCTATCACGGTGTTTAGATACACCCCAAAAATTTCAGGATTTTGGCATTGTAGCAGCGAGGAATCTTTTGCAACAAGTGTCCAATTATAGCCCAACTAAATTCAAAAGATTCGTCTCACGATTTACAGGCAAACTGTGCAAACATGCAAAGTTTCGTCTACATTTAATGTTCCATACATGTGCCGCAAAATTAATATGACGAAAGTTTTAGAATTTTGAAGAGAAACTAAACACCCCCTATGTGAGCGTATATATCCTTCTCTATGTCAGCGTACAACTGTAGGGCTCTTATTTATTCATTCATCTCGACCCTGTTTATATTCGCCACCAAATACAAATATTTATCACATAAATATTTAGACACATATATAGAGTATTAAATATTGTTGAAAAACTAATTTGATAGCTTCACAAAATGTTACAAGACGAATCTTTTGATTCTAATTATGTTATGTTGAACACTTATTGCAAAAACTAGCATGTAGCTACAGTAAAAGATTTTGTAAAATAGACGATCTAAACACCCCTTTATGTGTTCGGAGCAACTTACTACTTAAGTTATGATCAAGTTTATTCAGCGTGTTCGCTTGTGCTTATTAGCACCTTTTGTCATGAAATTGTATTTTACTCTTACAGTGAATCAATAATATCTAAGGGCCTGTTTGGATGCATCCCAACTAAAATTTAGCTAGCTAATTGATAGAGGTAAAGTTTAGCTAGCTAAAAAAATTACTTTAGATGTGGGTGTTTGGATGCTCTAGCTAGTTTAAAATCTTAACCATACTACTCCTCATTAATATTATTATTTAGATAGCTAAATTTTAACTGGATGTGTTTGGATGCTCTAACTAAACTTTAGTTGGGAATAATTTGGTGATTTAGACCTTTTAGTTGGTTTTAGCTAGGTTGAAACAGCTAATTGTATTGTGTACATTTTAGTCTTCAGCTAAAATTTATGTAGGTTTAGTTATGAGGTGTTTAAATGTATCATAGCTAATTTTTTTTTACTGAACTGGAGGGGCCAGGAGGCCCCTATAGGGATTTTATTGAAATTAAAAAGTTAACAGAACAGAAGAGGAAAAAAGGTACAAGGTCCCATATCAGGAAAAAACAGGAGATTACAAAAATTGAAAACAGAAGAGAGATTAACCCGCTAAAGTTTAGTTGGCGCATCAAACATGGCCTAAAATCTGCAGTTTCTTTTTCAGTGAGCCGAACAACTTGTGTTGAAATCATGTCTATTCTTAAAACTCAAATCGTATTAATGGAGGTGCTAGGTTTAGCTTAGGCCCTAAGTTTCTGCCACGTTCGTCCGAGCTAGGGTGCACGGGCCAGCGAGCCGAGCCAGTCCACGGCGTGCGTGCGGGCGTCAGGGCGTCCATGGATCGGACGGATAATCTAGACTTTTGGAGGATCGTGCGGTCGGCTGCGGACGTCAATGTTCGCTAGTTAATCTAATTCCGTCTAATTTCTTAAAACTAATCTGTCTAATCACGCCAGGGACTGAACCCGTATTAGTATTGGCAAGTAAAGCTAGTAGTCAAATTTGGATGGTCGTTCCGGGGGGTTTACTACGGCGGACCTGGGACCTAGTTCCCGGTGTGTAGAAAACTCAACGGCGCTCCGCTAGCTACCCCCTGATTTGGATAACCTTGGGCCTATTTAGAAGCACCCCAACTAAAATTTAGCTAGTTAATTGATAGAGGTAAAGTTTAGCTAGGTAAATATCACTTTAGCTGGGGTGTTTGGATGCTCTAACTAATTCAAAATCTTGACCATGCTACCCCTCATTAATACTATTATTTAGATAGCTAAACTTTAGTTGAATGTATTTGGATGCTCTATCTAAACTTTAGTTATGGATAGTTTAGTCATTTAGACCTTTTAGCTGGTTTTAGCAGGGTTGAAACAGATAATTAGATTGTGTACATTTTAGCCTCTAGCTAAACTTTGTTAGGTTTAGCTATGGGATGTTTGATACATCATAGCTAAAATTAGTCAGTTAAAGTTTAGTTAGTGCTTCCAAACAGAGCCCTTATGTGTACCATGCGCGTTTGACGTGCCAAGTTTAACCTGGCCTGTTTCTTTTTTATCTTAAGAAAAAGGAATGGACCGAATGTAGCAGGAGTATCGGCTTGCGTCACGACGGCTCAACTCATCAACTAGTGTACTCCCTCCAAATAACTTACTTTCTTTGATTTTAGGCTTTATGTTTGACCATTTTCATTTTATTTAAAAATTTTATATAAATATTATTTATTTTGTTATAACTTAGTCTATCATTAGAGATATTTTATTAATAATTTATTTACTTTATTATTTATATAAAATTTTTGAATAAGATAAACGATCAAACGTGAAGTCTAAAAGTCAACGAAGCTAAGTTATTTGGGGAGGAAGTAAAGAAAATCAACTTGGCAGATGGCTAGAACCCGATAGGCGATAGGAATACGTAGCAGCAGGCAAATATCTGCTTGCCGCCTTTTGCCGTGGCAAGAAAGAGAGAGGGGATTTGATTGGGTGGTCACAGCCTGATGATGTAAGTACGTACCAGTGCCGAAATCCGGCAGCATACCCAGCACAAAACACGCTGAACTTGCCACGTTCAAAACACGCTGAACTTGCCACGTTTTAGGCCATGTTTGGTACAGTTTACAACAGATTTATGTTGTGAGTTATTTTTTTTATCAAATATCTTTTTTAAAAATAGCTTCAGGATAAAGCTGTTTTGTTTCTTCTCTCACAAAGAGATGAGATGAGATAGAGCTGAAAATTGTAGCTTATTTCAGCTTCATCTGACGCAAGTGGGCCCATAAGAGATAAAAGACTTTCAGATGCCCCTGCTGGAGCGGAACCGGGGCGCAAGGCCGGCTGGCCGGGGCCGCCGCCGCCATGGGAGCCGGTTGGGCGAGCGGGGCGCGGAGCCGGGAACGCCGTCGGCGAGCTGGCCTGGCGAGGGAGGCACGGAGCCAGGAACGCCGTCGCCGGGGCGCAGGGTCGTGGTGTGGTCGCCGGGGCGTCGGGTCGGAGCGCGTCTGCCAGCGGCTAGCGCAACCGTGGGTGCGTCGAGCACGCCGCACGCGCGAAGAAGCCTGGACGTCGCCGTCGTGGCGTGGTCACACCAGGCGCAGGAGCAACCGCAGCCGCATCGCCGAGCGTGGCCGCCGCCGCCGCCATGCCAAGCGCGAGCACCGCCATCCAAAGGAGCGCACTGCGCGAGAACCAACGGGACACGGTGACTAGGCTCGCTGCCTCGGGGATGCAGTGATGCGATGGCCTTCTTGGGGCTCGCCAGCGGCCTCGGGAGGAAGATGCATAGCGAGAGGCATGGGGAGAAGATGCGACGACATCGGGAGGAAGATGCCCGTGAGTAGCAGACGAGGAAAGAGAAAAAGAAAAGGGTAGTCTAGTCATTTTATTGTTTCAGTCTATCATATGAAGCTGTTTTGCTAAACAAATTTCTAAAACAGCTTTGGCTTCACACAAAACCTATTTGTGAAGCTAAAACACATAAAAACAGCTTCACCAATGAAGGCCCTGTTTAGATGCACTAACTAAACTTTAGTTAACTAATGTTAGCTATGATGTATCCAAACACCTCATAACTAAACTTAGTCAAAATTTAGCTAAAGGCCAAAATGTACACAATCTAATTAGTTGTTTCAACCCAGCTAAAAGGTCTAAATGACCAAATTATCCCTAACTAAAGTTTAGATAGAGCATCCAAACACATCCAACTAAAGTTTAGCTATCTAAACAATAGTATTAATGAGGGGTAGCATGGTTAAGATTTTGAATTAGCTAGAGCATCCAAACACCCCAGCTAAAGTGATCTTTAACTAGCTAAATTTTATCTCTATTAATTAGTTAGCTAAATTTTAGTTGGGGTGTTTCCAAACAGGCCCAAAATTAAACTGTGCCAAACGAGCCCTTAGTTCTTTGTCTGAGAACTGAGATGGGTGCTGTCTGTGAGGATATACATTAGCATTATCAGGCGTCCCCGTCCGAAAGAGATTACTACTGTCACGCCTCGATCGGAACTGGTAGGGCTGGGACTGAAAGTAATCTTGATCGGTGTCCTCGACCACCGATTTATTACGTGTGGCTGGCGTGTGTAAACACGAATGCCTAAAAGCTGCGGCACATGTGCGTGTGCTGTGCGGCTGTGCCTATTAACCGCCTCGTCGATGATAACTTGACCACCACGGAGCAGAGCAGAGCTTGCGTCTTCGATTAGCTAGCTCAGCCTGCCCAAGCCCAAGTCGTAGTCGGCCATCTCGTTCTTCGAATTCAAAGCGTACTCCACGTGGGTACTCCGTCGTACAGAGAGATGGTCAACGCGAGGGCACAAGGTCAGCGTAGCGTCGGCTTGGCTGCGGCCGGAGCCGGAGCCGGAGCCGGACCCTCATCACGGAAGCCTCGTGACATGGATGTCTCATCAAGAAGTAGTCGCGCGGCGCGCTGAGAGTGAAAGGAGCGCGCCGTTTCGTGCGAGGAAGCCAAACCCGCCCTCCACGCAAAATACCGGCCGGCCGGCTCAACTGGTGAGCAGGTGAAGCAAGGGCAAATTCGGTATCCCAAATCAGGACAGCACGGGATGTTTCATGCGACGAATTGTGGCGTCTGGGTGATGTTTTTTTTCCCCTACCACGATTCTGGACTAACCTGCACTATAACATTACTACACCCTTTGTCCAAGAATACATATAACTATAAGTTGCGTATCAGATAACTGTAACAGAACCGGCTAAATCACCTGGCCCACCGGCACCTGTCATTGTCACTAACGACTTCTGACAGCCGGGCCCATGTCCCAAATGATCTAGACAGGTCTGTCGGGCTACATTAGCGCCCTTTTTTCCGACAGGATCACCATTGAAGAACCATTACAGGATTACAACATTTCATAATAAAAATACATCAGAGTACAGTGCGGAAGATTACATAACATTTAGATTACAAACCAGTTGTTCAAATAGGATTCAAATATAGTTATTACAGGCCAGAGGACATAACAGTAGCAGTGGAATAGTTACACAATACTAGATAGGATAACTCGAACCCTGCCCACGGGTTCCACTTCACTCATCGCCGCTTTCTTCTTCGACCACGGTCACGCAACATGGAGCAAGGCAGATCTCCGACTGCGGTCCTCCTGCAACGGGGTTAACAAACCCTGAGTACTTGGGGTACTCCGCAAGACTTACCCGACTAAGGGTGTAAAATGAGACTCAGGAATGCAAGGCTATGGGTAAGGCTAGCAGAGGATGAGGAGTTTGCAGAAAAGCAATCTATCCTGATCCATATTTTATTTTGTCATTATTATAATCACATTTATAGCTCCAATATTCAGACTCATGTATCATCATTCTTTCAATTACTTTATTCATTCAGATAACCTAGTTGAGAACCACTTTTCGGTGTAGAGTGTGAGGATCAAGTCTCCATAACCGAGGAGCACGTCGATTCGAATCCAGAAAAGTACCCAGCTGGGGATTCTAACCACACTGCATATGCAGCACGCCGGCATACATATACCAACCTGTCGTCACGGCTTTGCTATCCCGGAACCGGTCCTGCGCCACCCGAGAGCACAGTACTCCACTCTTATCCAGGCACGCCGGCCACGTGGGTACAAGCTACTCTCGCCATCTCTCCACTCCCAGTGCGTGGTTGTCGGTTCCAGCAATAGCGTCACCGAACTCTAGGCTTTCCGCATTGGTATGTGGCTAGGCTGTTCATCATGATCACAGCAGGCCTACAACGAACGGTCCCTACTTCCTTCCTGCCGTCAATCCTGCATTGGGACTCTAACCCAAGTACAAGACTACCCGACAGTTTTTATTATCGCGCCTGTCAGGTGAGTGAGACATAGGGAACGCCGCCCCATGAGCTGGCCGCCCAACGAAACACGTTTCCAAAGACATCGACCAGTTCCAAACTATTCCAAAAGCGACCATGCATTGGGACTCTAACTCAAATACACATCGACCAGCGGATAACCAGCTCTTCACCAATCAAAGTATAAGTACAATCATGCCACAGAAAATAGTTTTTCTTTTATGCAAAGCTAAGTTCATTAAGCATGTCTAAGCATTTCTCAAACCATTTTATTTAAATCAGGTTTCAGGGTATTTATTTGAGACAATGCATCTGGATAGGTGACAATCAACTCCTATTAACCTAATGCAGTAGATTAACTCGAATTATAAATATTTTGTAATAGAGGGGCTGAATGCACCGGGGCTTGCCTTGGATCGTGTACAGCGTCGGGTCGGGATCAGTCCCGCAGATGTCGAATCCTTGGATGACTTCTGGAGTGGCCTCCTCAGTAGTAGTCTCGACCTGGACCCCCTCGGGAACGGGCACTACACGTATGCAATGATGTATGCTTAGCATGGCATGAGGGCAACAAATGAAATGCTTGAAAGTAAACCATTAATACCTTGAGTACAACTTTCCTTCACGGCAAAGTTGTAAACGATCTACAGAAGGTAAAAGTAATGTTTCCTACTTTTGTTTTATTGACCTTTTTAACGGTCACAGAAAGCCGCTACACAGCTTTATGACTACTACCAAGCACTAAGTTCTCAAATTGCCAAGGATCACACAGCGAAAGATCCTTGGTCTTCATTCAACCCAAAAATTCACACAACAAACCTAAATCCATTTTTTTTCTATTTACTTTATTAATCCCTAGTTTCACATATATTTATTAATTGACCAAACTAACTTCAATTGCAACCAAACTTTACCAACAGCTAGGTTTTATCACCAAACAGAGCCACAATAAATTTCATGATTTTTGGATTTACAGAGAATTAATTAAAATTACACAAACTTGCATTTATTAATTACTTCACTGATTTATACAGCAGATTAAAGGCACTGGAACACCCTATATTATATTTTTAACAAATACTACATACTTCAGAGAGCATACACAATTATTCTCACATTTTTCCATTCAACAGATTAATTCATATGAAATAAATAAACTTCAGTACTATTCATATGAATATATAAATGAAAAGCATTTTGAAATTCACTGGAAAAAGAAAAGACCAAACCAGCCCACTACGGCCCATGACCAAGCGAGCCGGCCCACTCGGCCTGCCCGCACCCGGCGCCGGCGTTTTAGCAAAAGAGACCTTAGGGAAATCGAAAATCAACCCGCGGTCCGATCTATACTATTCACATGAGTCACGGGATTTGCACTTAACCCCCTGGAAAGACCTATCTTCTAACCCGAGGCCCCTGGCCTCTCCTCTGTTTTTACAGAGGCGAGAGCGCCGGCGGTCCGCCGCCCCTAGCTCGCCGACGGTGAGCCGAGGGACGAAGCCGAGGGCACTGACGGACTCTACACTCCAAGGCGAGTCTACCAAGCTAAGACACGACGAGATCCGAGGCGCACAGCGCCTGGAGACACGGATGCGGCGGCTCGGTGGCGGCGGCGAGCACGTCGCCGGCGAGCACAAGCCGGTAAAGAGAGGGGGAAAAGGTGCGCGAGCATCTGGGGCTCACCACGAAGCTGGCCGACGGGTCGGTGGAGACGGAGGTGGTTCGGAGAAGGCGACTTGGCGACGGCGGCGGATCCCGGCGGCTCGGCACAACGGCGAACACGCGTTCCGGCGAACCTAGGGAACCAGAGAGTACACCGACGCAAGAGTAAGGTTCAAGGGGTCACGGAGATCACGGTACGCAACAATCCGAGGTCCAGAGCTTACCCAAACTAGCTCGAGATGACGGCGGAGCTCGCGGCGGCGCTCTGCCCGCCCGCGAAGAAGACACCGGCGTTCCGGTGGTTACGAAGCTCTACAGCTCCCACCGACGGACGCAGGCGATGCGCAAGGAAGCTAGCTAGCTGGCTGCAAGATGGAGAGGGTGGTGATGGACGGAGCGCGGCGTATTCGGCCGAGAACCGAGAGGACGACAGTGGAGACCCGGGAGGGAGAAAATGGAGAGGGGGAGGGCCTCGTCGCCCTTTTGAAGGCCGGGGAAGAGGGGGACAGGGTCAGAGCGTCGCGGCGCACGCCGATCCTCCTCCGAACTGGCGCCCGGGCAGGATCCCGGCCGGCACGGCTCGCCGCGCGCCCGCGCGCGACACGGCGGCTGTCGGCTCTGTTCGCGAACAGGAAGAGGGGGCGGAGTACTGTAGCATAGATCCCTAGGGGCTGTCGGTTTTTGACCAAATTCGACTGATTTTGCATACAAACATGAAAAACTGCAAAAACAAAAGTTGTAGGGTTTGAAATTCTGAACAACTTTGCTTTTGGAACTAAATCCAAATTCGAAATATTTTTGAAACTACTGAAAAAGGGGTAAACTAGAGTTTTAAATTTCAAACTGTATTTTCAAAATTACTTTTAAATTTTCTCAACAACTTGAAAAGTTGCCAAAATAAAAGTTGTTCTACTCAATGAGCTTTACAACTTCTATTTAGGGAGTTTTGCCAGATTCCAAATAATTTTTGAAATGCCAATCCAAAACTAAGTTTTAAATCATTGTTTTAAAATAAATTTGAATTTCCACCACAGAACTTTGAAATCTCCAAAAATAAAAGTTGTTCCATTTTAAAAGATCTAAAACTCTTCTTAAGGGACTATCTTAAAATTCCTTTTAGATTTTGAATTAGGTTTTGATCCTAATAAAAGTAAATTTTTAAACCTTTATTTGGGAATTTAATTTTACAAACAAATACTAATTAAATTCAAATCACTCTAGGGACCTAATCACAATCATATGCAAATGATTAATTAAATATGATGACATGGCAGATTAATTAAATCCGTAATACCCGGGGTATTACAGCCTTCCCCCTAAAAGAAATCTCGTCCCGAGATTAGGTACATAACCAAAATTGGAACAAGGCATAGGAAAAAGAGCTAACAACAACCAGTTCATGCTTAAACAAGAGACAAGGGGAAAACATACGCATTAAGAGACAGAGTTACATTTTACAAGGTAGCAAAGAATTCAGGGAAGTTTTCTGCCAAGAAATCTTCAGATTCCCAGGTAGCTTCATCTTCAGAATGATCACTCCATTGGATCTTGTACCCTCTGGTTATGGTCCTTCGAGTAACACGGTCCTTTATATCCAAAACTCGTACTGGCTGCTCCGAGTATGTCAATTCAGGTTCAAGTGCTACTCCTTCAACATCGATGACTTGTCCAGGTACTCGGAGACACTTCTTCAGCTGAGAAACATGAAACACATTGTGTACTTCCGAGAGATGTTCTGGCAATTCAAGCTTGTAAGCTACCTTTCCCACGCGTCCTATGATTGAGAACGGTCCAATATAACGCGGGGCTAACTTGCCTTTGACTCCAAAACGGTTAACTCCTTTCATAGGCGAAACTTTCAAATATACATAGTCTCCAACCTGAAATGTCAAAGGTCTGCGCCGCTGATCGGCATAACTTTTCTGTCGTGACTGTGCCACTTTCAAATTTTCCTGTATCAGTCGAACCTTCTCTTCGGCTTCATTGACCAAGTCAACTCCATAGAACCATCTTTCTCCAGGCTCGGACCAATTCAATGGAGTACGACACCTGCGGCCATATACTGCCTCAAACGGAGCCATTTTTATACTTTCTTGATAGCTGTTGTTGTACGAGAATTCGGCCAATGCCAAACACTCGTCCCATTTCTCAGGGTAATTGAGTGCACAGGCTCTTAACATGTCTTCAAGTATCTGATTTATTCTCTCTGTCTGTCCGTCAGTCTGAGGATGATAGGCTGTGCTATGCAGGAGTTTTGTACCCAATGATTTATGAAAGGATCTCCAAAATTGGGATATGAACTGAGTACCTCGGTCAGAGACAATGGTCTTGGGCACTCCATGTAGCTTCATCAGATTTTCTATGTATAGCTTGGCATAGTGCGGAGCCCTGTACATTTTCTTGACAGGTAAGAAATGAGCTTGTTTAGTGAGGCGGTCCACAACAACCCAGATGGAATTGAAACCCCTAGAGGTTGTTGGGAGACCCATAATGAAATCCATGCTGATGTCTTCCCATTTCCATGCAGGAATAGGTAATGGTTGCAGCTCTCCACCAGGCTTCATGTGTACAGCTTTTACTTTCTGACAAGTGTCGCATTTTGCTACATACTGAGCAATCTCGATCTTCATCTTAGTCCACCAAAACTTCTGTTTCAAATCCTGGTACATTTTGTTGCTTCCCGGATGAATGGAGTATCTTGTCAAATGAGCTTCGTCAAGAATCTTGCCACGTAACTCTGGAATTTTTGGAACTACAAGCCGATTCTTGAACCATACAATCCCTTCATCATCAATTCTGAAACAATCTGCTTTCCCTGCTTGGATTTTCTCTTTGATGTGCCTGATACCTTTACTATTTTTCTGAGCAGCCACGATTTCATCACGGATGGAGGGTTTGATGCTGATATTGTTCCAACTGCCTTGAGGGACTATTTCTATGCCCAATTTTTCTAACCCGTAACACAACGACAGATCATATGGCTTCACAGTCAAGCAGTTACAATGAGCCTTCCGACTGAGTGCGTCGGCAACCACATTAGCTTTACCAGGATGGTAGTGCACTTCAATGTCATAATCTTTTATCAACTCAAGCCATCTTCGCTGCCTCATATTTAATTCTTCTTGTGTAAAGATGTATTTCAGGCTTTTGTGATCGGTGTAGACATTGCATGTGCTACCTAACAAGTAGTGACGCCAGATCTTCAATGCATGAACCACAGCTGCCAATTCAAGATCATGAGTGGGATAATTCTCTTCATGAGGCCGGAGTTGTCGTGAAGCATAAGCAATGACTCGGCCCTCTTGCATCAAAACACAACCAAGGCCAGTACCCGACGCATCGCAGTACACATCAAACGGCTTTTCAATATCTGGCTGAGCAAGGACTGGTGCAGTGGTCAAACATCTCTTCAAGGTTTGAAACGCTGTCTCGCATTCTGGCGACCAGACAAACTTGACCTGAGTCTTCAATAGGTTGGTTATAGGCTTAGCTATTCTTGAGAAATCCGGAATGAATCGGCGGTAATATCCCGCCATTCCCATGAAACTGCGAACCTGGTGCACAGTGGTTGGTGGTTTCCAGTTCAAGATTTCTTCCACCTTACTTGGATCTACGGACACACCTTCCGCTGTCAGGATATGCCCAAGAAATGGAACTCGGTCCAATCAGAACTCACATTTGCTGAATTTGGCATAGAGTTGATGTTCTCTTAAACGGTTCAAGACGATACGGAGGTGGTTGGCATGTTCTTCGGGTGTTTTAGAATAGATCAGGATGTCATCAATGAATACGACAACAAATTTGTCGAGCTCAGGCATGAAGACGGAATTCATGAGGTACATGAAATAGGCGGGTGCATTGGTTAGGCCAAAAGACATGACAAGGTATTCATATAGGCCATATCTAGTGGTGAAAGCTGTTTTTGGGATGTCTTCGGGACGGATCTTTATTTGGTGGTAGCCAGACCTAAGGTCAATCTTGGAAAACACCCTAGCTCCAGCCAGCTGGTCAAAGAGTAAGTCAATACGGGGTAAAGGATATTTGTTTTTGATGGTGACCTCGTTGAGTGGACGGTAATCAATACAGAGTCGGAGGGATTTGTCTTTCTTCTTGACAAAGATGGCAGGACAACCCCAAGGAGATGAGCTGGGTCTGATGAAACCCTTATCTAGCAAATCTTGAAGCTGCACTTTAAGCTCTGCCAATTCCTTGGGAGGCATTCTGTAGGCTCTACGAGATATAGGTGCGGTTCCAGGTTTTAGCTCAATAGCAAATTCCACATCTCGATCAGGTGGCAAACCAGGCAACTCATCAGGGAATACGTCTGGAAATTCACAGACCACTGGAATCTTCAATACTTCTTCAACTGCGGTGGCACACAACCTTTGCACGGTCTTTTCAATCTTTCTCACGAGCAATGGAAGTTGGATAAGAAGTTGAGTTTGACTATTAGGTATGTTCACTCTTATGGTTCTATTCAACACATCAATTAAGGCCTTGTGCTGATACATCCAATTCATACCTAATATCACATCTATATCCTGATCCTTAAGTACTATCATTGTGGTTGGGAATCTATGCCCTCCCAGCTCTATAGGTACTCCCTGAACTACCTCTTTAGTAGTTATACGCCCCCCGGGCGAATGTATAAGGAAATCTTCCTTTATTTCCCCAATAGGTATTTCATGTTTAACCACAAATGTACGGTTGATGAACGAATGAGATGCACCAGAATCAAATAGCAGAACGGCAGAATGACTAGCAACGGGAAACTTACCCATCATGACGGGTTCTCCAGCAGGAATATCCTCAATCTGAGTGTAATAAACCCGACCTGCCTTCTTGACAATCTTGCCCTTCTGAGCATGCTGCTGGTGACCACGGTGCTGAACTTGCTGTTGCGGAACACCAGGACTTTTCTGCACATTCTGGTTGTTCTGCTTCGGAAAAGGGCAATCACGGGCCCAGTGTCCCACCTTTCCGCAGTTGTAGCATGGATGATTATAGTTGGTCTGTGGAGTGTTGATACGAACGCCAGGGGCATTCGGCTGAGTGGTGTTTTGCTGATTAGAGGTATGAGAGGTAGCGGCAGTGCGCACAACTACCTGCTGATGGGGATATGACGGACGGTTATGGTGGGTAGGATGATAGATAACTTTCTGGCGTTTCTGACTGCCAGAAGAGCTAGACCTTTTGCTCTTCTTCTTCTCCTCTTGGAGCTGACGGTCGCTTTCCTCAAAAGCTATTGCACTATCCACTGCCTCATGAAAAGTGCACTTGAGGTTGTTAGACAGACTGCGTTGAATCTTGAAATTCAGACCTCTGACAAAGCAGGCTCTCCTCTTAGAATCAGTGTTGGTATGCTCAGGTGCATACTGTGCCAAGTGGTTGAACTGCCCAAGATACTGAGCGACAGTGGGCTCATTCTGCTTCAGGGCCAGAAACTGATCCAGCTTCAACTTCATCACACCCGCAGGGATGTAATGAGCACGAAAAGCTTCACAGAACTCGTGCCAGGTAAGTTGATGTCCAGCATCCTGCGCAGCCAAAAGGTTGGCATACCAAGTAGTCGCTGGGCCCCGAAGCTGCTGAGCTGCAAACAGAGGTTTCTGGACCTCGGTACAGTGAATCAAGCTAAACTTCTGCTCCATGGTACGGAGCCAATCATCGGCTTCTAAGGTTTCATCAGCCTTAGTGAACACCGGTGGGCGGGTGTCAGTGAAGTCAACATAGGTGGTATCCTCATTATCACGGCGACCACGACGTCCACCACGATCTTGCTGATTTTGAGCTAGCAGCGCTGCAACATTGGTCAATGCAGCGATGGCCTCTGCCAGAGTGGGTGGAAACTGAGGTGGTTGGGGAACACCAGTTGCATTATCTGAGTTGTCTCCCATCTGTTAATAAGCAAACCCAACTTGAGTCTTACATTAGTTAAGCAAACATAGCAGCACACAGCAATATTACAAGGTTCACACAACCTGGCTTGCACCCAGGCAAGACCCACGACCCATAACTAAGGTTTTCTAGGCAAGTACCTATTTTACAGGCAAAAGGGAACAACTGGCTGACAACTCTAGGCCACACCGGCCTAGTCCTCATCGATCCCAGACGCGCCAGAAGCGTCACTGTCCTCGTCGATCTCCTCGAAGTCCTCCTCGGCATCTGCCTCGACGACCTCGACCGGCTCGACCTCCACGTCAACGTCCTCCACGTCCTCATCCTCCTGACCGAGGACAACCCCCAACTCAGGATCCTCCTCCTGCGGTGCAGGAATAGGGTGGAGCTCACCATAGAGCTCATGCACCTCCTCGTGCAAGACGTTGTTGTAGAGCTCAAGCTGACCAACACGCTGCTCCGCCTCGAGCATCCTGTCCATGATCGTCTCCTCACGATCCCAAGCTTCATCCCTCTGCTTGGTCAGGCGATCGATCTCTCGACGCAGATCTCGATTGGTCCTCACGTCACGGTAGTGCTTGAGACGTGCCACTCTGTATTCTTCCTCCCACAGCCTGACTAGCTCCTGCAGCCTTCCAACCTCAGCCTCAAGCTCCTCGCTGCTGCGACGAGGTGGGCGACTCCCAGAAGCTCCTTCCTTGCCAGTGCGTGGCGCCAACTGGTGCCGTGGAACGCCACGTGGTCCGGTCATCTTGCGTGCTGTGAGCTTGCAACAGGCCATCTGGAGAAGGTAAGTGGAATTTTAAGATATAATAGGTTAGCAAGAATAGGTTTGGTAAACTATCCCAAAAACCCACTTTAAGGAGGAAGTTAATTAATAGGTGTGATTATCATGATGCATGTACGTACTTACGAATTTAAATCATGCAAGGTACCTACATACATAAATAAACTTTTAACATAGGGCTAATAATAATATTATTCCACTAGCTACCTTAATCCTATAAGGTAAAATATAGAACAAGACAAGAACTACTGATCAAGGTAAGGATAGAAACAGTTTGGACCCAAAATAATAGGTTAAACTTTTTATGATCCAAAACATTTTGAAATTTTTGAAAAGTAATCCATAATGATTAGCAATGGAATGCTCTGGTACCAACTGTAACAGAACCGGCTAAATCACCTGGCCCACCGGCACCTGTCATTGTCACTAACGACTTCTGACAGCCGGGCCCGTGTCCCAAATGATCTAGACAGGTCTGTCGGGCTACATTAGCGCCCTTTTTTCCGACAGGATCACCATTGAAGAACCATTACAGGATTACAACATTTCATAATAAAAATACATCAGAGTACAGTGCGGAAGATTACATAACATTTAGATTACAAACCAGTTGTTCAAATAGGATTCAAATATAGTTATTACAGGCCAGAGGACATAACAGTAGCAGTGGAATAGTTACACAATACTAGATAGGATAACTCGAACCCTGCCCACGGGTTCCACTTCACTCATCGCCGCTTTCTTCTTCGACCACGGTCACGCAACATGGAGCAAGACAGATCTCCGACTGCGGTCCTCCTGCAACGGGGTTAACAAACCCTGAGTACTTGGGGTACTCCGCAAGACTTACCCGACTAAGGGTGTAAAATGAGACTCAGGAATGCAAGGCTATGGGTAAGGCTAGCAGAGGATGAGGAGTTTGCAGAAAAGCAATCTATCCTGATCCATATTTTATTTTGTCATTATTATAATCACATTTATAGCTCCAATATTCAGACTCATGTATCATCATTCTTTCAATTACTTTATTCATTCAGATAACCTAGTTGAGAACCACTTTTCGGTGTAGAGTGTGAGGATCAAGTCTCCATAACCGAGGAGCACGTCGATTCGAATCCAGAAAAGTACCCAGCTGGGGATTCTAACCACACTGCATATGCAGCACGCCGGCATACGTATACCAACCTGTCGTCACGGCTTTGCTATCCCGGAACCGGTCCTGCGCCACCCGAGAGCACAGTACTCCACTCTTATCCAGGCACGCCGGCCACGTGGGTACAAGCTACTCTCGCCATCTCTCCACTCCCAGTGCGTGGTTGTCGGTTCCAGCAATAGCGTCACCGAACTCTAGGCTTTCCGCATTGGTATGTGGCTAGGCTGTTCATCATGATCACAGCAGGCCTACAACGAACGGTCCCTACTTCCTTCCTGCCGTCAATCCTGCATTGAGACTCTAACCCAAGTACAAGACTACCCGACAGTTTTTATTATCGCGCCTGTCGGGTGAGTGAGACATAGGGAACGCCGCCCCATGAGCTGGCCACCCAACGAAACACGTTTCCAAAGACATCGACCAGTTCCAAACTATTCCGAAAGTGACCATGCATTGGGACTCTAACCCAAATACACATCGACCAGCGGATAACCAGCTCTTCACCAATCAAAGTATAAGTATAATCATGGCACAGAAAATAGTTTTTCTTTTATGCAAAGCTAAGTTCATTAAGCATGTCTAAGCATTTCTCAAACCATTTTATTTAAATCAGGTTTCAGGGTATTTATTTGAGACAATGCATCTGGATAGGTGACAATCAACTCCTATTAACCTAATGCAGTAGATTAACTCGAATTATAAATATTTTGTAATAGAGGGGCTGAATGCACCGGGGCTTGCCTTGGATCGTGTACAGCGTCGGGTCGGGATCAGTCCCGCAGATGTCGAATCCTTGGATGACTTCTGGAGTGGCCTCCTCAGTAGTAGTCTCGACCTGGACCCCCTCGGGAACGGGCACTACACGTATGCAATGATGTATGCTTAGCATGGCATAAGGGCAACAAATGAAATGCTTGAAAGTAAACCATTAATACCTTGAGTACAACTTTCCTTCACGGCAAAGTTGTAAACGATCTACAGAAGGTAAAAGTAATGTTTCCTACTTTTGTTTTATTGACCTTTTTAACGGTCACAGAAAGCCGCTACACAGCTTTATGACTACTACCAAGCATTAAGTTCTCAAATTGCCAAGGATCACACAGCGAAAGATCCTTGGTCTTCATTCAACCCAAAAATTCACACAACAAACCTAAATCCATTTTTTTTCTATTTACTTTATTAATCCCTAGTTTCACATATATTTATTAATTGACCAAACTAACTTCAATTGCAACCAAACTTTACCAACAGCTAGGTTTTATCACCAAACAGAGCCACAATAAATTTTATGATTTTTGGATTTACAGAGAATTAATTAAAATTACACAAACTTGCATTTATTAATTACTTCACTGATTTATACAGCAGATTAAAGGCACTGGAACACCCTATATTATATTTTTAACAAATACTATATACTTCAGAGAGCATACACAATTATTCTCACATTTTTCCATTCAACAGATTAATTCATATGAAATAAATAAACTTCAGTACTATTCATATGAATATATAAATGAAAAGCATTTTGAAATTCACTGGAAAAAGAAAAGACCAAACCAGCCCACTACGGCCCATGACCAAGCGAGCCGGCCCACTCGGCCTGCCCGCACCCGGCGCCGGCGTTTTAGCAAAAGAGACCTTAGGGAAATCGGAAATCAACCCGCGGTCCGATCTATACTATTCACATGAGTCACGGAATTTGCACTTAACCCCCTGGAAAGACCTATCTTCTAACCCGAGGCCCCTGGCCTCTCCTCTGTTTTTACAGAGGCGAGAGCGCCGGCGGTCCGCCGCCCCTAGCTCGCCGACGGTGAGCCGAGGGACGAAGCCGAGGGCACTGACGGACTCTACACTCCAAGGCGAGTCTACCAAGCTAAGACACGACGAGATCCGAGGCGCACAGCGCCTGGAGACACGGACGCGGCGGCTCGGTGGCGGCGGCGAGCACAAGCAGATAAAGAGAGGGGGAAAAGGTGCGCGAGCATCTGGGGCTCACCACGAAGCTGGCCGACGGGTCGGTGGAGACGGAGGTGGTTCGGAGAAGGCGACTTGGCGACGGCGGCGGATCCCGGCGGCTCGGCACAACGGCGAACACGCGTTCCGGCGAACCTAGGGAACCAGAGAGTACACCGACGCAAGAGTAAGGTTCAAGGGGTCACGGAGATCACGGTACGCAACAATCCGAGGTCCAGAGCTTACCCAAACTAGCTCGAGATGACGGCGGAGCTCGCGGCGGCGCTCTGCCCGCCCGCGAAGAAGACACCGGCGTTCCGGTGGTTACGAAGCTCTACAGCTCCCACCGACGGACGCAGGCGATGCGCAAGGAAGCTAGCTAGCTGGCTGCAAGATGGAGAGGGTGGTGATGGACGGAGCGCGGCGTATTCGGCCGAGAACCGAGAGGACGACAGTGGAGACCCTGGAGGGAGAAAATGGAGAGGGGGAGGGCCTCGTCGCCCTTTTGAAGGCCGGGGAAGAGGGGGACAGGGTCAGAGCGTCGCGGCGCACGCCGATCCTCCTCCGAACTGGCGCCCGGGCAGGATCCCGGCCGGCACGGCTCGCCGCGCGCCCGCGCGCGACACGGCGGCTGCCGGCTCTGTTCGCGAACAGGAAGAGGGGGCGGAGTACTGTAGCATAGATCCCTAGGGGCTGTCGGTTTTTGACCAAATTCGACTGATTTTGCATACAAACATGAAAAACTGCAAAAACAAAAGTTGTAGGGTTTGAAATTCTGAACAACTTTGCTTTTGGAACTAAATCCAAATTCGAAATATTTTTGAAACTACAGAAAAAGGGGTAAACTAGAATTTTAAATTTCAAACTGTATTTTCAAAATTACTTTTAAATTTTCTCAACAACTTGAAAAGTTGCCAAAATAAAAGTTGTTCTACTCAATGAGCTTTACAACTTCTATTTAGGAAGTTTTGCCAGATTCCAAATAATTTTTGAAATGCCAATCCAAAACTAAGTTTTAAATCATTGTTTTGAAATAAATTTGAATTTCCACCACAGAACTTTGAAATCTCCAAAAATAAAAGTTGTTCCATTTTAAAAGATCTAAAACTCTTCTTAAGGGACTATCTCAAAATTCCTTTTAGATTTTGAATTAGGTTTTAGTCCTAATAAAAGTAAATTTTTAAACCTTTATTTGGGAATTTAATTTTACCAACAAATACTAATTAAATTCAAATCACTCTAGGGACCTAATCACAATCATATGCAAATGATTAATTAAATATGATGACATGGCAGATTAATTAAATCCGTAATACCCGGGGTATTACAATAACACAATTTACGTTTAAGTTTCTAATGAATAGTATTTATACTTAGAGCTCTAAAATAATTTATTATAAAAATTTATTTTATAATTAATCTAATAGTGTTTATTTGATATTATACTTATTTATATTTTTTTATTTATAATTGGTCAAACTTATACACTAAAATATATTACTGTGCTAGAATTTTATGTTTTTTTGATGGAGGGAGTAGTAATGCTACAATAGAGGTTTTCTTGAATGCTATAGGCTGGATCGCGAGACTTTGAAGGCTCGTTGCCTACTCTCTCCGTCCAAAAACTAACACAAAATCTGGTATTAGAGTTTGCTGATTCTTGTGTCGGAGTCTTGTAAGTCTGTTCGATTGGCTGGATTGTACGACTAATTTATTGTGAGAGAAAAATAATATTCTACGACTAGCTGAAAACTAAAATTAGCTCAAGCGAACAAAGACGTGACCTTGAGGCTATTTTTAAGGCTTTTTTTCTTACTGAATGAAATAAATGGAATGTTGGATTTACTCTCTCTCAGAACTGTGATCTGTGGGGTGTTTACTTCCCAAATTTTTTTTCTCTTTTCCCATCATATCAATTGTACTTTCCGTCTGTATGGAGCACTAAATGAAGTAGCAGATGTTGTATGTTTATACTTTTTGTCTGGCTAATTTGAGATGAATCTTTTAAGTTACTTGGGCCATGATTGGACAAAAATTGTTAAATATAAACAAAAGTGCTACAGTACACTTTTCGCGCCTTTTCAGTTTTCACCCAACTAAACACCCCCTATATAAACTGACATACTAGCCTGTGCAATGTTTGAGCGTTTTTTTTAAAAAATTGAACATCTCGATTGCAGTATTTTTTTTAACGGAGGGAGTGCTTATTTGGAGTGGACAAGAATTGGAAGTCCTTGCACTGTTACATTGGATATCATCGTGTGCCGTCCTTTAACATCCGTGTTCACACTAGTACGCACAAACTGCTCTACAAACCTTCCCGATTCAAGCAAGCGCTGTCCTGAAGCAAAAGAAGGCAGATACGATTACGAAACGGTTGCAACTTGTGAGGCTAATCTGGACATTTCTAGACTTCCCCACCAAGTCATCTCCCCAAAACGGCCAGGGGTTGTGAGGGGCAAAATAATTAAAAAAAAAAAAAAAAGGCGCCGCCTCTCCCCTTGGCGGAGAGACAGATCGCAATAAAGAGGAGCACGCTTCCGAACCGACGTCCTCGCCGACGTCGCCTCGAACGTGCCCCTCACGCACGACCACGAGACCAACCCCGACCGCCACCGCGCCGCGCTCTCCTCCAAATTCCTGAAACCTATATAATTCCCGCGCCACCACCGGCCGGCCGCCTGACCCGAGTCCCCGAATCCTGCCTGATAGCCACGGCCGCCCTGCTTGATTGAGCCACAGCCGGACTCGGAGCCAAAGCGCGATGGACTTCCCGTCCGGCGACGTGAAGGCGGCGATCATGCGGCCCGCGGTTGCTGCCGCTGCCGCTGCCGCCGGCACGCCGTCGACGCTGCTGCGGGGGTGGCGGGAGTTCCGGCGGAGCGGCGCGCCGGCGAGGTTCCTCTGCTTCGAGGACGGCAAGTGGGTCGACGTCACGGGGGACGCGGTGCCGCAGCTGCGGCGGGCGTTCCAGGAGAGGAGGGCGATGGTCGACGCTTCGTGCGGGGGCAAGGCGTACCTGTTCGACTTCCTCCGCATGGTCAGGATCGACGAGGCCACCGGCGAGGAGACCGGGCTGGCGTGGATCGACCACCGTGGGGGCTGCTTCTTCCCGGCGCCCGACTGCGGAGCAGGGATGAGGAAGCGCAAGAGGGACGGGGGCGCGCCGGCGGCGACGGAGGACGAGGCCGAGTCGTCATCCTCGGGCGTGGACGAGCGCGGCTCAGGGGTGGAGGCGGTGGACGCCAAGAGGAGGAAGGCATGGGGGAGCACGAACAACGACGCGGCAAAGAGGCTCGAGGAGAACGACAAGTACTACCAGGTCGTCAGCAAGCTGTTCCTCAGCTACGGCATGGCGCAGCGCGGCGCGGCGATCACGGCGGTGCGCAAGATCGCGCACGGCGCGAGGGCCGCCGCGTTCCAGGAGCAGGGGCGGCTCCTCGCCAGCGCGTACGGCGCCGCCGCCGGCACCGCCAGGTTCGCATGGTACAGCGCCTCCGCGGATGACGTGGCCGCCGTCGTGGAGCGAGGTTTCACCAGGAACAACGCGCCAAGGCTCGGGGCGCGCAAGCACGGCGACGGCATGCACCTTTCCCCGCCGCAGTCCCCCTACACGAGGTGAGTTCCATGCTGGTTTTGACATCCCCCCCAATTCAGATAAATTTCGACTTCACGATCTTGATCGATTTAAGGCATGTGGTTGTTGTAGGCTTGTATAGCATAATAAATTTGAATTTGCCAAGCTGCAAAGATTCCCCTTCTTTTACTTGCATATGAAGTTGCATCGATTCTTCCGGATGAATTTGTCAGATTTTTTTACCGTAGTCCTCTTCTATCTATCTAGCCTGCTGAATGCTGATATCATAGAATTGCTTATATATAGTCATGCAGTTTAGCTTACCATATCAAACTAGATCAAAGTTCATGTGCCTCTGGGCTCTGGCCATATATGTTCCAACAGCTTAGTACTAGCAGTCAGCATACTTTGTCAAAAACTGAACCAATTTCTTGTTTCTGTGCCCTTTCCAAGAAAATAAATTACAGAGCTCTTACATTTCTTGTCCTTGCTTAACAAATTACTGATCAGTCGCTTCGTATTAAAAAAATGAATGTGTCGATGATCTGAGCATTTCTGCATTTTGTATCAAAATAAACAAAATATATAGGGAAGTATAACTGTGAGGTACTACTAGGAGTAAATTCAGTGAGAAATGTGAAAAACAGCTGACATCAGTTGGTACTTGGTAGCAGCAGTTTACCACGAGTGATCTCTGATTATTCCAGCTAACTTAATCTCAACAACATAAGCCTAACGATCTTTTTGAAATCGTCTTTGTTTCAGTGCCATGCTGGCCAAGCCAGACGCGAGCGGCGTGGCGCACATCGTGCTGTGCCGCGTGCTGATGGGCCGGCCGGAGGCTGTCCCGGCAGGGTCTTCGCAGTCCTGGCCCAGCAGCCACAACTTCGACAGCGCCGTGGACAAGCTGGAGAATCCACAGTGGTACGTTGTGTGGAACAAGGATATGAACACTAGGATTCTCCCCGATTACGTGGTCAGCTTCAAGTGCTCCAAGCTGCAGCAGATGCAAGGTTAGCTTGTTCTCTGAATCTGACAAAGATGTTACTCTAGTTGCCATTGGATGGGGTTTTTTTTTTGTGAATACATTGGATGGTATTTCATGATTCCATGAACTTACTGTTTCAGAATCATCGGAAGCGACCTCAAAGCTGAAGAAGCCTCGCGACATGTTCCCGACGCTTCTTGCGGAGATCAAGCAGATCGTGCCAGACAAGTGCGATGTGTTGCAGGAGTCATACAGCAGCTTCAAGGTAAATTGGTGATAGTAATTTCCATACAACTTGTTAGTATTTGGTTTGACAAATTTGCATACTTAACATTATATTCGGTATACCGATTTGTCTGCTGACAACTTCCATTACGTGCGCAAATTTATCTGTTCTGTGACTGTATAAGCTGTTATTAGGAAAATATGCAGAATTTACGCTGCTACTTGATGAGCAATTGCAAACAACTTTACAATTCTGAAAAAAAGAGCATTAAGTTGATTGCTTGGACGTGCCAAATTGATAATAATGCTCTACTTGTACTGAGGAACAGCACAGCAGCAGCCTGAAACTTTCATTAACTCCTCTGCAGATGGGTCAGATTAAGAAAGACCAGTTCATCCGGTTCCTCCGCAGTTTCGTCGGCGACAAAGTGCTTACCACCGTGGCCAAGAAAATCCGAGGATGCTAAATTTCTAGTGGTTATCTCCTTGATTTTGCCGTCTTGGTGGTGGTATACGCGGTGGCTCTGACTCCAGCGACTCAAGCAGTGTACGTGCTAGCTGTCTGTAGTAGTAGTAGTACCAAATAGAGATGGGGAGAGGTTTACTTCTGTTTCTGTTGATTCAAGTTTCTTTCAAGGGCGTATAGAGGGTTTGCAGCGATGTACTTACATTAACCAACACAAAGGATAGATGCAGTTTCTGATCCTGAAATGTTTCAATTCTTCTTTTAGTGTCCTGCAACCTGTGTTAATCTGTACAGACCGAAATGATTTATGCATAAATGGAACCATTGTTGAGCCGGCCAATCGCTCCAAAGTTTTCCCTTTCAGAATTCAGGACTCAGGAGCTTGTTTAGGCACGTCAGGGAGAAAAATTCTCTCGGTTTTTTTGGTTTCTCTAAGTTAACTTATCTTCTACTTCTCTAAGAGCATTTTCAATAGTTTTGTAAATTCTGTTTTCAAATATGATGTTCTGCTAACTCCTCAATTTTTTTTTATTAAACTGAGTGGACCTAAATTAGGACGAGGAAGGAAGAACTCCAGGAGTATCCCATATTTCATTTTCCAAACATCGAACTGAGTGGACACGCACCTTTTTTTTTCTGGCTTCATCTGGACGGATGTCGAAGGTCTACGGGCCCGTTTAGATTTCCCTAGATTCCACAATCCAGCTTATGCAATGATGGGATCTAAACAATCCAGCTTTTTTTAGCTTTTACAATCCAACCTTCTCAGCTTCCACAATCTCAAAAGCTGAGAGAACCCAGCTTGTAGCAGCTTATAGGTAGAGAAAAGACGAAAATGCCCTTGTGATTATCTAGATATTATCTTGTTTGCCATCTACTACAATGCAAAGAGTACTGTAGAAGGGTCCAGAAGAGAGAAAAAGTTGGACACTGCAGCTTTTACGAGTGGATGGATGGTAGAAGCTGCAGTGTCTAGTAGAAGCTGCAGTGTCCAACTTTTTCATGTGGTTGAAGTTAGGTAAGTTTCATGTTAGAGACTCGGATAGAAATTTTCCCATAGGCTGTTTGCTCCTTTGTTTTGAGCTTTTGTTGCAGTATATGCCTTTCCGCTTTGCTATTGTTTTTTCACCTCTTGCCAGGCATAAGTTCTCTATTAATATATGAGCAGCTTTTTGCATTTAGACCATTACGAGAAATATGTTTCGATGATATAGCATCCGGCAATAGAGCTTTGTCAACTTATCATTGTGAAGCACGACACTCGCTAAAATGTCATCGAGTGAGTTTATAACTCTTTTATTTCCCTTATGCCCCTGCCTCTTCTGCCGGCGGACTCGAGCGCGTGGCACAGGTGCGGCACCACGGCGCCGGCCTCCTGCGCCAGGGCCAGGAGCGTGGCGTTCGACTCCCCACTCCGCCGGGCGTCTGAAGTGGCGCTCGAGCTGCTCGTCCAGGCTCTTGAGGTCGATCTGGTCCGCGCGTGCGAACCCAGCGTCGCCGCACACGCTGGTGGGTGGTGGCCTGCCTCATGCTTGCAGTGGTTGGAGTCAGGAGCGCCGGCGAGGTGAGCGCGCGGCCGTGGCAACGGATGTGGGCTGACTGCAGCACTGCCATCGCGGACACACGGCTGCGGGCTGCGGCCGTGGAGGGCGCCGGCAGCGCAGGTCCGGTGCTCGCCAGCTCCTCCAGCGCGGCGGCGCAGTACGCCGCGGAGCCTTGCTGCTGCTTGCCTCTCGCACGGCAAATAAACTCTCGATCAACTGCTCCCTTGCTGCTGCTTGGCGCTTGCTGCCACCACCACACCATGTCACCGTGACATACGCATGCATCGATCAGTAACAACTACCATGCATGTGCGTGCGTGCAAGCCGGCGGTGCGCGGCACGGGGTAATCAACGCGGCAGGTAAAAGAAGATGGAGATGAAGTGGTGTAAGGGGCAGAAGTGGAATAATGGTAAATTGGCGAAGCTCTGGTGCGGAATGACATATCACTAAAGCTCACATTCCATGATGGTCAGAGCTGCAAGGAGACAAGTTTGGTTTTCTAACCAAACCTCACCTCACCTCATGAGTGAGGTGAAAAGAGAGAATTTGTTTGGATAATTGGAGAGAATGTGTTTGATAGCTAGATACCTTTAAAGAAGGGAGGGAGGGAAGGAGAGAGAGAAGAGAAGGCGACATATATTTTTTCCTGTGTCATGCTAGATAGACTGGCATAAACGCAAAGAGCGAAGACGCGTCTTACTAGTTGGTGGCGTGGCCGAAGCAGGCCCCATAGCACGGTCGGGGCGGCGCGATGCCATGTTGGCATGTTGGTTGTGCCATATACGCTGCCGTAGTGTGGCCAATTTGTCACGCTAACCCAAATAGCGCTAAATGATTAAATTTTTAAAAATTACCAGTTTAATATTAAAATCTGTTTTAAAATACTACTATTTTAATCTATTAATCGATCCTATGTAGATTCAAGATAATATAATACTAGATAAGAATCTAAAGTATGGTAGAAAAAATTATATATAGTTCTTTCTACCACACTTTATGATTCCAACCAAATCTTTTTATTTAAGACTTAGATTTCCACACTTTATCGATCCTATTTTTTAATATTTTTTTCATTTTATTTTTACATAAATCTATACTAATAAAGAGAGAAGATTTCCTCGCTCTTTTTTTCGTCGGTCGCTGAGACCGTCACACTCGGTGGGCCCTTTCGTAGCCCACGCGCTCCAGTGCTTCTCTAAAAGCCCAATCACTTGCGTTGCTTCCCCTCGTTAAAAAAAAAGAGAAAAACTCGCAGTGTCACCGGTCTGGTCCGTGAGTTTCTAGCCGCCGCCGTTCAGGGCAGGATCCAGGGCACGAAAGGAGACGGTCGATGAAGCACGGAGGCGGCCAGCGTGGCAATGCGGCGACTCATCAGCGAGCCAGGAAGTCATCTGCATGCCCTTTGCTCCGCCTACTCCCCCACTTGCGTTGCTTGGGTCGCCGGCGCCCGCTCACCCACTGCTCCGCCTCCTCCCCCACTTACGTGCGCACTTGCTCGAGATTGGGAGCGCTGGTCGCCGACGCACGTGGAAGTCGACAGGGACTCAGATCGTGGCAGTAGCGCTGCTCATACGGACTCTCTACGTCGAGACGGATCTGTGCGTGATTCCGCAACGGGTTCGAAAACAAAAACAAATCCTCGTTTTGCTTCATATATCCTATCTATAAACTGAAGTTCTTTGTGTTCTCACAGAACCCACCGTTTCGTGTGGAGTAGAGCCTGGGAGGTGCTGGGCGTGGTGGTGGGGATCCAGGAGCGGCATGGCGCGGTGGCAGAGCTGGAGCCGCAGCGGGTGTCCTACCTAACTCTAGAGTGAACTCGTGTACCCTGTTTTCCTGGCTAAGTCAGAGCATCAACAATGGATACTCCGCCTCAGTGCTTGCGACATTGGACTTTCTTGCCGCCGTCCTTAGAATCAGCATCAACGGTCTGTCCCTGCTTCTAAGATCTTGAAAAGTCTACTTTATAATTTTTAGTAATGTTTTATTTTAGTTTAGGGATTCATGTTGCTGTTGGTCATTGCTCAAATTCTCTTTTGTCATTATAATTTATAGATCATCAACAGTCCTCAAAGATGCGAGATGGCCATAGTTTACAAGTAATTTTGACCATCATGAACCTTCTAATTCTTTACACTTCTCAGTGGATGGAAGAGAACGGGAAGGGGATTCAATTCAATTATGGCTACTCGTGAAAATGTTTTTGTAGGATGGAACTGCACATAATTGGCACTAATGGTTCCAGCCATAGCTCATGCGGGCCACTGACGGACTACTACATCCCAATTACATATTGATGAAGCCAGTCTGAACTCTGAACAAATCACTGTTGATAGTGCGCCATGTTGCCCTGTTGCCCCTATTGGTAGTCTTCATTATCTCTAGAAGTGATGGCCAACTAGGAATCAGTCTCATCAAAGCATACCCTGAACTTCTCAATGAAGTGTGGGTAAATAGGCTAGCAATTTGGCAATGCTGTAACACTAAAAATATGCATTTTTCCTAAAGTTGCACTATACTATATAATAGTACTTAAAATCATTTTCTCATTGTTGGATCCATAAAAAAAAAATCAAAGGTTTTTGATATCTCAGAAGAGGCTCCTGATAAGGATCTACACATGTTATACTGCAACATTGAAAAGCTCAAGTCTAATGGTGACATTTACTAATATTCCGAAGAGCTTAAGGCTAATTGTAAGAAACCTATTTTTTAATTTATATGTCTAAAGAGAATTTCTGGTTGGATATGTCTTTTTATTAAACAAAGGATGTTTGAAATCTACAGGTTTGTTGGTGGTGATGGCACGTCAAGTTGGCTGCTTGGGGTACGTAGTTAGTGACCTGAAGCTATCGCATCCCCCTCCTGCTGCTACTGTACCTTTTGGATCTGCAAATAACCTCCCTTTTCATTTGGATGGGTAAGTTAACGCCTCTTGCTTATTTTGAGTTACAGGGAGATCTCCTAACAACATCTTCAGTGCTGTTCTCATCAAGAAACATTGGTGGCCAACAATTAGCTTTCTTAAGGATTTTTTTATTGATGATTACTCTATATTATTAATCTTATTATAATTTTTGCAGGTCGTACAACAAGTCTAAAGCAGTGTTGAACATAATGGAGTACCTCAACTTATTTTTCAGCATTTGAAACTTTAGTCATGTAGGTAAATGTAGTTTTATTTCTTTGTTATTTTTTTAGTTTAGTTCCCTACACCATTCCATAGAGTTTGGTTAGGATGATCCAACCTTATGGGCTCATTAGTAATGTTTGTGTGCTCTCAAACTTACGTATTTATGTATCACATATCTCTGTCAAGTGTCAATTATCCATTGTGGCTTGACAATGGTCCATTGTGTTGCTCGGTATAGCTGCAGCATGATCCTGGATGATCCAGCCTTATGGGCTCATTAGCTATGTTTATGTGCTCTCGAACTTACTTATTTATGTATATGTGAACATATCTCTGTCAACTGTCAATGATCCATTGTGTTATCGGTACAGCTACAGCGTGAGGCATGTATAATATTTTATTGAGGAGAGAAAAAAAGTTTGTCTTGAATGAAGTTGATAGAAAAATCATGGAGTTTCGTTGCAAGGATGGAGCAATATGTTTCTACACTTTATATTATTTCACTGCTATAATTTATTTCACGTGGATGCCTAATGCATATTTTGTTTTCACGTACATATATTGTGCTAAGTACAGCATAACCATGCAAGAAGTTGTTCTCGGTGTTTTTTTGCATCAGAAAAATGATAGTTTTTTTTGCATCTTAAAACCATTTAGATGTGAATATTGATTTTCTTTAGCAAATTCTTTTTTGTTGTATATAAGTTCCCATTGAAACTGTTGCTTTAGCATTTGTACATCTTTTACTTTACAGTTCAACATATTTTACAGGATTGTCTTTCTACTGTTTTGTTTACGAGAAAACATATATTATTTTACATGTGAATTGGACTCACATGAAGTAACTTCATAACTTAAGTGGATGAGCCCTACATATCAATATATATTTTAATGTGTATAGTTGACATGTGAGAGGATGAGGCCAAAGAGGAGGCATGGCCTCAAGGTATGCGGGAATGGGAGACTTGCAGATGGAAACAAGGAGGCAGTATCGAGACTATGGAAGACAGGATAGACAAATATTCAAATAGTGAATTGTGTTTGGAAGAAAGAAATGGGCAAATGGTCATAGGGTTAAGAAACGTGGTGTAGATATGAATTTGAGTTACATGAGAGCAAATTAAAATATTTCAACATCACACTTTGTATATTTGTCTTTGAGAAATATATTGCTTTAGTATAGTGAAAGTTGGATAAGGATTGGAGTCCGATAGGGTGGGAGTGGGTCCAGCCGACAGGGCCATAGGAGTGGTCCAGACGGTGTCGAATTGTAACTTTGCGAAAAATTTCCCACTGTTGCCTTCCGTAGGAGTCTGGGTCGTGTCTACCTGTTGCAACGTACGGACACTTTACTAGTAAAAAGCGGTAGGAATTAGAATGAACAATGCTTTATGTATACAGGTGGGAGGTGATCAACGATTACCCGGAAATGCTAGCCACACACGTGTACTCTACCACTTTACCAGTCCTGTTCTGCTTCACACTCTGATCCGGCTCATGATCGGGTGCAGTCACAGTGACACCGGGAGCCAGGATCGAACAGATGGCGCAAGTCGGTACAGCTCGAGAAGCGTGCGCACTTCCACCGCCACATGCCTGCCAAGCAAACGCAAGACGCAGATCAATGGACGGCTGTGGCACGAGGGCAAAATACGACAAGAAAATCAATGAGGCCGTATTGACGTGGAAATAGTGCGACGAAACGTGGAATAGGGTTCATGGACTGCACATGCAGAGTTGGACGGTTTAGCTACCACCGGATGTTTTTTTTTTCTTTTGGTTGTCTTGGTTCGATGTCCTCTATCCAGCGGTGGCGCTAACACTTTCATATTCCTAGTATATTTTCCCCCCTTCAAATATATTCACAGTGTTTTCATCTGCTCCATTGCTCAATGTCGGTTTGATTCGAGGGCTCTGATTCATCCCTTCGATCTATATAAGTAGCCCCATATCATAGGATTTCATAAGCCCAATCAGTTCAAGTCATTTGATCAAAGGTTTCAGAGCCAGACATGGTGCAGGCCTATCTTATTCTCCGTATTCGCAAGATTAGTGAAGACTGTTGATCAATATTTAATCGTGTAGTGGTTGGAGGTTGAGTGCCCCTCTTCCCAACAATGTCTCCTGATCAGGTGCCATATGGCATCGAATGGATTTGCTCGGTGGGCACCTCGTCCGAATGCCCCTAACCACCGACTACAATATGGATACTACAGAATGTTGACATTGACAACATTGTCCTGCTAAGGGCTTCTGACCTAGACGCACACTAGGCAGGTGTGCTATGACACATGCCCCCATTGCAGTATCACGTATTTACAACTATATTTAAGATGTGACGCAGCGGGCTATCATTGTTGTACGGATATAACTAATTTGACAACAATGTATAACAACCAATGTTGCAAAATATATTATGTGCTCGCATACTTAGGAATGAGGCAGGTTTTGGATACAGGAGGCCAAAACCAATACATTGTAGAGAATATGTAGGGGGATTCCACATATGCCTTTTGAGCCAAGAACAAAGATATCCAATGTCTCGCCCAAAATATGCCTAGTAAATCTCTCTTGTGCTCAGATGATCGACTAAGAACTCATATTCAAATTCCTGTGCCGAACATTAGGCTTAGTTATACCAACGCTTGCCCGCTAACATAGACGTTTTATTTTTTTTTAGGACAAGACTCTCGTCAATATCTATTGTTTACATGTAAATACATCACTTGTTTTCATCTTTGCTGCCTTATTGTCTGGTTACCTAGTAAAACCTAACCCCCCCCCATAGAACATGATGACTTATTTAGGCTGTGTTTAAATCCCAGTTGCAGTTGCAATTTTGCACTGTAGCACGTTCGTTTGCATTTGATAACTTTTGTCCAATCATGGCCCAAATAGGTTTAAAATATTCGTCTCGTGATATACATGCAAAAAGTATAAATATGCAAACGTTTCGTCTATATTTAATGCTTTATCCATGTGCCGCAATGTTGATGTGACTAGTTGCAATTGCAATTTGCAGTGGATCTAAACGCACTCTTATTATATGCCTATCTTTTGAAATTAAATTGATTCTTATAAAATTATTGTATGGTTCACTTGAAATTACTGTGCTTCAGATTGGTCCTTGTTAGGGTCTGATTTAAACACATTAGGAATATTATAATCTAATAAACTATAACCATTGAAATGTTTAGATTCCTAAATTATTATGGTGGTTTATTCGTAGTTCAAGCAAAAAATACTCATAATACAAAAAAGACCCCAGGTGAATTATAGGATTGTTATAATATGGTATTTTGGTTACAACGATCGACCTTGAATCGTAGCCTTGGTTGGATTATAATTAGATTACTTTGTGGTCTATAATCATAGTGAATCCAAACACATTCTTAGTCAACATAGTATGTGTTTGGATTATCCACTCTTCATTAGACGATGACATCAATAATTTCCTTAACTCTTCATCGCTAGATCATAGTGAGGTATAAAATACTCAGTCTGTATCAAATTATAAACCATTTTGTTTTTAGACACATAGATTTTATATTAAGCCAAAATATCTTATATTTTGAAATAGAAGGAAGCGGCATTATGTATCGTCTACCTTGGGTAGTATATTTTTACCTAAAAAGGAATGGTAGGTTGTTTGAACACAAGATGCAGGTTGTTTGAACTTTGAAGAAAGTATAAATCCAATTGTAGGAGTGAGCAGTGGCCATATAAGCCCGTATCTTTATACTATGCGGCTAGCCGGGATAATGAGCCGAGCCCTCGGCTCGTCCAACTCGTTAAGATAGTGAGTTAGTTTGGCTCCACTCGTTATCTTAATAAGTTAGAAAGTTAGCTCTGCTTGGCTCATTATGAGCTTGAGTTGACTCGTTTAGCTCGTGAGATAGAAGTAAAAAACACTAAAAATATATTTTTAAAAAAGATATTGAGAATAAAAATAATACAAAAACAACACATCCATTAACTTTAAATCAAGGAAAAAAATTAATATGTAGCGACACATACTGTTCACTGTATGGACCGATGAAGAAGCGATGTTGTGTGGTTAATATAAAGTTCTTTCTTATAATAACTAGACTATAGATCACGCAAATTCAAATTTATAAATAAATAAATATAAAAAAATTTGTCTTACATAGGCAGGTTTGAAGTGAAACACATTTTGAGAAGGTGACTTAGAGTTTAAAAGTTAGAATACAAGTGATAAATATATTAGTGTTCAAATGATATGGGATTTTTAAGCTTATTTAACTCGTGAGCGGCTCGAGCAAGCTGGCTTATTCTAAAATTTTTAGCTTGGCTTGACTAGGATAACTAGTGGAGCTGGCTAACGACCTTTACGACTTGTTTAGATTGGGATAGTAATTGGGACAAAGATATTCTTTCTAAGGGTATTATTGTATCTTAAGTGTCTATTTCTTAACGTCACATTTAATCTTACCTATCTATTTATTTCTCTATTCTATCTCATCTCTCATTTTTCAATATCCAAGTAAACTTTTAGAGGTTTTTTTAGCCCTGTATGGCTGTATGCGGCAGGTGAATTGTAGGGAGAGGACGCACAAAGAATCACCCATCTTTTCGTCGTCTACAAATACCGGCCCGATCTCTTCCTCCTTCCTCTTTCCCCCGTCTCGCCAATCGCCATTATTAAGAGCTCCGTGTAGGCAAAAGGTTGCCCCCTCCCCAAAATCCTCGCTAGCATTCGCCCCAGCCCTGCTTGCCCCCACGTCAGCTCCCGCGCCCGCGCAAAGCATCACCTCTGCTCGACCCACCCTCTGTGCAGAGTTAACCTTGAAGTTTCCGATTGCACTCCCGCTCCTCGGTCATTTGCGACGAAATTTAGCGGCAAGGATGCGTCTGCATGCGGAGGTGCGGGATGAGATGGATGAGGAGAGCGAGGAGGGGGTTGCGATGGCTTCGGCGGCGTTGTCGCCAATCATCAGCGCGGCGGCGCCGGCTCCCCGGCTAGTGGTGGGCTACGCCCTCACGAAGAAGAAGGTGAAGAGCTTCCTCCAGCCCAAGCTGCTCCTGCTGGCGAGGTAAAAGCCTTGATCACCGCCCGCCCAGAAAGAGGGAATGATTTGATGTTTCGCCAGATGCCGAGTGGTGATGGATTTTGAGGGGAACGGGAGATTTTTCGTTAGTATTTGTTGGCCAGGTGGCGAGCAATTCCGCGATTGCTCTTTTTTTTGGTTCTTTTAATAGCCCGAAGAGTTTGGAAGATGTTGGTCTTGGAGGAGAATGGTGTATAATTCGAGGGAGGAGGATTCATGGCTGGAGACGTGATTTCTTTTGCGTCTTGATTAGATGCTGCTCTGCCCAGTTCCAGATGGTCAGAAGAATTTTGCACGAACAGCCTAATGTGATACCATGGATAGTATTCTGGTGTCGAAAGGATTATAGTTTCCACGGTATGCAGTGGAGGGGAATGCTATTCTATTCCTTGCTGCACTAGTCAAATAGTGATCGAATCAGACCTCCACTGGAGCGCAAAGTTGGCGGGAGCGGCTAGCAAGAATGGCTTCTGAGTGAAGCATGCTGGCTTAATGATTTAGTACTTGGAGGTGGACTAGCAAGTGTTTATTTGGAATTCCAATGGCATCGGTAGATATGCCATATATGTCCATGTTGACAGTTCCACTGCATGTGGGGTCTCAATATACAATAGTCAATATCTTTATATTATCATGCCAAGTTGGCGGAATGGGCCTAGGCTGCAATTCCTTGTTGATGGTATCTGGGATTCTAGTTTGGAATATTCCTTTGGATAAGCGCATCACATGGAAAATGACTAGTCATTGATGGGTGTGTCTCACTCTCTCTGCTGTGTTCATTTATACTTTACTTACTCGATCACTAGATTTGATAGCAGCATGGGCTGCCAACAAACTATCTCTTCTTGTTAGTTGTCTACATTAAGAGCCAAGCTGATTCTATTGTTTGCCTATTGCCCCATTTGGATAAGCAACACATGATCTAATAATGAACAGCAAAATTAAAAAGGAGAATGTTTATGCAAAATAAAGTGTTTTTTTGCTTGAACTATTTTCATATTTTTTATGTTGCTTGTGCTTCTGTTTTTCAAGACTGTAAAGTAACTTAAAAGTAAATGCCTTGAATTCTGATATGATGCAATTTATCCTTGTAAAATGCATCACAGGCTATAGACACAAGAAAGGTTGTGGGAAAAGTAAAATTAAACAAATTTGACAAGGATTTTTTCTGCAAATTAATCAGTTTTCCGTAACTTTTGTACCCTAAAAGCATGTTGAGTTTCTCCCTTGTAGTCCTTTCTGCATCTCAAACAATGTTCTGATACCATGCAGTTCACTTATAGTATATAATTTCTTTCCTTATCCCTGGAGATATACCCAAGTACCATCCCATTTATGTTTCTAATTTGAGTATTATCTCTTTGCTCAAGCATATTGCTAATAATAAGATGAGGGTGTGTTGTGTGAATATTTTGTGTACTTTGATATTATATGGGTACTGCTATCACTAGCTCTGCATGTTGAATTGAATATTGTGGCTCTTGCCAATCTGTTTTTTTTTCTTTGTGCCTCCTGATGAGTTTCTTGTGATGTGCTTTGTCAGGAAGAATGGAATCAGCTTTGTATCTATAGATGAATCTCTTCCCCTCTCAGAACAAGGCCCTTTTGATGTTATTTTACACAAGGTCAGTCACTCCTATTTTAACCTGCGATAATAAGACTGCAGCTGCATTGGACCTAGATCAAGTTTTGTCGGAGAATCGCTCTTTCTTGTTGTGAATGTTCTGATCCTGGAGTGAGGTGAATTATGCTTAATGTTTCCTAGAAAAAGTCAGCATAGTTTTATGCAGACTCTGTTATCCATAGTACTGAAAGATAGCTTGGTTCCTTGGGCAGATTACTAGGAAGGAGTGGCAGAAGGTTCTGGAGGTAAGATTGTGCCATATACTCACTTGCATGTTTCTCTCTCTATTTTTCCTTAAAACTCTTCACTGCCCACATCTTGGGAAAGTTGCTGCCAGTACTTTTTTTTTTTTTTTTGCAACGGTGACAAATAGTATGCTCAAATCATTCTATTACAATCTTATCATAGTCAGTTGTATATGTCTTTCTGTTGCTTCCAAGTCAATGTTACCACTTTCCATCGCGTCGCTAACTTAGTTTCTTCCATTTTTTGAAGGACTATCATGAAGAACATCCAGAAGTTACTGTCCTTGACCCACCAAATGCTATCGAGCATCTGAACAATCGACAGTCGATGCTTGAAGAAGTAGCTGATTTGAACCTGTCAAATTTCTATGGTAATGATGCTGTTCGCCTATTTTTTTAACGTTTACATTGTTTCAGTTACCTTCCATTTGATCTTAAAATGTTGACACATCCAAATTATGGTGCAATTAACGTCGCAGGAAGGAAATTTGTTTTGCGACTTTTGCTTATACTAACACTGCACATAAAATGTTCGCCATATAGAATTTTTTGCTACAGTTTTACTTCATTCACTATGAACCACAGAATTTTCCAATTAAGGTTGCTATGCCAGTTTTTTTTTCTTCACAATGATGAATTGTGATGATACCAGGTCTTGCTTGAGTTTGTTGGAGACTTGTTTTACTGTAGAAAAAATTTCTTGATTGATAGCGGGGGTAGTATGTTGCTATTAGTAAAAGGAAGACTGCTGGAAGTGCACCTTTAACTTAATTTTGCCAAGGACATACTATGTTTAGATTAAACATGTGATTGTATGTGCATTGGAATATTGCAGGTGAAGTTTATACCCCACGCCAACTGGTCATTACCAAAGATCCATCCTCTATCCCAAATGCTGTAGCTATGGCTGGACTAACTTTGCCCTTGGGTAATTGATTCCAATCTTCAAGCTATATTATTTGGATAAAGAACATTGGAAAGTGCTTGTGAGCAATTCGTTTGAAATCATCAGGTCCACTCAATTTGGTATTTATTTATGTTTAATTGATTATAGATTATTTGAATTTTATATGCCTTTTTTATCCTTATGTTGGTACTTGGTAGATTGGTTCTCTCCTTGTCCTTGGGCAGGCTACCATACCTAAGGCAATCTCCATTATTGTTGTTTGTGTGCTTGCTTAACTAGCTTTTGAGCTTCTTTGCTCTAGTTTTGCAGTCCTCTTAGAAATGCACCTTTGTTTACTAGAATCGCTGCACAAGGCAGATTTCCAGAAACAGTTGAGCGGATTGGTTCCTGTTTCTCGCCGAAAACCGGCCATGTTTTTATTTTCAATTTTGGCTTTGCAACTAATTATCCAAAAATCCACATGTCTGAACCATGGACTACGCTTTAGTTCCTCAAGTTATATTACTATCATTAATGGCTTTTAAAATATTATTCAAGTGTTTCCCCTTCTGCTGTGGCTCATGTTGCGTTTCATCTCTAGCCTCCAGCTTGCTTGGGACTAAAATGATTCATTGTTGTTGTGGCTTTGAAACCATCTTTTGTGTGAGAGAGATAAACTCTGATTAATTTATATTGATTACAAGAGATTACAATATATAGGCAGGAGAACTCAAGGGTTAAGGTGTGAACACAATCTAGGAACCTAATTAACTCATACTAAATGGCACAAGTGCCAAGCCTGGCGCATGGCTGTAACCAGAGCCCAAGGCGCAGGCACAATAGACTAGGAGGCAAACATAACTTGCTAACACCCCCCCCGCAGTCTGAGCATCGGTGCAGCGGACGTTCAGACTGGTTCTAAACTCTGTGAAGAGCGAAGATGGCAATCCTTTGGTGAAGATGTCGGCATACTGAGAGGTGGTTGGAACATGAAGAACACAAACAGCACCAAGAGCGACTTGTTCCCGAACAAAATGGAGATCAATCTCGATGTGTTTAGTCCGCTCATGCTAGACCGGGTTGGCGGACATGTAGACGGCGCTGATGTTGTCACAGTAGACCAATGTAGCATGCTGCAAGGGGGACTGTAATTCGCTGAGAAGTTGGCGCAGCCAGGAAGCTTCTGCAACAGCGTTGGCAACGGCGCGATATTCAGCTTTGGCACTGGATCGGGACACGGTGTTTTGGCGCTTGGAGGACCAGGAAATGAGGTTATCACCAAGGAAGACCGCATATCCAGAAGTGGACTTGCGAGTATCCGGGTAGCCAGCCCAGTCAGCATCAGAGTAGGCGATCAACTCATGTTGTGATGAGGGGCGGAGCACCAGCCCCAGATGCAGAATACCGCGAACATATCGAAGGATCCGCTTGAGGGCAGCCAGGTGAGGTTCCCGTGGATCATGCATGTGGAGGCACACTTGCTGAACAGCATAAGCAATGTCCCGACGAGTAAAGGTGAGGTACTGGAGAGCACCAGTTAGGCTGCGAAAATCAGAGGGATCCTGAACTGGGTCACCACTTTATGCACATAGCTTTGGATTGGTGTCAACTGGAGTAGAGCAGGGTTTGCATTCAGCCATACCAGCCCGGTCAAGGATCTCCATCATGTATTGTTGCTGAGACAAAAACAGACATCCATCCCGGTGCTGGACTTGCATTCCAAGAAAATGGTGTAACTTGCCAAGGTCCTTCATGTTAAACTCACGCTGTAGGGCGGATATGATGCGACGGAGGACAGCGGTGGAGGAGGCAGTGAGGATTATGTCATCCACGTACAACAGCAAGTATGCCGTGTCGACACCATGATGGTAGATAAATAGGGAGGTGTTTGCCTTGGCATTCACAAATCCAAGTGAGAGAATAAATGTAGCAAAGCGACTGTACTATGCCCGAGGAGCTTGCTTGAGGCCATAAAGAGACTTGTTGAGTCGACAGACATATCCGGGATGAGTGGGATCCTCAAAATCAGCAGGCTGTGCAGCAAACAGTTTCAGACAGGGTCCCGTGTAGAAAGGCATTCTTTACATCGAGCTGGTGAACTGGCCATCCACGGGAGAGGGCAAGAGAGAGCACTGTCCGAACTGTGGCGGGCTTGACAACAGGACTGAATATCTTGTCAAAGTCGATCCCCGGGCGCTGAGTAAAGCCTCGGAGAACCCAACGAGCCTTGTAGCGCTCTGGGGACCCGTCAGCCCTGAATTTGTGCTTGAAAATCCATTTACCAGTGACAATGTTGCCTTGAGACGGTCGAGGAACAAGCTCCCATGTGTTGTTCTGAAGAAGTGCAGAGAACTCTTCTTCCATGGCAGCCCTTCAATTGGGATCAGTAAGGGCACTACGGAAGCTGCGGGGCACCGGTGACAGTGTTGTGCTGTTGTAAACACTAGGAAACCGGTGACCAGCTTTGGCGCGTGTTGTCATGCTGTGATTGTTGACGGTGGGCTGCACAGACACGGCGCCCTTGGGCAGAACTGGCGGGCTGGAGGCAGCCGGTTGCGGAGGAGGAGCGACTGCCTGGTGCTGTGAATACACCAGCAATGGTCGAGGTGGGCGCAGCCAAAGACACGAAGATGGGCGTATTGGGGCTGAACACCAAACAGGACAGAGTGAGGTGTGGAGGAGTGAAGGGTTTTGGTGGGTAGGATGTTGATAACATGTGTGGCAATGTGTAATGCTTCAACCCAGTATGAAGGGGGCATGCAAGCTTGAAAAAAAGAGAGCGAACCGCATTATTGAGGGCGCGGATCATGCGCTCAGCCTGCCCATTCTGAGATGAAGTATATGGACAGGACATGCGAAGGTGGATGCCGTTGGTGAGGAAGGAGCGGGAGATAGAATTATCGAACTCCCGGCCATTGTCACACTGGATAGCTTTTACAGCAGTGCCATACTGAGTGCGAACATAGGCGAAAAAGTTAGAGTGGTAAACGTGTCAGATTTGAGACGAAGAGGAAACGCCCAAACATAGTGGGAATAATCATCGAGAATAATTAAGTAGTATTTGAAGCCAGAAACACTAATGACTGGGGAGGTCCATAAATCACAGTGAATGAGCTCAAATAAATGAGAGGCCCGAGAAGATGATGTTGGAAACGGAAGGCGTGTATGACGCCCTAACTGACACGCATGACAAACAGAACTAAGTTCTTTAGTACAGCCAGGAATAACAGAGGTGACTTTGGACAACGTGTCACGACTAGGATGGCCAAGCCGACGATGCCAAAGTGCGGGTGAGGAAGCAGCAGCAAGGGCGGTGGCGCCGGGAAGATGTAATGGATAGAGGGGCCCAGAGCTATTGCACCTGATGATCACCTTCTGAGACTCCAGATCCTTCACAGAACAACCAGTAGGGTCAAATTCAACAGCACAATTGTTGTCAGTGGTGAACTGGCGTACTGAAATGAGGGTTTTAATAAGCCGTGGTGAAACAAGAACATTATTGAGGGACAGAGAATCTGTAAGAGTGGTGGTGCCAGTGGCGGTGACAGGAAGTAAGGAGCCATCACCGACAATGATAGAAGAAGGAGAAGGATGCTGTGAAGAGTGAGGGTGTGAAAGAGTGCGAGAATCAGAAGTCATGTGGGAGGTGGCACCTGAGTCGAAGTACCAGTCGTTGTTCGGCGGTTGCTGTAGTGTCATGGTGCTGAAGGTGGAAGCAAGGGATTGCTGATCGAAGGCCGCCGGAAGACCGGTTGGAGAGGTGTAGAAGCCGGGAGGGGCTGAGGTGCCGAAGGAAGGCACAGGAGCACCCTGCTGACCGTAGAAGGCAGCAGGAGAGGCCTGCTGCAGGTACTGCTGTTGAAATGGTGCTGGAGGGTGCTGCTGCGAAGCTAGGAAGGCTCCCTGTTGTGCCAGCAACGCCGGCTGGTGTGGTGGCTGGGTGGGTGCACCGCGAAGCAGAGGACACGGCCCGGGGACAATGAGCCACGGGTTGTAGTGGGTGGGCCAAGACCCACTCGCCCCCTGGTTGGATGGAGCAGACGTGCCCGAGCCGCCGCCCTTGCTGCCCTTGTGGCCACCGTTGCCACCTCGGCCCCGAGTGCCGCGGCGATTGTTTTTGCCACCAAAGCCGCCCCCCTTTACCAACCCCAGGCTCGGTGTTGGGATGCCCAGAATTCTGCTGGGAGGCGGGACGAGGGGACGAGGAGCCGCTGCCTGTGCTGGCGACGAGAGCCGTGGGAGGAGTTGGAGTTGGGGCCCCCATGGTAAGCTACTCGAGAGTGAGCTCATCGCAGGCCTCCAAGAAGGAAGGGAAGGGCCGGCTTCGTCGAAGATGGCGGCCAACGGAGACAAACCGCTCGTTCAAACCTCGGATGAGATTGAGGACGAGGGAGCGGTCGCTGACAGGTTCACCCAGATCAGCGAGGTTGTCGGCGGTGGTCTTGAGGAGCTTGCAGTAGTCGGTGACAGATAGGTCCCCCTGGACAAGGGTGCGAAGCTTGGCGTCAAGGATGAGAACGCGCGCCTCTCGGTTGCCGAGAAATTGGCTCTCAATGGCAAGCCAGGTGATACGGGCAGTGTCGCCTTGGTCGCCGCGATGCTGGACAATGTCGTGGAGATTGTCGGAGAGGGTGCCGTAGAGCCAGGAGCGGACGACGCAGTCCATGCGCTCCCAGTCTGGCGAGTTCAGGGGACGATCGTCCTGAAGAACATGGCCCTGAAGGGAGTACTTGCCCAAGGCAAGCGGGAATTGCTCGCGCCACCGAGCGAAGCTGCCGGAGGTGACGCCGAGGACGACGCGGACAAGGTGACGGATGTTCTGGACGGCCACAGCTTGGGCGTGGAGGTTGAGAACAGCAGCAGCCTCTTGAAGAGCTATGGCCGCCTGAACAGAGGTACGGGGGCCATCGGAAAGGGAGGACGCGACCTCGTCACGGTCCTCTGGCGGATCTTCGAGGGGAGGGTCGGCAGCGGCCCGCTCCCGAGCCGCGCGCTCCAGGGCGGCGCGGACGCGCGCAGCTGCAGCGTCGCGCTCGTTGGCCGCGGCGGCGGCCTCGGCTTTGGCCTCTTCGGCGCGAACGAGAGCAGTGCGACGAGCGGCAGCCTGGGCAGCGCGGGCGTCCTCCTGACGCTTGCGCTCAGCCTCGGTGTCAGCAGCAGAGGGGTGAAGGGAGCCGGCCATGGCGGGGAAAGGAGGGGCGGCGCAAGGAGCAGCACGCCGGAGGCGGCGGCGCTAGAAGCTGCACGCTAGAGAAGCGGAAGGGGAAACGGGTGTTACCCGGACTCGTGATACCATGTGAGAGAGATAAACTCTGATTAATTTATATTGATTACAAGAGATTACAATATATAGGCAGGAGAACTCAAGGGTTAAGGTGTGAACACAATCTAGGAACCTAATTAACTCATACTAAATGGCACAAGTGCCAAGCCTGGTGCATGGCTGTAACCAGAGCCCAAGGCGCAGGTACAATAGACTAGGAGGCAAACATAACTTGCTAACATTTTGAATTTGATACTTCAGTTTTGGACACGACAACCTAGGTGCAATTAGAAGCAATATGCAACAGAAGTTCCTCAAATTAAATTTACTTCTATCAGTCCTACTCTTCCTTTCATGAGTTCTAAAAGCTGTCGCGTTCACCCATTACCATTCTCAGTACTCACATTTTATTGTAGTTAATGAATATTTTGTGCCTACTTGTCGCGCTAGGTTTCTACTTATTATTATGCTGTTGGAGTTTTGCACTTAAGCTGTTTCTAAACTCAAATAATTCACACGTCACTTTTTTTTCCTTTGCTATGTGGGGAGCTAGTAAATGGAGATTGCTTGACTGCAAATACTTATCCTCTTGCAGTTGCCAAGCCATTGGTTGTTGATGGAACATCTAAAGGTCATGAACTATATCTTGCATACGATGAGGCATCCTTGTCAATGCTTGATCCACCTCTGGTTCTACAGGAATTCATAAACCATGGTATGTTCTGATTTTCTGTTTTCATTTTTTTTTCTATATCGTGACATTTTGCCCTTAAACAGTAGAAATGTGGGATCTGATTTATTGCCTCTACAGGTGGGATCCTCTTTAAGGTGTATATCATTGGTGAAACAATACAGGTTGTCCGCAGATTCTCTCTTCCTGATGTTAACACATATGACTTACTAAACAACGTTGGTATCTATCGATTGCCAAGAGTTTCATGCGCTGCAGCTAGTGCGGATGATGCAGATCTTGACCCTCTTATTGCAGGTGAGAACTGTGCATTGTTGCTATCAACCACTCAATCTCACCATTTGTTAAAAAAAAGTACCTTTTTCGTTAATGCAAGTGATCACTTAATTCAACATGCAATTTGTCCTGTGAATTGCCAATGCAAATGAGTCGAAGGGTCCTATCTCTATTAGTCATGAACTCATGATTCTGAAGTTTAGGGCAAAATTTGTTCAATTGGAAATATAGATGACTTATAAATCTTAATGTGATTTGCTTGTTACACATTGCATCAAGTATGTTTTGTTACATTACTTAAAATAGATTTCTCATACATGATAGAGCTTCCTCCAAGGCCACTTCTAGAGAAACTGGGCAGGGAGCTTCGTGGACGGCTAGTACGTGCCATTCTGACTCTGAACTGCACATATCTGTTTCATGTTACCTCGGCTAACATGGCAAAAGTTAAAACCTGCAGGGTTTGAGATTGTTCAATATAGATATGATTAGAGAACTTGGAACCAAAGATCGGTACTACATAATTGATATCAACTACTTCCCAGGTGTGTGGTTATTTTGTTATCTTGTCATTCATATCCCGGGTTTTTCGTATTTGTTTCTGTTCTCTATCTTTGTCCATGTAGAACTTGTTGGACCAAACTTTTGTCCCAGCCAAGTGTGAGGAGTATCCTAGCTACAAATCTCTGGCCTTGTAGGCCATCTCTGACTGTTCAAGAATCCATTAAGATCTCTTCATGACCAAATATCAATTGTGTTGGGGCAAAAATAACCTAGCTACTTATGCTTAGTTCATCCCAAGAGCCATTTCTTTGCCATAAAGAACCTTGTACCAGATTTTTGTTTATGCTGTGGTAATTAATTTCTGTAAATAGTTAAGCACATGATTGTGACCACTTATCTAATGTCGTAGATATCATTTGTGCTTCCTTTTCCCATTATGGACACAATTTGCACTTTAAGCTATAATGCAGCAGAGTTAACAGATACAATATTCTCCTCACAGTATCTTCTGGACGCAAGTTAATTCGCAGTTTGCGATGATTTCCTTACAGTATCATTTCCTAACTTCATCTTCCTGATGCAACTTAACTGTGCAGGTTACGGTAAAATGCCAGGATATGAGCGCATGTTCACCGATTTCTTACTAAGTCTCGCACAAAGCAAGTATAGAAGGTACTTAAGTGGGACCTGAAGTGCGGGGAAGACTGTATTACTGACAAAGTGGAATATAACGGTGGAAGCTATGCTTCCCCACCAATGTACATTTGCAGGAGGCTTGAGGAAGTTGGCAAGTGGGCAAGTTTCGGTGTATGTGTTCAAAAGCGGGCACATGCTGGATTGGATCACTGGAGTAGGAAATAACCAAGGAAATGCTTGGATGCCTTGTGCCCATGTTGTAAAATGTTTAACTGAATGAATGCCTTCCTCGTGATGGCCCCTTTCCATCATAATTTGGCAACCGTTTTCTTGAGCCAGAGAAGTAATTCTGCAGCTTGGTGGTGAACGGGCTTTTGTTCGGTTAGTTTGGCTTTGGCAGAGTTTGAGGGCTGTGGAAGTCAGGAAACCACCAAATAGATGTTGATGATCGGATCATTCTCAGCTGTCATTGATTATATTGATGTGCATATAATCTTTCTAGCGGCCATACTGACACAGCCATCAGGGGTTTGACCTGGAGCTCTGTAGATTGAAAACTGGCAGTCTTCGGCTACGCCTGGTTTGCGTGCTACTTTGGCAGTGCGTAGCCAGGAATTTGTTGAAGCACTGTTTGATGGCGCCCTACAGGTCCCCTGTTCTGTTGCACTCGTTTTCGGTCTGCGTCAGAAATGTGTGATACGTCTACTAGGTGACTCGATGCAGAGACGAACAGGCGCTGGTTCCGTGGAACTCAGCTGTCAGCTCAGAGGTTAAAAAGTATTTTTCTTTCTTTCTCTCAGGTACAGATGCACACACCCTGGCCGTCCGGCCCTCCGAGGCTACGACTCAGTTAGCACCTGTGACAGACCGAGGCTGGCCCTTCGAGGCTACTCCCTCCTTCCCCGTTCTCACTTCCCAGAAATCAAAGACATTTGGCCTTTGACCAAATATATATATACAAAAATTTTAATCTTTATAATATATAGTTAGTATCAAATAGATCGCTAAAAATACTTTTATAATAAATTTGTTTGGAGATATAAATGCTGTACGATTTTTTTATAAACTCAGTTAAAGTTGAGAAAGTTTGATCTACACGTATCACATATCGACATCTATTTTGGGATGGAGTGAGTAGGGCTCAATTAGCACCTGTGATAGACCGAGTCAGTACAGTGTAGGGGTGTGTTTGGCTGGTGAATGCAGATGCATCTGTAAACAAACATTTCCACGATCAGGGAATATAGCTCAGCTTTCTTAAGAAAGTTACTCGACAAAGCTATATGAGAATCCTTGTAATACAGTTTATAAATCACCAAGTTAATGATGTGACTAAAAATAAAACTTAAGAACAAGAGAGAGAACGAGAGAATCTAAAACCGACCAACTGAGCCTACAAGAACAACAGTGCAATGATTGCCTACCAACTAGATAATATCTTGGTGGTAAAGTATCCATCTAGAAAAGATAGACGAGAATCTAGTAGCAACGAAGACAAAACATATGTCAACAAAGACCAAAAGACCACGGTGGTCAGTATCCATTAAATAAAGGGCCAACACGCTCTCAACAACAAAAGCATATGCCTGAGAGGATGGTGACACTCGCGTAGAAAAGTATACTTTTGAATGAGTAGAGATGGGTGTGATGGTTGATGATTAAGTGAAGTTTACAGATTTGGAGGGTTTAGGGAAGCTGTTTGATGAAACACCTGAGAGAACTGACATGCCGAGCATGCACATTGTTGATTGGCCGGTATGCGAAGGAGACAAACTTGAAATTCTTCCTTACATTTGTACAGTATGTTGCTCCCCGTACATCCCCACAGTAACTCCTGTCGGCCGTTTTTCTTTTTTTGCCGCTTCTTCTATAAAAAAAATTTCCCTTCTCGAAGCCTCCCGGCTCCTCCGCTCCGCCTCGCCTCCTCCGCTGTCTGCTCTCCTCTTCATCGCTCCCCACTCGCAAGCACCACGACGGCAGTGGTGGCCGACCCCGATATGGCGGAGGCCCCCTCCTCCTCCTCCCCCATGCGCGTGCCATGGCTCTCTCTTTCCCTCTCTCATTCCCTCTCCGATGACGCGGGAAGGGCGACGGCGGCGGTGCCAGGCCTCGACGCGCCGGCGTCCACCTTCCTCCCCTCCTCCAATGTGCCACGGCGGGCCGACGGCGACCCCCACCGGGTGCTGCGCCAAGGCGGCGGCGGTGGACGCGGGTACGGGCCCCGCACCCGCGTCGGCGATGGCACAACCGCCGCCCCTGCTTCCCCCAGCGCGGCGCCGCGGCCTGGTCGCGGCGCCGCGGCCTGTTCGCGGCCGCTCCATTTTTCCCTCCTCATCGTTGGTGGCCCCGTGGGTGGTGCACCGCCAGTCCCTCCCCCTCCATCCCCAGCGCAGGTGAGTCCCAGTAGTCTCTTCTCTTCCCATTCCCCGTCTCTCTCTCCCCCCATCTCTCTCAACGCGACAAGGGCGTTGGCACGAGCTCACGTCCGCGGTGGCTGGCCGTTGGCGCGGCGGTAGGCCCCGTGATGGCCGTATCACGGCACCGCGCGGTGTGGTCGAGCCCCGCTGCTGCCCTACCGAGATCCGCCGGTACCACCGCCGCGCCGCGAGGGTCGCCGCCCAGTTCCCCGTCGAGCGAATAAAGCGTCCGCGCGTGCTGCTGATGCCTCCTCTCATGCCTTTTTTTTGGGTTCACCCGTTCTAACACGTGGTGCCTCTCTCCTCGGCAGCTACGACAACGTGGAGGTCATCGGCCCCAGTGCCTCTGCTGCCCCTGCATGCCAGCGTGGCACCGGCGGTTCCAGCCCCGGCAGGCCCCGCGTGGAGACCGCAGCACGAGCAGCCCGGCATGTCCTTCGCGCGTAGCCTGCTTGCAAGCAACGTCCACGGTGTGCCCTAGAATTAAAGGTTGTTTTATTCAGCACATTTACAGTTTCAATTTATGACGTGTTTTTCTTTTTTTTTTGTCGAGGTATTTCGATTTCTCCAATGCAATGAGCTTGATTTGGTGAGTAGTAAACTAAAACTCAGAGTTCTGAAGCATGAGCTTCCATGTGCAACACCAATGCTTGCAGTGAACGATTTAGTGATTGAGGTAAAAAGACCATTCCTTAGTCTTCAACCTTTTATATTTCGTCTGTCTATTGAGCTGGAGGGGGAAGTGATCAGGAAAGTATCCATGTGATACATTTGTTAGTTATTACTGCTTTCGTAGTCCTGCTTTGATAGTTCCTCATAATATACATGCTTTCTAATTGTGTCAAAAAAGGTACATGCATCCATGCTTGCATTGCAGCAAAGTAATTAAAACATGGTTATTCAATAGTCAATACTCTTATATGCAGACTTTCTTGTTCTAGAGTTCACAAATAATTGTGGAGTCATTGAATGTAATGAGGCTGATGCGAGGGACTGATGCCTTCCTAGATATCTGATTAGTATTGCAATGCTTCAACAGTTCTTCTTCCTTTTTCCAGGCTTGCTGTTTACGTTAGTCAGGTGCATATAGATTGATATATACCAAAATAATGATGGGAGGAGATCAAGCTGCCTCAGCTGCAAAATGGTGATGCCCTACTCAATCCAGTTACATGGAATACTTGATTTATTTTGAGGAGGCCTGCATATGTGGTCTTATTGGCTTCGATCTTCGAATTTAATATTGCTTTTCTTTGCGGTGAAAAATGGTGAACTCAGCCTGATTCTCCTCCTTTTGCATCCTAGATACCATGGAGAAGCCTCACTACAGATTGGGACAACAATATGCCTTCTAGAATGTGAGAGTAGGTTGAATGCCACTGCGTTTCTACCTCAAAGGTAACATGTCATTCAGAATCACGTACCATTTGGAATGCCATCGCAGAGTAGATGCTCGGAAAAGGCAGAGCACCTGCCAACTATGCTAAAAATGTTCTCAACAAACTATAAACAGTTGAATAGATTCCCTCAGTTAAATTGTCTGAAATAATTTTTGCAACAATGTTGTGGGCTGCATATGGACGATGGAAATAGTTCGGTTTTCCTTTAATAAATTGTACTTTTTTTCTTGTGGTATGCATCATGTTTTTCAAAGCTAAAGGATTTGCTTATCATTTACATGTTTTTCCACAGTGTTATGCTTATCATGTTTTTCAAGGCTAAATTGTACTTTTTGATTATCATTGCTGCAGGCACTCTGATTATGCTTGTTCTCAGGATGCTACATATGTCAGTTCTTTGGTACAGGTCCCTGAGATGCTTTAACATGGATCCTACAGGTAGGTGCTACAATGTTTGACCATATGCTTCTGTCCCTAATTGCTAAAACAGTCACAGCTAGCGTTTCCATATCATTTTTCATAAAAAAAATCTTGTTTTATACATGCAGCCTTGCCACCTACAGTTTCTTCCTGGTCACCAGGTTATCTGCCCTTATATAAAATGAAGCAAATGTCCTGAAAAGAAATTGATGGTAAAACTCCCATGCTTATTATCATTCGCTATTATAGAAAATTTAGTTCCCTTTTTTTGGGTCCAATTTAGTGTTCTAGCACCAACAAAATCTAGGGTTATTCATGGTTGAAGCAATTGAAAATCATGTCTTCTATTGCAATGATTACATGGTACCTCTTACCTATCTACTTGGTTACTGCTGGTTTTTGTTTTCTTCTCTAGGTTGTAACGTTCTCGGTTCGGCTGGCCCATCAGAGCAACCAGTTATTGTGCCATACATATGAGCACATCACCTTGTCAATGATATTGGTTTCATTTCTTAATGTACGATACAAAATTTGGACCATGTACACTGCAGTCCTGATGGTTTCTGCTTTATGGTCTGCATTTTGGTCACCTGCAATAATGACTACACTTTTCTCTTACTGTTACATATTTAATTTGAGGAATTAGACTACTCCTGTGATGATTACATCATAAATTTTGTTTGTTGATTCATGCAGTGAACAGGAGCTATCTTTGCACAGCTTACATCTCTTCGTTTTTTTATACATACCTGTGGTAATGTCAAGGGCTATCAGTATTCTTCTTTTTACCTCTCTACTGCAATGTTGATTCTATTTTAGGCATCGCTGTGTACCTGGTCCTTGATAATCGAGGCAGTGGTCAATTCGTTATTGTTTCTTTGTGCCTATTCTAATTTCTTTCTCACTCTGGACACACCAATGAAAGGTAGTACTTATTGCCTATTCACTCAGAAACTACGCGGATAGGATTACCTCTTACGTGCATTTTTGTTTCTTCATGTTCACCAATTCTTTTGGCAGTTGTTCTTATCTTACATTGACTGTTCCTTATCTGTATTTTTGTGGTCATGGTCAGATCTGAATGATTGTTGGGTCCTGCGGCTGCTCATTTTAGTTTCTACTGTCCATTCCTTATCATCTTCAACATGGCTTCATGGGTTCCAAAGGTCGGGCTTAGCTCTGCCACTGAAGGAGTAGTCAGATATCCAGCAAGTGATCATTTGTGAATGCCTTTCACCTCAATATACATGCCGCGTAAGCTCTGATTCACAATACGATAGCTCGCCCGTTTCTCTCTCTCTTCTGTGCTGTAATCTGGCTCATTTTTTTTTGTTTGCGCCATAATGCCGGCTACAGGCTCTACATATAGCAAAATAAAAGATTGGCATCCTAGTACTATGCTAGGTTTAGATTATTATGCCATCCTCAACTTTGTCTAATTCAAACTTTTTTCTACAGAGAATGTACATGCTCTCTTTTATTTGCCCAAGTCTGAGACTTGATCTGGAGTGCTCATGCTATCCTCAACTTTACCTGATTGGTAACTTCTTACAATTGTCTAATTCAAACTTTATTCTACAGAGAATGTACATGCTCTCTTTTATTTGCCCACGTCTGAGACTTTATCTGGAGTGCTCACAATGATGGACGAACTCATGCATGGACGAGACGGTTGCAATCTTGTAGATCTCAGATTGGGGAGATGGATGTAGATCTCAACTGGTTATCAAGCAATGAGAGGTAAACAAAGAGCAATTCTTTTCTACATGTTGATCAAGCAATTGCGGTTCTGTTCAATGTTGGTCAAGTGAAGCTCCTGGCATTTTCTGAGGAATTGATCTAGAGCACCAGGTATCTCTAGATTCATTTAAAAAAGGTTTCTCCATGTCACCTTGCTTGCCTATGACTGTATAGTGCTGCCAAGCAAATGAGGTCCGATCAGGAACTGAGAGCACTAAAATGAATAATTAAGACACATTAACTTCCACAAAGTGCTAATAAATATGTTACAATTGTTGGGCATATGATTGGTTGTAGTGGGGCTTCTTCCAGCACCAAATTCTGAAGTTGTCTGCTTATGTGTTCCAGTTTCATGCTTGAGTTATTTATGGTCATTTTCCAGTTGGGCCTCTGTGTTAGTTTTCCCCTTTATCTTTTCTCTGCATTGCAAATAATTAAAGAATTATTGTCTGTTATATGCTACATAATTTAATGTAAGAGCAAAGCCAATATAGAAAGTCATCCAGGCTGTATATGGAACCCCTTTTATTAGGACGGCAAAAGAGAACAAAGTTGTAATTGGGTTTCAGATTTATTTTGTTTTACCTTGTGTGCAAATTTCCAACAACAAAGAACCTCTCTGATCTTTGATTGGACTAATAATAGATATCGATCTTTCCCTTGATTGTGCCATATAATAATTGTACATTACTTTCCTCACAAGAATTTTTTTGGGTGGTGTTTGCAAATTGATGGAAGTGTAAGGAGGTTTATGCCAATGTTATTCATGGGACATTCACATAGTAGCCATCATACACGTCTGAGTAGCTACCTATGTACCTATTGTGTTTGAGATTTAGAAATGCAACTATAAATGCCCTTATTTTCCCGTCTCAATTCATCAGCGAAATCACACCTAGAGCTATTTCCTTCTTAGGGCCATTGGACCAGCAACCAGGTTGCGATATTAGGGCGAGGGGATGTTGACAATAGCCACGTGAGCTATATCTGATTTACTACTTCAACATGGACATCTAGCAGGAACACATCGTCTTCCGTAGCAAACTTCAGAGAACCAAGTAAGGAACACATTGAACATGATTTACTATGCGAACATATGTAATGTGTATATCCTGTTATTGTGTATGCATAAGTTTACCTTCGTTATGGATATTGCCATCTTACCTGTCCAGCTTAATTGCAATTGCGCGCAAGGGCGCACCCTCCATACAATTTACGGTTTCTTAGTCTGATGAGATTCCATTATCAATTATATGTTTAGCCTTGTCCACCTCTATCTACTTCCTCTTATACAAACCATAACCTTTTCCATATCTTATCACTTATTGATCTATCCTCCACGTGCGCGCTAATGCGTGCTACCCATACTAGTATGCAAGATTGTTGTTTCATAATTAGAGACCAAGATGTGCTCTCATCGTCAGCGATGATACTAGGTTATGCGTATAATGGTTACCTTGGAGAGGTTTTCATGTTGTTTCTTTAGTTCTTAAGGTAACGAAACCTCGATGAGCTTGGTATTTTTGTCCACTAGTGAAGAATGGGTCTTCAGTTCAGCGTATTAGTCTTGAATAGATTTGGGATCAGGACTAATGTGAGCATTAGTCCCGATTCCAGGTTTCATGGACACCGGAGGACCTTTAGTTTCAGTTAGTAACACTAGTCTTGATTGATTGCATCAACCGACAGTAAAGGCCTTGACCCAAAGGTAGACCTTTGCTCTGGTTGGTGTCACTAAACCGGATTAAAAGACTCCAATTCAAAAGAAAAGCATCTCATCCAAATTCATATGTGTTGTGTAGGTGCGATGGTAAACTACGCGTAAGTCAATAATGCCTTTAGTCCTCGGTTGGAAAATCGTGACTAAAGGGCTCACCGTAGTACCGAAGATCGATTTTCTACCGGTGGTCCGATTGCCCCCATGAGAAAGCCGCTGCACGGGCTGCGAGCGCTCGAAGTTGTAGGAGGTGGGCCACGGGATGCTGAAACCCTCGAGCTTCGGCCGTTTCGACATGGCATTGATGGGCAGGCACAAGGTGGGAAAGGTGGCGGGCTAGGGTTTGCGAGGCCGGATGTGAGGAAGACGGTGGCAACGAGGCGCGTGGTGCCATTCGGGGCGTCGTGGCCCTTCGCCCACCGAGGCCCTTCGCGCACCGTGGCCCCTCGCCCACCGCAAATGTTGTTGCCACCGAGAGGCAGCACGATGGCAGATGGAGGAGGCGCGGCGCGTCGGTGGCAGAGGGAGGAACTTGGCGCGTCTACGGCGGAGGGAGGAGGCGCGGCGTGTCAGCGGCAAAGGGAGGAGGAGCGGCGCGTTCCTTTCCTTTGCGAGTACGGGCGGGTGTTTTTCTTTCCTTTCCTTTGCGAGGGTCGCATGCAGGGAGGAGGCAGACCAATGACCCAAAAAAAGGCGCACCAAGTTTTTATCTACACTTAGAACACTCACAATGCAGACTCTATGTAGAGTCTAAGTCTATTTATTATCCTCATATTTATAGCTTTTTTGATGATGTGACAGTATATTTATTGAAGAAAGCAAGAGAAAAATCAAGACTCCAAGTCGTATTTAGGCCAGTCTCAGTGGAGAGTTTCATGGCGTTGTTTTCAAAACTGTCATGTCATACAAAATGAAATAAAATGGGGATGAAACATCCACTCTCAATGGAGAGTTTTATTTTATAGTTTCATTCTCATTTAATTCTATGACTCAGAGAGTTGGTAACTGAGCCAAGAGAGTTTCATTCCCATAACACTCACTCCTCTCTCTTCTTTAAAATCTTGCCACATCATCAAAAATGCTTATGTGGCAGCTCATTTAATAAAAATGAAACTCTAATGAAACTGCCATTGAGACTGGCCTTAGGGCATGTACAACAGAGAGACAGCTACTGTCTGTGAGTTCTCGAAATTTACAACACAGACAGCTAAATAGACAACTCATACAACCCACAGTCAGCTGCTATCTGTTTAGCTGTCTATAAATCGTTTAATGCTTGTATGTAGCCATGATCAATCATGAACAACAATTCGATATATCATTATTGTCGGGTACCAAAGTTAGGGGTACCCAACTTCGATGCAAAAACGCTCATTCCCAACATGGCCTGGCCCAAGTAAGGCCAGTGGAAGCCCACGAAGGCCGCGTCTACAGAGGCCTAAACCTCCGATTCGCCCGAGCCTCCTCGGGAGAGCTCGGGAGAGCGGCTTCCTCGGCGCCCAAACCTCCGATTCGCCCGAGCCTCCTCGGGAGAGCTCGGGAGAGCGGCATCCTATAGCTCGGGAGAGCGGCATCCTGGGCGCCCAAATCTCCGATTCGCCCGAGCCTCCTCGGGAGAGCTCGGGAGAGCGGCGTCCTCGGCGCTCAAACCTCCGATTCGCCCGAGCCTCCTCGGGAGAGCTCGGGAGAGCGGCATCCTATATCTCGGGAGAGCGGCATCCTGGGCGCCCAAATCTCCGATTCGTCCGAGCCTCCTCGGGAGAGCTCGGGAGAGCGGCATCCTCGGCGTCCAAAGCTCCGATTCGCCCGAGCCTCCTCGGGAGAGCTCGGGAGAGCGGCGTCCTCGGCGCCCAAATCTCCGATTCGCCCGAGCCTCCTCGGGAGAGCGGCATCCTCGGCGCCCCAAAGCTCCGATTCGCCCGAGCCTCCTCGGGAGAGCTCGGGAGAGCGGCATCCTCGGCGCCCAAACCTCCGATTCGCCCGAGCCTCCTCGGGAGAGCGGCATCCTCGGCGCCCAAACCTCCGATTCGCCCGAGCCTCCTCGGGAGAGCTCGGGAGAGCGGCACCCTCGGCGTCCCAAATCTCCGATTCGCCCGAGCTTCCCTATCCCCCTCAAGCGCAATCTCGCAAAGGCATCCAAGGCACAGGTGATGTCAGCGGAGCAATCTTGGACCACAAGAGATCTCTCTGACCACTTTACGAGCACTGTCCCGTCAGGCGAGACTCTCGACGCGACTGTGCTTCGCACGCCCCTGACGGCCATACCACCTGTCAGGATTTCCCTGGCAGCGGATTTGATAGGCCCACTACGGCCGTCCTCCACGGTATGGTCTACGGTGCGCCGCCCCGTTTTCCGCCGGGATCTATCAACTTCGACTGTGACAGTCCAAGCGTCTGACGACGGGCTACGCAAGAACAGGAAAGGCGCCTACTGCGCTGTCCACTCGAAAGGACGAGCACGCCTTCCATCCGGGCCCGCCTGACCCTCGGGAAGAGCTGTTCAAAGACCGGAAATATGACCAGGGGAGATATCCCCCGCTCCATCCTATCACGCCTTCAGAGTCCCGAGCCTCGGGAGACAACGCCCTAAGGTGACTCACTCTCTTGTCACATCGTACGGAAGGATAGCCGGTAGGTGTGACCCTATGGCACGTCGTAATCCAACGACTGCTGCCGCCTTGGAACTCACCAAGGTCGTGCGAACCACGACGGCCATATCCTGGAGACCCAGAGAGCTGACGACATGACGTAGCCAGACGACTGTTCCCACCTTGGAACTCACCAAGATCGTGCGAACCAAGACAGCCATACCCCGGAGACGCGGGGAAAAGGCAGTAGCCAGTCAAACGGGGAACAGCAACTCCTCAGTGTAAAATACGTAGCCGCCCTTGCCTCTCCCTTGCGACTATAAAAGGGAGAGCAGAGGCCAGCTTTAGGACGACGGAGAAGTTCTCACCCACACAAACGTACCCATAGCAAACGACTTGTAAACACTTAGACACACACAAGAGACCTGGGAGCGCTTCCCTCTCTCGCCTAGCTTGTAACCCCCTACTACAAGCACCCCGGTGCAAGGCAACACGACTCTCCTCTCCACTGGACGTAGGGCTTGCTTGGCCTGAACCAATATAATCCCTGTGTTCCCCCTTGCACACCATCCGTAGCCTCAACCGCAAAACACATATTTACTAGCCGGTGTTAGCCCCGCCAAAACTAGCACCGACAATTATGTTGCTTTCCCGTGCAAAACAAATCATTCAAAGTAAATCATGTTACATATATATAATATGATATAATATATTTCATAAATCAAATATAACATGTGATCTTCTTCCCCATAAATCAAATATGATTAAAACATTTATCTTTAATTTTCTTTGTTTCCATAGTGTTGTCATATGTGCTCAACAAGATCATTCCTAAGTTGTCTATGTGTTGGTCGTGCTTGGATGGCGGAATTCCTTCTAAGCACCTCCGTGTAGCATGGATTTAGGTTGTCACTTGTTTGCACTTCAGGTGGGAGCACTATCGTCGCACTTGTATTCTCATTCAAATCCAAGGAAACTCTAACCAATTCCTTCTCATCCTCCACTATCATATTGTGAAGGATAACACAAGCTTGCATTATGTTGATAACATCCCTCTGCTTCCATAACCTTGATAGTCGACGAACAATATCAAAGCGGGATTGCAATACACCAAATGCACACTCGACATCCTTCCTCGCTCCTTCTTGCTTCAATGCGAACAATTTGTCTTCATCCGTCTGAGGGGCCGATATTGTCTTCACGAAGATCGTCCATTCTGGATATATTTTATCGGTGAGATAGTAGCCCATATTATACTGTGTTCCATTTACCGTGTATTGTACCCTTGGAGCCTACCCTTTTAGGACAACAGGATCCGCCCGACGTCGACCTGAGGTGACAGCTCCGTACAACCCGTGGCCAGGCGTCGACTTCGTCTGGGAGCACGAGCCCTCACGGTCGTCTCACCACGTGACGGCTTTCTTCTCTCTCTGGCGAACTGGGGGGTGTTTTGCAAACTTTCCAGTCCGGAGGCGACGGCTAACACGTCGTTGTACGTGCCCTTAGACTAAGTCTACGACATTTTTGACGTAATAAATAGAATCTGTATTGTGAGCGGTCTTCTCCTCACCGCTAGGAAAAATAAAGAACGCTGGTCTCCCGCATCGCGTGCAGCAGCAGAGGGGCACAGGGCAGGCGGTGCAGAGGGCCACCAGGAGGGCGCTCGGAGGGGCACTCCACCAGGGAGGGCGCGCAGAGGGCCGCGCGCCTGCGGCGGGCGGCGCAGAAGGGTGCGGCGGTGCCGCGATGGCGCACCACCGGAACTCTCATCTCTTCCGAGTCCTTCGCGGGCGGGGCGCCGGCGATCTCCTCTCCCTCCGTCCTCCACGCAGGTGAGTCCTGGCAGCCTCTTCTCTTCCCCTCCATCTCTCTCCTCATCTCTCCTGCTGAGCGGACCTCCGCGGTGGTGGGCCGTCGGCACGGTGGTGGACGCCCTTCCGGTCCACTACGTTCCCCCTCGAGCCGCACGGGCCTCGCTGGGTGTTGCGCTTCCGCGGTGGGTGCCCCCCCGGCTGTGAGCGCAAGCGCAAGTGCCCCCTCCTCGGCGTCGCGCACCACCTTGCCAGCCCTTGGATCCACGATCCATCCCTCGGATCGCTAAGCTGGATGCATCGCCGCCATCCACCTCTGCCCGACACAGCACGGGGCTGTCTTTCTTGGCAAAATTGGCCGGCGGACACCGTTAAAACGTGGCTTTTGCCATAGGACACTACAAAAAGTGTCTTTGCCATAAGACATTATAAATAAGTGCTATTATGCTGTAGGACACTAAATTCATATTCTATTTGATTTTAATACAAAGCTACTAGAATTGACAAATGCATCCTTGCCCTTCCTAGCTTACTCCCGAATCAATGTCACCATGCCCAGACTGACTCGTTCTCGAGCGGAAAAGAAACAACAGGAACAGTGCTGTCTCGATGTCACCATCCCCCGCATTCATAGTGGCGCCCGTCCACGGCGGCTGCAACAACACCCGCTCCAGTGCAGCACAACATGTGAGTGGCCGACGACCGTGCGTGCATCTGCAGCGGGCAGCAGGGCCGGCGCAGCGGATTCACGCGTCAGCAAACCTCGATCGAGGAACGGTGCGGCAGCGAGCACGAGAGTGCGTGGCTAGGTGGCATAGTCGATGCAGCAGCATTCCTGTTGTTTTGCGGCGGCGGAGGGGGACGGACACGGGCTTTGCGGCGAGCATGTGGCCGGACGTCGCAGCGGCACGACAAACACGACAAGGACGTGGCCGGGCGTCGCGGAGGCACGACGAGCACAGGTGTACACCTCGGCAGCAAGGACAGACGCGACCTTCGAGCGCTCACCGAGTGTGGCCAATGGGCGGCGCGGCGAGACTTGTCTTGGGTCACAGAACTGAAGGGCACGGGTATTTTTGTCTAGATTTATGTGTTTTGTGATTGTTTGAGTTAAAAATGATATTATATGAACTATAGTGTTGTTCAGCAAATGTACATGGAATTATAATGGTTTCTAGCAAACACGCTCTTTTTTAGTGGCCAGCGTAAAGAGGAAAAATATTTTCCACTGTGAAGCAATAGCCACCCGCTCTTTAAATAGCATCCTGTTCCTCATCCCTATTTAGGCCGCCACCCTCAATCCCGGTTTAGCCCTGCCAGACCAGGCTGATACCCACTGTAACACCCCTGGTGTTACTGTAACTAAAACCTGCCATGTCATCATGATTGCATGTAAATCATCCCGCATTTGATCCTGTTAAGTTGCATCAACTAAAATCAGTTTTATTCTTGCATTTGATTGTGAATGGGTAAATTATAGTGATTTGATATGTAAATATTTGTATTGGCGTGTAATTATCTAAATCCAAATGGAGAATAAAAAGAAAATCATTTTTAAACCCTAAATCGGACCCAAAACCCTAATTTAAAAACTAAATGGAATTAGAGGTTGGGCCTTAAACCAAAGTTGTAAATACTTAAAAGTTGAGCAACTTCTATTTGGAGAAATTTTGAAGTTATTAAAAATAATTTCAAATAAAATCCTAATTTAGGTTTTAAAGTTTAAACTTGAAATACAAATTCAAAAACTAGTAGGAATCTGATAATGGTCTTTTAATAAGAATTGTAGATATTTTAAAATGGAACAACTTTTAGTTTGGGTGTTTTTGAAGTCCCTTAATAGAAATTTAAATTAAACCCTAATTACTACTTTGAAATTCAAATTTGAAATACTAATTTGAAAAATATCAAGAATCTGACCAAACTTCTTTAATGGAAGTTGTGAAGCTCCACAAATAGAACAACTTCTATTTTTGAATATTTTGAAGTTATTAAGAAAAATCGAAAGAATTTAATAGGATTAGAAATGGATTTCAAATAGTGGTTTTACCCCCTTTTAAATAGTTTCAAAATTATTCAAAATTTGGAGTTGGTCCCAAAACCAATGTTGTTCAGAATTTGAAATCCTACAACTTTGGTATTTGCACTTTTTCAAGTTGGTATACAAAATCTTGCGGAATTGGTCAAAAACCGTGAGAGAGGCATTGAAACCGCTACAGTAACTTGCCCCCCTCTCTGTTCGCGTACAGAGCCGGCAGCCGCCCGCGCCGCGCGCTCCTCGCCGTATCCAAGCTTGTCGGGGATCCCGCGCCGCTCCGTATCGCCTCTGTCCCCTCTCCCTTACCCCTTAAAGACGACGACCGCCCCTCCGTTTCTTTTCTCCCCTCCCGGTCACCTTTGAGCTCCCCTCGGTGCTCGGCCAAATTTGCCGTGCTCCGGCTACCTTCACTCGCTCCATCCCACTGCTAGCTACATAGCTCCCTTGCGCGTTGTTTGGGCCTACTGGTGTTAACCGAAGCGTTTTGTTCGCGCCGGAACGCCGTCGTCTTCCTCGCGGGCGGTCAGAGCGTCGCCGCAAGCTCCGCCGTCGTCACCAGCCGTCTCGGGTGAGCTCCAGTCTTATTAGCCAAGTGTTTTGGGTGGTGTGTTGTTCTCGTGTGCTTATGCGCGCCTCGGTGATCCTTTTGGTCCCCTAGGGTCGCCGGAACGGGTCGTCATCGTCGAGTCCGTGCCGCTGCAGCCGCCGTCATCGTCACGCTCGTCACCCTGCTTCGCCTCTGCCTCTGCCGACTGTCGATCTAGCTTCGGGGTGAGCACCTGACCCTTTCCGACCATTTCCTTGCAACACTACCGCTCTCTTGTGGCCGGAACAGCTCCGCCGTGTCGTCGCGTCCGCCATGGGCGAGTCTGCACTCGTCGGAGGCGCCTAGTGTTTGGGCTTAGGGTGCTGGGTGGTCCGCGGGGTGCTGGGGAGTGGTCGGATGTGGTTGGGTTCGCCGTTAGGGTCACCGGCGGCGAGGTCCACGGTCGACCGTCGCTTGCGCGCGCGTGCAGGGGCGCGGCGTGAGGAAGGAGGCGGTGTGGGAGCGGCCGAGTGGGCCGGCCTGCCTGGCTTTGGGTCGTCCCGGGCTGAATTGCGTTTTCCATTTTCCTATTGGAATTTCAAGTACATTTCTATTTTAAATTACTATGAATAGTTCCTGTGTTTGTTATTTTCGTAGTATTATTTCTGTTGTTCTATAAATCATGAAAAATTTTGTAGATACTCTGTGTGTTATGTAGTATTTAACAAAACTATGGGATACTGGGTTTGAACAATTTCTGTATGAGGTATGAATTTGTAGATTTAATGATAAATGCAATTTTGTGCAATTTTAATTAAATTTCTGTAGATCCAAAAATCATGAAAATTAATGTGGTACTGTTTTAGGGTGGAACCTATCTGTTGGTTAAGTTTGGGCTCAATTGAAAACTGTTAGGTCACTTGTTAATTAAGTATGGGGTTTATTGGATAATAGAACTGATTTAAACAAATAATCCCTGTTGTTTGGTGTGATTTTGGATTGATTGGGTTCATGGATCCTTGACAAAAGTAATGAAATTACTTGTTGGTTGTAGTAAAGTTGCGCAGCGGCTTTCTATGACTGTTGAAATGGTCAATAAAAATGAAATGCGAAAACACCCTTTTACCTTTTAAGAAATATTTTACAACTTTACCGTGAAGGAAAGTTGTACTCAAGGTTGTTAATTAAATGTTCGTTCTATATTTTTCATTCATATCATTCGGCACTATGTAAGCATGCATCATTGTTTTACGTGTAGTGATCGGGTCTCGGAAGGAATTCTTGATTGCTCCCCGACGGAAGAATTATTCGTCAGGAGAAGGCAGGAGGGTTTCTCTGGTTTTCTGGCGGAAGTGACAGACCTGCAACACAGGCAAGCCTCGGTGCATTCAGCCCATCTCCTTGTAATTCGAAAAACGTTTATAACTTGAGTTAATCTATTGCATTAAGTTGACAGGAGTTGTTTGATAACCCAATTGCTGCATTACCAACCTTGACCACTGAAATATCTTTTAAAATAAAATGTTTGAAATGCTTAGCCCTACTTGAATAAATTAGATTTGCATAAAATGCTATTTTTGAGCTATTGTGATATATATGCCATGGATTAATTCATGAAAAAGGGAATTGGTATATTCTCGTTCAGTGGCTGTGCACCCGATCAGGACATTGTCACAGACGAGAAGGGATTTTCTTGCTCGGTGGTTGTGAATTTGGGTTAGAGTCCCAATGCTTGACCACCGGCGGAAAAAGGGATTTGAAAACCGTGCGTGTACTTGTACTTGGGTTAGAGTCCCAATGCAATGTCACCGACGGAAAAATGAATTAGGGACCGTTCGTTGTAGGCCTGCTGTGATCAAGACTTTGCAACTAGCCACATACTACGGAAAGCCTCTGACTCCGGTGGCTCTACTACTCGAACCGACAACCACGCACTGGGAGTGGAGAGATGGCGAGAGTAGCGTGTACCCTCGTGGCCGGCGTGCCTGGTTTGGAGAGGAGTACTGTGCTCTCGGGTGGCGCAGGACCGGTTCAGGGGTAGAAAAGCCGTGGCAGGCGGGGTTGGTATATGCAAGCTTAAGTGCTACATATGCAGTGTGGATAGGGATCCCCAGCTGGGTAATAATCGATTCGAATCGTCGTTGCTCCTCGGATATGGAGACTTGATCTTTTGACCTACAATTGAAAAGTGGTTCGGAACTAGGTGTTTTGAGAATGATTAAAGAAATCGAAAGTATGATGATATATGAGAATGAATTTGGAATTATGGATTATAATTAAATAAAATTGAGTAAAATATTAAAATAGGATAGTAATGCTTTTCTGCAAAACCTTTGACTCTTACTCAAGCCTTACCTTGACTCCCTCAGCCTGCATTTCTGAGTCTCATTCCTTTTTCTTAGTCGGGTAAGTCTTGCGGAGTACCCCAGTACTCAGGGTTTGTTAACCCCTGTTGCAGGTGAGCCGAGTGTACAGTTCCGCTTGGGACCGTGTTGGTTGACGGATCGCGCATGATCAAGGATGTGTATATGATATAACCCTTGGGCAAGGGTATAGTTGTACACTGCTTATCCACTACGAAACTCTGGTTCGGGCTAATGTAATCTATATTTGTAAACCTATGTTTATGTAATTTTTCCGCACTCTTTACTCCGATTCATTTTATTTGTGTAAACTGTTGTAATACTGCAATGATTACAATGAGATCCTCGGGAAGTTAGGGTTTCCTAGGGAACCCGGCAGGCCATCTAGGTCAAGGGAAACTCGTGCAGACTGACCGTGGGTCCTTAGGGACGATGACGGTGCACGTGGGCCCTGTGATTAAGGCGTTTCTGTCACAAGTGGTATCAGAGCATTTCATTGTAAAGTACTTGCAGTATTACTTTACAAAAAGTTCAAAATGATTTCGAATGAATAATATTGATAGGGTAGTTTGGTCCGAGTTATTTCCGAACTTTCCTCACTCATTCTATAGCATCTTTCCTCGATTATTTTCATAGATCTATAGTTAGGCTTTTGAGCTTAGTAGTGGATTAGCACTTTAAGTATGCCCTAGGTTTAAAAATGTTGAGTGCGTGTCACTCTAGTACTTAATTTAATCAGTATAATACGTATATATCGGAGTATTCTGGATTGCGTTGGAACGCTCATGCATCATGACATTACAACTACTAATAATACCCTCGATATGAAATATATCTCTACTTTCTAAAATAAAACATATTTCCAAATATATTTTGTTAAAAATAAATTCTTACCCTTCTTCTCAATAGATGGATCTGCAAGACCCTGCTACTGGAATTGACGAATGCCTGGCTATGTTTGGAACCCCTATAGTGTTATGGCAGTTATTGCAGGAAGTAGGCTACTCAGAACCACCTAAGTATCGTTGGTCCCGTACTATTCTCCTTGGTCGGCCGTGGTACGAAGTGTCCCTCCGGATCTCAGCTTGTACTACTACTCCATTTTGGCCAGGTTGGGAAGCACAGGCTGAAGGTATGAATCCCTGGGAAGGAGCTCAGGCTACAGCACTGGAAGTCCTGAGGAAGATCTGCGTCAGGTGTCAGAAAGACATTATAGTCTCTACTCTGAGAATGTTTCCGGCTGAGGCACCAGGCAACTGGGATGGTTTTCAACAACGAGCCAAGCAACTGGAAGAAAATTCTGATCAATAGGATCCCATATTGGTAGCTACTACTCGAGCTATGCTAGCCGTCCTTAATCTCCATTTAACCCGTGAGCGAGGACGCAAGGAGTGGCAGGAATTTTACTCTGAATGTTATGAAGCACTCAAGAATACAGAACTCAAGAAGAAGAAGGCCAGTAAGAAAGCCCTAAAATGGCAAGAGGCTGCTCAGATCAGTGATGTGAAAAAGATCGGTCTGGACGTCCAGGTGGAAGCACTCGAAGTACAGCGACAAGCAGACCAGCACCGCATAGAAGAACTAGAGAGCCTGGTGGATAGTCTTCACCTTCAGACAGGACTTCTCATCCAGCAGCGCGAAGAAGCTCATTCTTATGCTGTAATGGCAAGAGAAGGTCTTAGAGAGACCGTTGGATATCTCCAGCATCAGGATGCGATGTTTTGGGGCCTGCATAACACCTATCAGCAACAACTTCAGGCAGCTCATCAGAATATTGCCGATCTACAACGAGAAGTGCAAATTCTCCATGCCATGAATGATCCAATTCCAGATATAGAGGTTCTAGCAGCTGACTATCAGGAAGAGTCCGGTTCAGCAGAGAATGCCGATGAAGAGTTGGAGGAAGTAGCGAGTGACTCGGAGTCAGAAGTAGTGAGTGGTCGGATCGATTAGTTTATGAAGATAGATAGTCTCATAGACCCAGTGTCAGATCGGGTCAAGTCTGAGGTTAAGTGTCATTGTAATCCAAAACCATGTGTCGGTAGGAAACTGGTGTAATGGTAGTTCAATGAGTTGGAGTAAGTCGACCTAAGCTAGTAGTCAATGTGAACTAATATGTAAACCTCGGATAATCCTTTGTCATCGGCCAGATCATTTCCTACTTAAACTTATGAGTGTTAGGTGTGTTCAACAGTTGGTAAATTTTGCCATAAGACTAGGTTTTCCAATTTCCGTTAAACTTCACTCCAAGAGTTTCCAGTCCTTGGGAAACTTCTGGATGCATTCGACTCGACACTAAAGACTCGATAAGTCTTTGACTGTCTAAACCTACGCATGTATCAGTCTTGATTTTCTCTTTTCGTGACATATACTATTTCTTTAAAAACCGTCTATCAACATGTGTTGGTTGAAAGCTTTTGTAATTGTAGTCTATGGGATATCATGCTTCAAGACCATGACACCGTGTCGAAATTTGGGGTCTCCTATGGATCGCAACCATGGGAAATTACTGCCGGACGCTCGCTGTTGTCAGGGTTGATGATCATGATCCTAGCCTGCAATTAATGTGCTTTCACTCCCTTTCAAATACCTTTTACAAGAATTCGTATCCATATTTCTTAATGAGTTTCAAAATCCTTTTGCTCTTTACAACCATATTAAAACCCACTTTGAGAATTCACATCTGATCTCTCCGAATTCTCAAGATTCTTTGTCTTTGCAATCATCTTAATTTCATCGGGTAGAATAACAGGAACCAATTTGGAAATGATGCCTAAGATCCAATCGCTTGGAAATGGTATCTGCGATCCGCTGAGGATTTCCTGTTGTTTTATGGATTTCCGGTTATTTATAAATGCCTTGAGATCTATTTTAAAATTCACTTCTTCGGAAACTCTGAGACGTACCTTAATTCACCCACAGACTCAAGATGAAAACCTAGCACTAGACCACGACTTTTTATCTGCATACGTGTCATGCCTCGATCCGACACGTACCGCTTATTTAAATCCAACATGTTATTCCAAATTGTATGGTTGTGGCTATAGTAGTGCCATGACCTGTGACCACGGTGCCGTGTCGGAAGCTAGGGTCTCTTGCGTGCCATGGTGTGACAGAACCGCCTAAATCCCATGGCCCACAGGCGCCTGTCATTGTCACTAGTGACCTCTGACAGCCGGGCCCGTGTCCCAAAAGATCTAGAAGGTTCTGCTGGGCTACATTAGCGCCCGATTTCCTCCGACAGGATCCCATTGCGAAGCCATTACAGAATTACAACATTTCATAACAAATTACATCAGAGTGAAAACGCGGAAAGGTTATAAGGTACTTAGATTACAAACCATTTGTCCAAATACGATTAAAGTGCAAATATTACAGACCATAAATAAAAGAAGTAGCAGTGGAATGACGATACAACAATATTAAGTATTTATCGATAAGAACCCTGCCCAAGGGTTCAACATTACTCCTCCTCACATCCCTCCTGTACCACTGTCACACAGCAGGGGGCGAGACAAACCTCCGGCTGCTGTGTCCCTGCAACATGGGGTTAACAAACCCTGAGTACTGGGGTACTCCGCAAGACTTACCCGACTAAGAAAAAGGAATGAGACTCAGGAATGCAGGCTGAAGGGAGTCAAGGTAAGGCTTGAGCAAGAGTCAAAAGTTTTACAGAAAAGCATTACTATCCTGATTCAATATTTTAACTCAATCTTATTTTAATCATATCCATAATTCCAAATTCATTTTTATATATCATCATACCTTCAAATTCTTAATAATTCTCAAAAACACCTAGTTCCGAACCACTTTTCAATTGTAGGTCAAAGGATCAAGTCTCCATATCCGAGGAGCAACGACGATTCGAATCGATTAGTACCCAGTTGGGGATCCCTATCCACACTGCATATGTAGCACTTAAGCTTGCATATGTCAACCCCGCCTACCACGGCTTATCCTATCCCTGAACCGGTCCTGCGCCACCCGAGAGCACAATACTCCTCTACTTTCCAGGCACGCCGGCCACGAGGGTACACGCTACTCTCGCCATCTCTCCACTCCCAGTGCGTGGTTGTCGGTTCAAGTAGTAGGGCCACCGGAGTCAGAGGCTTTCCGCAGTATGTGGCTAGTTGCAAAGTCCCGATCACAGCAGGCCTACAATGAACGGTCCCTAATTCTTTTTCCGCCGGCGACATTGCATTGGGACTCTAACCCAAATACAAGTGTCCCAACGGTTTTCAAATTCCTTTTCCGCCGATGGTCAAGCATTGGGACTCTAACCCAAATTCACAACCAACGAACGGAAAATCCCTTCCGACGGTCACGGTGCATCGGGGCTGCTACCCAAGTGCACAATTTCCGAATGGACCCATATCCCTTTCCCTTTTCTCATGATTCATAATTGTCACATTTTCATAGGTCACAAATAGCCTTTTTAAGCAATTCTAAATTGATTAAGCAGGGCTAAGCATTTTGGAATATTTTTATTTTTAAACAGGTTTCCGGGATATTATGTATCAAGGCAGGTAATGCATCAATATAGGTGACAAACAACTCCTAACAACCTAATGCAATAATAGACTCAAGTTATAAATATTTTGTAAAACACAAGGCGGGGCTGAATGCACCGGGGCTTGCCTTGAATCGTGTACAGCGTCGGGTCGGGATCAGTCCCGCAGATGTCGAATCCTTGGATGACTTCTGGAGTGACCTACTAAGCAGTAGTCTCGACCTGGACCTCCTCGGGAACGGGCACTACACGTATGCAATGATGTATGCTTAGCATGGCATGAGGACAACAAATGAAATGCTTGAAAGTAAACCATTAAGATCTTGAGTACAATTTTCCTTCACGGTAAAGTTGTAAACGCTTTACGGAAGGTAAAAGCAGTGTTTCCTACTTTTGTTTTATTGACCATTTTAACGGTCATAGAAAGCCGCTACACAGCTTTACTACAACCAACATGCGATCCTAATACTTCTGTCAAGGATCACTATGGTGAAAGACCCTTGAAGTCAATCAATCCAAATCACAGCAAACATCAGGGATTATTCGCTTAAATTAATTCTACTAATCAAACACCCCATAACTAATAAACAAGTGTCCTAATAGTTTCCAATTGAGCTCAAACTTACCCAACAGATAGATCTTACCCTAAAACAGTACCCCATAAATTTTCATGATTTTTGGATAATTCTGGAATTTATTAAAATTGCTCAAAGTTGCATTTATTAGTTAATATGCTGATTTTTAGTTCCCACAGAAAATGTCCAAACCCTATATATAATATTTTTATAAAATACTACATGCTCCAGAGAGTACCCACAATTATTTTCATGATTTTTAGACCAACAGAAATAATACTACAAAAATAACAAATACAGGAACTATTCATAGTAATTTAAAATAGAAATCCAATTGAAATTCTACGGGAAAATGGAAAACGCCTTTTGGCCCGGGACGGCCCAAGTCAGGCAGGCCGGCCCACTCGGCCGCTCCCGCACCGGCCCGCGTCCAGTTGCCAAGCCGAGGCGCTGACAGGCGGGCCCCGCCTGTCAGTTCCTCCTCCTACAACGGCCGGCGCCCACTTGCGCACACACGTGCACACGCGCGCACGTCGGCTCGCCGCGGAGCTCGCCGCCGGCGACCCCCGGGACGAAACCGAGCGCACCCCAGCGAACCCTAAGACCCAGCCGACAACCTAGCACATTAAACCAGGGAGCTACGCGCCTCCGACGAGCTCGAGCTCGTCCATGGCGGACGCGGCGGCGCGGCCATCCCTTTCCGGCCGCAAGGGTACAATAGCGCTTAGGTAAAAGGTTTGGGAGAACCAGGAGCTCACCACGGTCCTAGACCGACGGCTGGCTGAGGCTGAGACGGAGTAGAACGGCGAGCGTGACTACGGCGGCGGACACAGCGACTCGGCCCCGACGGTGAAGTCTCGTTCCGGCGATCTTAGGGAACGAAATGAGAGCATGAGACAGAGAGTCACAAACGAAATACCGAAGGAGGAGAGGCTCACCACAGCGAGCTCGTCGCGTGAGAGACGGCTGCGGCGGCGCTCCGGTCTTCCGCAGAGACGGCGACAGGCGTTCTCGGATCACAGGGCACGAACCTAAGCCCAAATGGATGCACTAGGTGCGCAAGGAAGCAGGGAGGTTGGGTGTTCAAGCAATTGGAGAATGGTGCACGGGTTGAGGCCAATTTGGTCGGGGTAGTGAAGGTGGTCACCGGCGCGCCGAGCGGGGAGGGGAAGGAAACGGGAGGGTGGCCGTCGTCTTTAAGCCGGTTCGAGGGGGAGACAGAAGCGGCAGAGGATGGCGCGGGGTCCCCTACACGTGCTGCCGCGACCGAGGGCAGGATCTCGGCCGGCACGGGCGGCGCCGCGCGCGCGCGTGCGCCCCGGCGGCCAGCGCCTGTGCGCGAACAGAGAGGGAGTGGGCGGGTTACTGTAGCAATGCAGTGCCCCCCTCTTGGTTTTTGACTAAATTCACCGGATTTTGAGTACTAACTTGAAAAAGTGAAAACACAAAAGTTGTAAGTTTCAAAATTTTGGACAACTTTTGTTTTTGAACCAAACCCAAATTCTATATGGTTTTGAAACTACAGTAAAGGGGGTAAAAGAGGGTTTTGAATTTCAAATTGAATTTTTAAAATTACTTTTAAATTTCTTTAACAACTTGAAAAATTGTCAAAATAGAAGTTGTCCTTCTCAGTGATCTATACAACTCTTATTAAGGAGGTTTTGTCAAATTCCTAATATTTTTGAATTTGAAGTTTCGAACTTGAATTTCAACATAGTAATTTGAGTTTAATTTAAAATTTTATATTATAACTTCAAAATCTTCCAAAATAAAAGTTGTTTCATTTCAACAGATCTACAACTTTTATTAAGGCACTTTCATCAAATTCCAAATAGTTTTTAAATTAGGTTTTTGAGTCAATTTAAAGCTTAATTGGAATTTTTCTTTTGCTAATATCTTTAATTCCCAATTAAAGGTTTAATTACACTATCAAACCTAAACATAATTAAATCACTTTAGAAGCCCTAAGCACAATCATATGCAGATGATTAAATTAAACATGATGACATGGCAAAATTAATTAGCCGTAATACCCAGGGTATTACACATGGCCACACGAGATTCTACTAGGCACGAGCAGGTATCGAGGTTTAAGGTTGTGATCTACTATAGCCTTACAACTAAAAAGCGCTATTCCGTTTGCTGTGGTGTAACCTGATCTACGGCTGCGATACAATAATAGCAACCCGGAATCTCATGTGACTCACGACTGCATGAGGTTTTAAAAGGCTATATGCTTGTATCAAGGTCCTTGGTCACTTTACATCATAGCCACAATCGATACACTTTCTCTTTCTCTGCGGTTACTTTAAATTGTGTTTTATGATGGTATCTCGACCCATGACTATGGTGCCGTGTCGAAGCTTGGAATCCTCTGTGGACTGCAGCCACATAAGGTATTACCAGGGTACACACTGATATCATAGTCGGTACTCCTGAATCATCGTAGCTCGCAATTAATGTGCCCTCACCCTCCTTGTAACCATCCTTAAAAGATATTTCTCGTAAAGGTTGTATTTCGAAGAAATAAGGTTTCAAGTTTTAGTGTTGAGAGACAACTGATTAGGTCGAATAAGGATCTTCATTATAACAGATAGGAAGAGAAGTATGGGCTAGTAGCTTACCAACTCAAGCGTCTGAACACTTGTCTGCTGCACAGGATGTATTTCATGTGTCATCCCTTGAGAAGTAACTTCAAGTGTCAAGTCGGGTTATTGACTTGGTAGGAGTTGAATTGAACTAGATCTGACACACTCCGAATACTCAGCGTGAGTCATAAACCAAAAGGAGATCGTGTTACTCAAAGGACTTCAACACGATGATGCACAAATATGTTGGAATCAGTCTTCAGGAGAAGAAGCTACTCAAGGAATCAGAGAATTTCTCATCTAAAAACTTTCCTAAGTCTTTGCTCTCCTTTAAAAATAATTTACCCCTTTTAAGTTTTTACGAAATGTAAAACTCCTACTTTCTTTATAGTCAAGTTTTAAAAAAAATGTGTGTTTACTTGATACATTTTCTTTTCCATTACTAAAATTAAGGCTTTAGCCGTATCCTAAATCTCGAGACGAGATTTATTTTAAGGGGGAAGGATGTAACACCCCTGGTGTTACTGTAACTAAAACCTGCCATGTCATCATGATTGCATGTAAATCATCCCGCATTTGATCCTGTTAAGTTGCATCAACTAAAATCAGTTTTATTCTTGCATTTGATTGTGAATGGGTAAATTATAGTGATTTGATATGTAAATATTTGTATTGGCGTGTAATTATCTAAATCCAAATGGAGAATAAAAAGAAAATCATTTTTAAACCCTAAATCGGACCCAAAACCCTAATTTAAAAACTAAATGGAATTAGAGGTTGGGCCTTAAACCAAAGTTGTAAATACTTAAAAGTTGAGCAACTTCTATTTGGAGAAATTTTGAAGTTATTAAAAATAATTTCAAATAAAATCCTAATTTAGGTTTTAAAGTTTAAACTTGAAATACAAATTCAAAAACTAGTAGGAATCTGATAATGGTCTTTTAATAAGAATTGTAGATATTTTAAAATGGAACAACTTTTAGTTTGGGTGTTTTTGAAGTCCCTTAATAGAAATTTAAATTAAACCCTAATTACTACTTTGAAATTCAAATTTGAAATACTAATTTGAAAAATATCAAGAATCTGACCAAACTTCTTTAATGGAAGTTGTGAAGCTCCACAAATAGAACAACTTCTATTTTTGAATATTTTGAAGTTATTAAGAAAAATCCAAAGAATTTAATAGGATTAGAAATGGATTTCAAATAGTGGTTTTACCCCCTTTTAAATAGTTTCAAAATTATTCAAAATTTGGAGTTGGTCCCAAAACCAATATTGTTCAGAATTTGAAATCTTACAACTTTGGTATTTGCACTTTTTCAAGTTGGTATACAAAATCTTGCGGAATTGGTCAAAAACCGTGAGAGAGGCATTGAAACCGCTACAGTAATTTGCCCCCACTCTCTGTTCGCGTACAGAGCCGGCAGCCGCCCGCGCCGCGCGCGTGGCGCCGCCTGTGCCGGCCGGCCGCGCGCTCCTCGCCATGTCCAAGCTTGTCGGGGATCCTGCGCCGCTCCGTATCGCCTCTGTCCCCTCTCCCTTACCCCTTAAAGACGACGACCGCCCCTCCGTTTCTTTTCTCCCCTCCCAGTCACCTTTGAGCTCCCCTCGGTGCTCGACCAAATTCGCCGTGCTCTGGCTACCTTCACTCGCTCCATCCCACTGCTAGCTACATAGCTCCCTTGCGCGTTGTTTGGGCCTACTGGTGTTAACCGAAGCGCTTTGTTCGCCCCGGAACGCCGTCGTCTTCCTCGTGGGCGGTCAGAGCGTCGCCGCAAGCTCCGCCGTCGTCACCAGCCGTCTCGGGTGAGCTCCAGTCTTATTAGCCAAGTGTTTTGGGTGGTGTGTTGTTCTCGTGTGCTTATGCGCGCCTCGGTGATCCTTTTGGTCCCCTAGGGTCGCCGGAACGGGTCGTCATCGTCGAGTCCGTGCCGCTGCAGCCGCCGTCGTCGTCACGCTCGTCACCCTGCTTCGCCTCTGCCTCTGCCGACTGTCGATCTAGCTTCGGGGTGAGCACCTGACCCTTTCCGACCATTTCCTTGCGACACTACCGCTCTCTTGTGGCCGGAACAGCTCCGCCGTGTCATCGCGTCCGCCATGGGCGAGTCTGCACTCGTCGGAGCCGCCTAGTGTTTGGGCTTAGGGTGCTGGGTGGTCCGCGGGGTGCTGGGGAGTGGTCGGATGTGGTTGGGTTCGCCGTTAGGGTCACCGGCAGCGAGGTCCGCGGTCGACCGTCGCGTGCGCGCGCGTGCAGGGGCGCGGCGTGAGGAAGGAGGAGGAGCTGACAGGCGGGGGCCGCCTGTCAGCGCCTCGGTATGGCGCCTGGGCGCGGGCTGGTAAGGGAGCGGCCGAGTGGGCCGGCCTGCCTGGCTTTGGGCCGTCCCGGGCTGAATTGCGTTTTCCATTTTCCTATTGGAATTTCAAATAGATTTCTATTTTAAATTACTATGAATAGTTCCTGTGTTTGTTATTTTCGTAGTATTATTTCTGTTGTTTTATAAATCATGAAAAATTTTGTAGATACTCTTTGTGTTATATAGTATTTAACAAAAATATGGGATACTGGGTTTGAACAATTTCTGTATGAGGTATGAATTTGTAGATTTAATGATAAATGCAATTTTGTGCAATTTTAATTAAATTTCTGTAGATCCAAAAATCATGAAAATTAATGTGGTACTGTTTTAGGGTGGAACCTATCTGTTGGTTAAGTTTGGGCTCAATTGGAAACTGTTAGGTCACTTGTTAATTAAGTATGGGGTTTATTGGATAATAGAACTGATTTAAACAAATAATCCCTGTTGTTTGGTGTGATTTTGAATTGATTGGGTTCATGGATCTTTCACCATAGTGATTCTTGACAAAAGTAATGAAATTACTTGTTGGTTGTAGTAAAGTTGCGCAGCGGCTTTCTATGACTGTTGAAATGGTCAATAAAAATGAAATGCGAAAACACCCTTTTACCTTTTAAGAAATGTTTTACAACTTTACCGTGAAGGAAAGTTGTACTCAAGGTTGTTAATTAAATGTTTGTTCTATATTTTCATTCATATCATTCCGCACCATGTAAGCATGCATCATTGTTTTACGTGTAGTGATCGGGTGCTCGGAAGGAATTCTTGATTGCTCCCCGACGGAAGAATTATTCGTCAGGAGAAGGCAAGAGGGTTTCTCTGGTTTTCTGGCGGAAGTGACAGACCTGCAACACAGGCAAGCCTCGGTGCATTCAGCCCCTCTCCTTGTAATTCGAAAAACGTTTATAACTTGAGTTAATCTATTGCATTAAGTTGACAGGAGTTGTTTGATAACCCAATTGCCGCATTACCAACCTTGACCACTGAAATATCTTTTAAAATATAATGTTTGTGTTAACACCAAATTTTGGGCTGGGAGCCGATAGCCGATACCGGAGGAAGATAGCCGATCTCGGAAGCAGATTCCGTCCAGCAGAAGGAAGGAGAATAGCCGATTGCACGGTGAATCGGTTATCGGGCGAAGGTGACAGAAGGCGTGCAACGTCGATATTGGTGACGTCATCCAGAGTCTGCACCGCCAAGATGCGATCACTATCGGAGTCCGTTATGAAAGGGAAGATGTGACTCAAAGTTACCTTAGATATAGGATAGTTTGTTAGTTTCCTTATCTATTGATGAGTTGTAATTCGGCTAGGACTCTATCTACGCTCAGGGTATAAATATAAGCCCTCAGCCATTGTAAATCAACAACAACATCAATACAACACAACTTTCGGCTCCGGCCAACAAACTCTAGAGTCAGTCGAGTCCGGCGAGTTACTTCATCCAGGCTGGGTGTCATCCGGTGGACGCAGGCTTGCTTGTAAGTATCGTCAACTCCCTGTTAAACTATGTCTTTTTAGCGTCATCCGGTGGACGTGGAAGCATGGCGGACCAGGGTCCTTGCTAAGCTCTGTTTCTTTGGCGTCATCCGGTGGACGTGGGAAGCATAGTGAGTCAAGGATGATTCACGCTGATTTACCCGATCAATCTGTATTAACCGTCATTCGGTGGACGAGATGCAGATTAGGACGGTTTTCACGCGCGGATTAGTTATCGATTCGTGTTTGTTTGCTTGATTAATCTATTAGTTAATGTCATCCGGTAAACAGGCTATAGATTGAGATAGTTTGCACGCATGGATTAGTTATTGGCTCTAGCTAAATATGGCAATTTAGTTAGATTCATTAAGTTATCAAGATGTTATTTGTTGTTTATTGTTTATTTATCAATATAACATCTCTCTGCCCGATCAAGATTGATAGATTTGGCCTTAGATTCACTTGAATTTGATTGTCGTTTATGCTTTCTTATGCTTATTTTACCATGATGATCGGTTCCATGCTTACATCGGCTAATTGCCTATCAATCTTGTTCGTTACATGTTGTGCGTTCGGTGCTAGTTGAGACATAAGTGGTTCTGAGGTTATCGTAAGTCTTATTTTTGTGTCCTTGTTTAAGTTAAACTGAGCATCATCCGGTGGAACAGGTTTAACCCAAACAAGTTTTTCACTAGATTAGACTTGCTTTAATTTGAAGTCTGTTTATGGCTACGCTAGCATTCGTTCGTGCTTCATGGTCTCTGCATCGGCTAAAGAGCCGATTCAGTTATGCTTTCACGAGTAGATCGTGTATATAGACTTATTTGGATATCAAACGATCTAGCTTTGTTTGCTGGGTTTGTTGAAGCCCGCTGGCCGTTAGACCAGGTGAATGCAGACTTGGTGAACGTAGCGAAGAGGTTTTACTAAAGCCGCCGGCCTTCTAGACCAGCTTTAGCCGATCTCTGCTTGTTTGATGTACAGATTAGATCTGCATACATGATCTATTTTTCTTTTATACACATTAATTGAATTAGATCGGCTAGCACGTTGTTGTCTTCATATGAGTATTCTGATAGCCGTTTTACTTCATTATTATACTATCGGTTCATAACATGACGGAATCGGCTTTCTAGACGATCTCCGATTGAATCGGCTCTCAGAGCCACATAATTGGAACTACCTGGACACACCGGTTAGTTCCGCCCTGTGATTACTGATTACTATTGTTTCCTTGTCAATTGCAGGTCAAATTGACTGGCACGCTTGGGTGTTATTGACACTCTCAGATCGGGTTCGAAGCTAGCTGGATCTGTGAGAGCTCTATTGCCTTCAAGGGTCGTTTCCGGCTTCGCTGGTGTGTTGGGCTTAGGGAACCACTTTTTGCGCCAACAGTTTGAAATGCTTAGCCCTGCTTGAATAAATTAGATTTGCATAAAATGCTATTTTTGAGCTATTGTGATATATATGCCATGGATTAATTCATGAAAAAGGGAATTGGTATATTCTCGTTCAGTGGCTGTGCACCCGATCAGGACATTGTCACAGACGAGAAGGGATTTTCTTGCTCGGTGGTTGTGAATTTGGGTTAGAGTCCCAATGCTTGACCACCGGCGGAAAAAGGGATTTGAAAACCGTGCGTGTACTTGTACTTGGGTTAGAGTCCCAATGCAATGTCACCGACGGAAAAATGAATTAGGGACCGTTCGTTGTAGGCCTGCTGTGATCAAGACTTTGCAACTAGCCACATACTACGGAAAGCCTCTGACTCCGGTGGCTCTACTACTCGAACCGACAACCACGCACTGGGAGTGGAGAGATGGCGAGAGTAGCGTGTACCCTCGTGGCCGGCGTGCCTGGAGAGGAGAGGAGTACTGTGCTCTCGGATGGCGCAGGACCGGTTCAGGGGTAGAAAAGCCGTGGCAGGCGGGGTTGGTATATGCAAGCTTAAGTGCTACATATGCAGTGTGGATAGGGATCCCCAGCTGGGTAATAATCGATTCGAATCGTCGTTGCTCCTCGGATATGGAGACTTGATCTTTTGACCTACAATTGAAAAGTGGTTCGGAACTAGGTGTTTTGAGAATGATTAAAGAAATCGAAAGTATGATGATATATGAGAATGAATTTGGAATTATGGATTATAATTAAATAAAATTGAGTAAAATATTAAAATAGGATAGTAATGCTTTTCTGCAAAACCTTTGACTCCCCGTGGAAGTACATGCCACTCAACCAAAGAAATATAATGGAGAGTTGGCCGAAGTGAGCACTAAAGACTTTTCGGGAGATCTCCTCCAAATCACCGGTATGACTATCGAAATCGTGAGCATCAGCATGTAGGTTCCAGATCCAAGTGGTAGTATCGGGGCCCTTAGCTTACTCAAGCCTTACCTTGACTCCCTCAGCCTGCATTGCCGAGTCTCATTCCTTTTTCTTAGTCGGGTAAGTCTTGCGGAGTACCCCAGTACTCAGGGTTTGTTAACCCCTGTTGCAGGTGAGCCGAGTGTACAGTTCGGCTTGGGACCGTGTTGGTTGACGGATCGCACATGATCAAGGATGTGTATATGATATAACCCTTGGGCAAGGGTATAGTTGTACACTGCTTATCCACTACGAAACTCTGGTTCGGGCTAATGTAATCTATATTTGTAAACCTATGTTTATGTAATTCTTCCGCACTCTTTACTCCGATTCATTTTATTTGTGTAAACTGTCGTAATACTGCAATGCTTACAATGAGATCCTCGGAAAGTTAGGGTTTCCTAGGGAACCCGGCAGGCCACTTAGGTCAAGGGGAACTCGTGCAGACTGACCGTGGGTCTTTAGGGACGATGACGGTGCACGTGGACCCTGTGATTAAGGCGGCTCTATCACACCCACCAAATTCTCTGTATAAAAACAAATATAAGTTGTAAAATTACACGCTCGTAAAAAAATGGTAGGAGGTCAAAATACAAAATAGTATTTTCTAAGAGCATAATAACCCTCTATCCTAAATTATAAAGCATTTTAACTTTAACCAAGTTTATATAATAAGATATATACTAATATTTACAACATCAACTAAGTATCATTAGATTCTTCATCAAATATATTCTCATGGTACATTTCTCTGGTGTTATAAATTTTTGTATTTTTCTTTATAATTTTGGTTAAACATAGGATACTTTGATTTACCATGATTTCAAAATTTGATTAATATTGTTTTTCTTGTATGATCGTAGAATCTCATAATATTTGAGGATAAGGATCTGGAATTCTGGATTGGCGATCTAACATTTCAGATATAAAATAATATTTTTCTATCAGAACAACAAGTCTAGTTGACTTTTATTTGACCAAATAGAGAGAGCATCATCGACTCATCGTCAATCAAGAGAGAGAAGCGAGACGAAGGAAGGGCGGGGAGGCGTCAGGCAGACAGTTAGCAGCCATGAGCGGCGGCGGGATGGAGGTTGAGGTTCGCGTGGTGGGCGGCGCCCGCAGCTGCTTCGCCGCTCTCCCGCTTCACCTCATCCACGCCCTGGAGCGAACCTCGGCCACCGGCGACCTCCCGCCCGTCCTCGCGCTCGAACTTCGCGGTCCAGCCGGCGCCCGCTGGTCCCTTGCCTGGTCCAGCGCTGCGTCCCAATCCCGCGCCATCGAGGTGAGCGGCCCCAACCACATCTCGCTGTGCCTTTGTCACTCGAGTCTCTGTCACACTGTGTGCGTGAGTTTCCAGAATCTCGATTGAATCGATGCTGCTGTCGGATGATGAAGCTTGTCACTTGCTCGATATACAACGATGTCGTGTGGAGTGAATTTAGTCGTGGAGTGTCGACAGGGTGACGCTGTGGTCTTCAGTTTGACGTGAGATTTCGGAGTTTTAGCCTTGCAGGGGTTCAAAACCGTCAAGCTCTTTCATATTTCCTTGTCAGTTTTGTATTGCTTTCGACATCTCTACATGTAGAACTGTAGAAGTAGAACTGTGACGACCTCTCTTGTTTGTCCTTAGTTTGGTTACCTCAAACACCCTCATGTGGGTGTATATTATGCAGCAAAAGTGCACCTGATATTCGCAGTATTGTGATATCAATGGTCTGTCTTACAGGTTGCACAAGAGTTGGCAAACTGCATCTCGCTGCCTGATGGAACTATAGCACAGTTGAGCGTAGCTCGCTCTCTGGCCAAAGCTGACTCGGTCAGTATTGAACCCTACAGTGAGGATGACTGGGAGATACTAGAGAGCCGTGCTGATTTGGCTGAAGGGACTATCTTGAAGCAGGTGTTCTTTGCTTTCTCTTTTCTTAATTCAATATGTCTGTTATTCTTGCACAGTGTAGTAATTCCATCCTGCTACCATTTTTTAATTATTTTGGTACATAAATTTAATTATTTCTATTATTATTATTATTATTTTGAAATCAGGTCGGCATCGTTTATGAGGGCATGAAATTCCCATTGTGGTTGGATGGACATAATATTGTGAAGTTTGTTGTCTTATCATCTTTCCCTGAGAAGACAGTTGGTATATATATATATATATATATATATATATATATATATATATATATATATATATATATATATATATATATATATATATATTTTTCTGCATCATTGTGCTAACTTATACAACTTGTGTTACAACTATTAGTTTATGTTCTTTTCAGTGTCCTTTTACATATTATATCTCTCAAAGGTGAGGTATTTGTTCATCTTTCTGTATGATATTAAGTTTGTATGAATTCGTTTTGAAATAGGTTGCTGACACTTGTTAATAAGTAATTGTGCTGTAATCATCGTAGAAAGCAACTGTTGTGTACTTCACAGAATACAGTAACTTTTAGCTTCTGAGCTAAGCTTCCAGAAGTCATTCTGGATTCACCTGTAAACAAATTTGTGCTGTCCATTTTTCCCATCTACTTTGGAATTTGGTACTAGATGCTCCTGGATCCTACAATATCCTAAGACTAATTAACTATGGCACCAAACTTGGGGATACCCATCTACATCATAATTCATGCTGGGTGCCATGGAATTATTCTCTCTAAGGTTTATGTTAACTTCAGCCAAACATGTATTGTAGTCTAACATATTGTACTAGTATGTTGCAACTACAATTTTCCAAACTTAGATATATATATTTATTTATTTAAAAAGTCCAGCTTAATCATCTTATCCCTCTAATAAAATGTTTCAGAATTTAAAGTACAGATATCAATTTTGATACATTTCATACGTATATAGTCTGATGAACTTATGTACACTTACAAAGGAATGCGAAAGTTTTTTTTAAGTAGCATCGTATGAGTTGTTCCAACGTTCTATATAATAGTATGTAATTTTATTAGTCCCATAGTAGATGATCTGTCAATATTGGTCCTTTTAACTTGTTAAGTTTCTCTATTGCTAAAGATCCACTTTGTTTTTCTTTCTTTTAGTTCAACTTGTACCGGGCACTGAAGTTGTTGTTGCACCCAAAAAACGAAAAGAAAAGCCTTCTCAGGATCTACAAAAGCAAAGTGCACTGAAAGAACAAGTCAAAACAAAGGCACTCTTGCGTATTCAAGCAGCTGATAAGAAGTATGCACATACATTCAAATATAAAGGTGTCGAGATAGGTGTGGTTGTCAGCTATGCTGTGCTAATTCATCCCGATACAGCTACAAGTATTTCGGTTGGCAACCTCCAATTAGTCACTGTTTCACCTAAATCATCAAAGAAAGGACTAGCTCTAAAAGGAAAAGAAGTTGGACAAAAAAAGAGAATTTCAGTAACTAAGGAAAGGACCCATGAAGCCATTGTTTGTATCTTACTTTCAGACTCTGTTGCAAAAGGGCATGTTATGCTTCCCTACTCTATTCGTCACTTCATAAATGCTGAGGTACACTCATGTGAGTACACAGGTCTTTCTTCCTTTTACTTTGAAACAGCTACCTTATATAGTCTCTGAATTTTTATATAGACTTTGAATTCAGATTGTTAGTGTACTATTGAATGTTGTCTGCTATTTACTTTACAATACTAAAGTGTGTTTACTGATCGTAGGGGTATATATTAAGACATATTCAGCCAACATCAAGGAGGATGAGCCCCTAGCGATAATATCTCCTTTACAGTTCAAGATGCGTGTAAAAGATGCCCATGACAGCAGCAAATTAGTCAGTCAGGAAGCGGACACTTCGAAGATAACTAGGATTCCTTCAGAAAATGGTGATTTCTTCCAGAAAGCTCATTACAGTGAAAACGAAAATCTTCAAGGTGCAGATATTGAGAGCATTTCTGAATCAGTGTCAAAGCAGAAACTTTTTATTAAGCATTGGCTTATTGGACACCTTAAAGAAATGGGCTTGCATGCTAGCCATACCAAGATGAATTCAATAGTTTTGCCAACCAATATTTTGCTCCATTTGGAAGCGATAGATAAAGAAGGAACCAAAGGAGTTGAATTTTTATACCTACTAACGCTTACTTCTGAAAATTTTAGTTTCAACAATTCACAACTTAGTGTTGACACTACTTGGAGTGTTCTAACCAGCAATTCTGATGATCTTGAACTGCATTTTGGGAAGTTCGAGCTTGGTGAGCCTGTATCTTTTGATTCCCTAGTGGACAGTGGTTCCAGTGATGGTTTCAAGCTGACCAGATCTTCTTTAGGCTGGATGGAGAATGCAATGTCAGATGTGACAAAAAGTAATAATTTTTAACCAGATAGGAAAATAAATCTTTCTCTGCATCTGTTTGTTTTCTGGATGCTACCTTCTTATTGTTGACTAACTGACTTTATTTTCTGGATCCTTTCCTTTCTGAAGGGTTATCTGTGCTCTTATCAGCAACTAGCCTAAGGTTACTTAACAGAATAAAGTTTCCCTTTCCTGGACATGTTCTTGTCTATGGACCTCGAGTAAGTAACATCTAGTTTCTTGTTTGAAACTTGAGATTATGAGGTCTTTTCTGTTTCACATGGGATATCCATTTTACTTGACTGTAGGGTTTTCGTTTTGTTATTTATAGTTTTGTTTGGCTTAATTCCTGTTTCAGGGTTCTGGCAAAACCGCTTTGACCAGGGCTTCTGCAAAATACTTTGAAGACCATAAAGATATCTTGGCACACATGTAAAACACTGTACAATCTCTCTGCGGATTTCTTATTCTGAGAAGAAAGAACAATGCAATTTAATGATATCATCTATTTTTTTAAGAGCAGAATATACATAGACTGTTCCAAACTTGCACTTGGCAAAGCTAAGGAGACAAGGCAAGAAATTGAAGCCAGCATGTCCGAAGCGCTGCTTCATTCACCTTCGATCATCATATTTGATGATCTGGACAGTGTAATTTCAGTCTCTTCAGATCCTCAAGTGTCTCAATCATCCGGTTCCTCTGATTCTCTTGTTCGATATTTGGCTGACATTATGGATGAGTACAAGGTGAGGATAAGTCATTACATTTTTCTTTATTCACATTGTTGAAATTTGTTAAGAATAAGTGTTGATTATAGTTGTTACAATTATTTTACCATGTTATCCTTTTCCCTGTGAATAGTTATTTATTTATTTATTTTTGAATGGCTTGACCGCTTTCTAGGATAAGATTCGAAATACATGCGGGTATGGACCTATCGCGTTTATGGCTTCAGTTCAGTCACTTCAGAGTCTTCCTCAAGACTTAACCTCTTCTGGTTACTTCCTTTTCTATTTATCTTGAAACTGTGCTGGTTGAGTCTCTGACTTCGAGTATATGCTAATAAAAACACTTTTTCAACCTGCAGGGAGATTTGATTTCCATATTGAGCTTTCTGCTCTTGCAGTCCCTGAGCGCAAAGCACTACTGCAACATCAAGTTGAGGAGCATGAGTTACTGTGTTCTGAGGAAGTTCTGTCAGAGATAGCATCAAAATGTGAAGGTTATGATGCATATGACTTGGTAATTCTAACTCTTATCATGCGATGGTTTTTATAACCAACTTAATCATATTTTTTGTGATGATAATTATGGACCAATTCTTTCAACAAGCAAAAATGTGGAAAAACATGTTTCTTAGGTAGTTATGATTATGAACCAAGGTCAGAAATATTCACAGCTGGTCTAGCAGACAAGTATTCTTTTGCATGGATTGATTTGGGAAAAAGGTATTCATCCTATGTGTATGCTATTGTGTCGCAGGAAATTTTGGTTGATAGGGCTGTGCATGCTGCTGCTTATCGCTTTCTTCTGCCTTCTAATGCTTCTCACAACTCTCTGAAACGAACTTTGCTGATGGAAGATTTTTCTAAAGCAATGCATGGCTTCCTTCCAGTTGCCATGCGTGATCTTAGGAAATATGCTCCTGATGATAAAGATGGTGGTTGGGAGGATGTTGGAGGGCTAAATGAAGCAGTAACTATCATCAAAGAGGTGCACATTTCTTGCTTTCTTGTTTTAAGGGCGTTGATTTCATCAACACGCCCATGAAAAAAAAACAAAATGTTTTTAGGCACCTTTTATTTCATTTACATGTGTAGATGTTCCTACTTATATTCGTGTTCCTTCTTGTAGACTCTTGAACTGCCGTCAAAATACCCAAATATCTTTACCAGGGCACCTGTGCGGTTGCGGTCAAACATTCTCCTGTATGGACCACCTGGATGTGGTAAAACTCACATTGTGAGAGCTGCAGCTGCTGCCTGTTCTTTGCGATTCATTTCGGTCAAGGGTCCAGAGCTGTTGAATAAGTATATTGGTTCATCTGAGCAATCTGTAAGGAAGCTTTTCATTCCTTTGAGCATTACACAAATTCATGCCTTTTCCCTTTTTCTTACACTAAAGGTATTTGAAGGTTTAGGATATTTCCTTTTTCTCTTTCTACTCAACCCTGTTCTCCAGTTACAATTATGGGTGTTGATCAGAATTACAGAAGATACCTAGATCATCTCATTTGTAATGTTAGTAAACCAATTCCAGGTTCGCGACTTTTTTGCAAAGGCCATTGCAGCAGCACCTTGCCTATTATTCTTTGATGAATTTGACTCCATTGCACCCCAGCGAGGAACCCATAGTGCTGAAGTTTCTGATCGTGTAGTTAATCAGGTAAGCAACTGTCTCATACTCTCCTTGTCGCTAAAATTATCTTCGTTGTTATTTCCAGAACAATCTAAGTGTTTTTTTATTTTGTGTGTGTATGCAGTTCTTGACGGAACTGGATGGTGTGGAAACCTTGACTGGAGTATTTGTATTTGCAGCTACGAGGTTAGTGCTGTGCAAAGCATGACAACTGTTATAGTTTGTGCAGTCCTAGTCTCAAGGTCTTCTATTCTATACTTTTACAGAGATGAAAATGCCCTGAAGATATTTTTCGGTCTAATTGTAGGAAAAACTAATTAGCTTGTTTATTTAGTTATTTTGTGTTGCGCCTTTTGATGGGATTGCTTATTGTTTTGCACAGCAAGCCACAGTTAATTGATGCTGCACTCCTGCGCCCAGGAAGGTTTGATCGTCTAGTATTTTGTGATTTTCCTCGATGGGATGAACGTTTAGAAATTCTGAAGGTGCATTCTAGGACGGTGAGCCTTCTTCTGGAAAATGGTTTCTGTTGCTTCTGTGACGTTTTCTTGTGTTGACTGTCATGATTGAGAGTTTTCACTGTCGTGATATCTAATTTCACCTTCGGTTCCAGGCATTATGTGCTTTCTTTGTTATGTTCCATCTTTAGAACAGTGCTACCTTTTGTCTTGCCCACTTTTCAGCCTATTGATTGGGATCTCATTTGTAATCTTGTTTCGATTTTGTGAATGATTTTAAGCTGAGAAGGTTAATATATTTATGCATATTTTGAATCTGTATGAATTCACGAGACTATGAGAGTGTTATTGTCATTGTCATTAATGTTGTCAATGCTTGCTTCTTTCCTTTTGTCTTCAGGTTTCACTGGCAAGTGATGCCAATCTCGAAGATGTTGCTTCTCTTACCGAAGGATTTACTGGTGCTGATCTCGCTGCTATTCTAACGGATGCTGGACTAGCAGCAGTTCATGAACTTTTGGACAACCAGGAGAATGGTGTCCCAGAAAGAGAACCGTGCATCAGCAAAGAACTTCTCATGTCTGTCACTAGGAAGGCTAGACCTTCCACACCAGCAGATGAGAAGAGGCGGTATGATAGGGAGTTTGGTGAATTCGTGTCATCCAGGAAGTCTATTTCGACAAAGGTGCACCTCTTTCTCATTTTTTTTATCCTCAAAAGTCAAATCATGATGTTTTCGTTGAAAAATTCCAGTATCCTTTTTTTTGCTACATGATGGGATTCATTGGATAATAATAACTGGAAGAATCTGGTGCAGGCAAGAGAGTCGAAAGGCAAAAAGGTCACACTAGCTTGAGAGTTTCCTTGGGCAATATTGATGGGTTGCAAAAATTGGACAGGTAAGGCAGCACTCTTTATGGTCTCCATCAGTTCTCATAAATTTGAATTTGCTGAGCATTTCGATGAACTACTTCTCATTATACATCCGACACTAATCTGGTTATGATTATCTTTAGGCCAGTGGCCCACATGAAGGCTGCTAACTGGTGTACTTGTCAAGTCATGCCGCCTGCACTTCCTTTCATTCGAAGAGAAACAAAATGTGCAAAGGGTCACTTGTGTTAGTAACTTGGTATTTTTGGATAGGGGAAGGCCATTGGAGGGACGTGCAGGTGGTCGAAGGTGATGCAGTCAGGGTTTCAAAGGAAAGCTTTGTCACAAATTCTGTACGGTGCAGAATAGTAGGAAATAGAAATTCGAAGAGAGAACACGGTAATCCTGGGCTGTTCTGTAATTAATGTTATGATGAATGGTCCACTTAACGTGCGGCAGTCGTCGTAGATAGATCATAGATGTGCCCCCTGCTCGTGGGAGGGGGGGGGAGGGGGGGGGGGTGGTGTGGTGGCGCCAGGGGATAAGGTAGGGTTTGCAAAGGAGAGGGTGTAGATTTGGTTCCATGGGCAATAAGTCTGTTTTGTGATGATACTCTGGGCTGTGTGCCCCTGAAACCCTGAATAAGCACCATTTTATTTAAACCTTTTTTTTTTTTGCAAAAATAAAAATCCCGGCGCTGAACAGTGAAGACGCATCACGCTCTCTCTTCTCCCTTAGGGCCTATTTTTTCCTTTCAAACTTCTAACTTTCGTATCGAATATTTGGACGCATACATGAAACATTAAATATAGATGCATCTTTAAATCGTGAGATAAATATTTTGAACATACTTAGGCTTCGTTTAGTACGGCTTCACTTTACTAGTGAAGCCATTATATTTGGCTTTGGCTCCATGAGTAAATTGGTGGGTTTTGCACATGCAATTGCTTAAAACACGCTCTCACAAAATCACATGTAGGACACCAAAACCAGGTGAAGCTGGGAGAAGCTATTATTTTTGTAGTTCAGATGCTGCAATTATATTTTACTTTTGGTAATTCAAGCAAATAGGAATTCATCTACAAGGCTACGAGTCATGTATTCATAACTTTCTAATTCGCAAAATAGCAAGTATGAGGCAAGGCTATCCAGTTCTTACAAGGTTTGTAACTCTGATTTGGTCATCTCTTGTTTTCAATTTCAGCACCTTAAAATATGTACACATTCTTTGATGAGTTGCACTGAATGCACATGTGCACTTCAAAGGTTCCCAGATGTATTGTCAATTCAGCTTAGAATGCCGAACCTTCACTTTCTGCCTGTCAACTTGGGGAGCAAAGAAAATCTGTTGGTGAAGGTAAAGCTTCCTCTACTGGATAAAATGTATGAATTTTGTTGTTTCTTCTCTTCCTATTGAATAACTCTCTAGGATAGAATTGCGGTGTCAAAGGTAGTTTATATAAAAATTCTTGTGCTCTACTCTATGCCATGTTAAGCTTATTCGGAGTTTTTATATCTTATCCACGTAAACTGAGATATATTTTGTGTTTATCAGTTTGCTGATGATGTGGACCTGCTGACGCATGAACCGCACGGAACCATTGAAGCAACTTTGAGCAAAGAATGTAGTCATCAGGCTGGTATGAGATTCCTGTTTCGTCTCCCCAGCATTCCAAGGTCAAAATGAACCATAAGCTGTAAGGAAAAGATAAACTATCATAAGTCTTGTGTTGAAAGAACAACTCCAACTATTAGAAGTCATGATATGTGGGGTAATAAGTGGACAGTCTTGTGTTGAATATTGTCCAGTTTGTGACGTTTGGCCACTGTAAATGTGTACATTGCTTGTCTTGTAAGAAAACCTGTTAACATATGTGGGGAGAAAAAAAAAAAAACTCTGTTCGGCTGGCTAGATTGTACGACTGATTTATTGTGAGAGGAAAATAGGGCTGGCTGAAAGTTGAAACTTAGGCCAGCCGATATGTTTTGGGTGCTACAATCTAGATCTTTTACGTCCCATATTTCATTATCGATGAGAAAAGCACAAAAAGAGTCCATAAAAGATTCAAGGGAACAATTCCAAATTAGGCACATTTAGATGGAGCATGATCTTAGAGAAATTTCTATAAATTTTAAAGGATTAAAAAAATATATTTTAGGATTATTAATTGCATAGTTTTGTTTTTGAAAAAAAAAAGTACAGTCCGATTTACCAATGACCTATCAAAGGCGGTGGTGCTGACCTAACTAAGCACCCGAACACAGACAAGAACAGAACACGAAAGGGAAGCGCAGCAATCAATCAGGCGGCGACGCGGCGCACGAGCTAGGCGAATGGGTTTCGGTCACGCTCGCCCGGCCATTTTAGAAATAGTCCCCTCTCGATCACTATCCCTCCTGCTAGCTGCTGCTGCTCATCATCATCATCATCTGTTCGTCTCGTATGTCATCATCATCATATCCCTCCCAATAATCATAATCAATCCTAAAGGAGTCAGGAGTGCTAATTATTATCCATATCCCTTTGCCTCCCATCCCCGGCCCTCTCCCGAGCCGACACATCCCGACCAGGACGACGACAGCGTCACCTGCCGCGGATGATCCATAACCCAACTAATCGAACACCGACGACAGCAGATAGGAGTAGGACACGACACGACATGACGCGCCCGCCCCGTTCGTTCGTAGCTTTGGTCGGAATTTTCAATCATGTCCCGGCCGAATCGCCGCTCGACGACGGCGACCGTACCACACATCCGTCTGCTTGCGTTGCTTGCCTCTGCGGCGTCGGCGAACGACCCGTCGCTTTCAGGGCCTATCGATGAACGCGCGCGCCTGCCATGCATTGTGACTTGTTTCTCGCTCGTTCTCGCGGCTTCTGCTTCAAGCTTCGGCAAAGCTAGCCATTATATTGGTGGGATGACAGTCCCGCGCGCCGCTCTGCACCAGCTACTAGCCCAGCATGCAGCAGCCAGCAGATGATCGGATACGTTTCGTTCGGTGCTGCGAGCGCAAACTGTTGCGGCACGGCAACTTCCATGAGTGACCGATGGCGACGACGACTGGCGCGAGAGTCAGAGGCTCGTGCTTTCGGTCGATCAGGGTCGTCACGCACGCAACACAAACTCTAGTCCCTCCTTATAAATTATAAATAAACAAGCGATTTGCACCACCGATTATACATACCATGATGATTGATCGGTGGACCTGGACCAGGACTAATCGATCCTGTCGTCCTGGCTGTAATCATTATCGTTCGAGGACATTTTTCGGTCCGCTGTGTCGTCCTTGTACGTACAGACTACGGAAGGGTTAGCTAGTGTCAAAGGCAGGAATGCCATGGAAATTCCATTCCATTCGGTTGACACGCGCAAGCGCCAGAAGGAAACACATATGCCTGCTTGCTATTTCAGCTACGTTCAGACGCTGAGTGGGCATGGAAAAAACTTTCAGAAGACGATCAGGCAAACCCAACCCAACCCACTGCGATGTGGAAGCAGGTACGTGTAATGTAATCGTGACTTAATTGATCTCCAGTATCTCCAGTTGTATTGTCGTTGTTGTTGTTGGCCGCCATGTCTTTGTCGTCCTTCGCTTAATTCGTATTGCATAAGCACGTATGTCAGTCCTTCGCTCCTCCTTCAGGAACCAAATTAATCCTCCCCAGTAGTAGCAACTTAATCTCCCAGCCAGATATATATGCTGTCACGCTCAGATCATTTATTGTTTCAGAAACACCAAAAACATCACATTACTTACACATTGTTGAACAAGAATATTAATGTCCCGATCGAGAGATAATTACTATCCCAATTCCCATGCATGGATCATACTCCTGCTCCCATCTAGATTACTTATTCTATATATATCGTCTCATGTCGTTTTTATTATCTATATTTTCACACATTACGCATGCAATTGACAAGCAGCAGGCTGATGATGCCAGTAATCACTGGACAAGCAGTTTGTCCCGACGCCTAATGATGTCCACCTCATCATACCTAGCTAGTCAAAGGCATATATAGCCTTTCTAAAAGGGCAACTAACTACGGCCCCCTGCTCATTGCACCGCACATCCCATTTGACTTGTGCATCGATGCACCAGCTGCTGGTAATGCCTCAATATATTACGGGATCTTGTTCCCGGCTCATGCGTCGTCGTCGTCGCTTTATTTGCGACGAATTCTTTACTGGTCATTGGTTCTGACCTAACAAATTAAGCCCAAACAAACACAACAGGCTTATCCGTAGTCCCTTTCCAAAGGGGCCATATGGCACAATTATATGTATGTTATCTGCGCTTTGCATGACCAAATGATTGGCCGCTACATTTTGTTATTGCCGCTCATGGAGGAGTGGCTTATCTCAGCCTCACGAACAGGACAATTCAACTGGACAGAAAGCATACAAAAGATCTCGACGTGATCTCTGCAGGTTGCTATTAACAATCATTTGCGTGCTTACTTCCCGCAAGACACCAAGAATCTGTGAACAATAAAACAAACTGCTAGTCTGCTAGGTAGGTTTATTCACACCCAGGCGGCACGCCGTAAAGAAATTGAGAAAGGGAGTCACAAGTGCTGCAAGATGAACTGATTTTCAGGCCCTTTTTTTTCTCAGAGTCAGAGGATATATACTTTGTATGATTGTATCCCAGATAGATATTAATAAACTGCTGTTATCTTTTTTCCTATGGTACACAGGAAAGGAAAGGAAATCATAGTTTCTTTCTCATTGCTCATCATCATGATGTCTGAAAATTATTCATCAGCATAGGATTCCTCAGGGTCAGGGCCCCTTGAGGCTGCGTCGCCTTCGCCTCTTCGGCAGCGCGTGCGACCAATCTAGAGACACTTTGAGCACATGGAAAAATCAATCCTGATGCCTTATCACATGGAATCCTTCTGAGTTGGGAAGAATGTGCCGATTTCGTTCCCTCATATGAGCAGATTTCCACAGTGCTTGAGATAGTATGTAGCAGAGATAATTTGCCTTTGGGCCAAGTGTCAACGACACATTTCTCTCGTTGGAGATTATATGATTAGCTGTGTGTAGTGCTCTTTTGTTTAGTGGGAAACCGAATAGTCGGCAACAACTTGCGGCTAAGATTGAACTAGCATAAGAACCACTATGAGGAACGCGTGGTTCGTTCTATGTTCGATCAGAAGCTTGTAGAGAAACACAGATGGAGACAAAGTTATCCATAATTGGTAGTAATCTATTTTTTTTAGAAGGGCGACAGAAGCCTGCTGTATTTTTATTAGACGAGAAAAAGGGAAAACATAATCAGTACAGAGAAGAAAAGACAACAGACACCTATCTAAAACAAAAACAACTACAACTCCTGTTGACTATGGTAACCTTTCCCTCTGCCCCCTACCACTACTGCCTCCCCTGGGGATTTGTGGCTAATTGGTAATAATCTATTTCTTCTTTGCACCGAAAGGCCACCTGTTGCGGGACATTGCCGAATTCGGAAAAATACGCCGATTTCGCTCCTTCCATAGGTTCCACCATAAATAAATCATGATGCCGTCGAAATGTTTTCTCCTGTCCTTGACGATATGGAGAAAATTAAGGATTAGTCGGGGGACTAGTTAGATTGATTAGCCTGCTAAATCAAGAAATGGGGGCAATTTGGGCTACATAATGTATTATGTAATCGTTGGATACATGAGGTCGCTGACAACAATCATGAACTGAATTAACAAGTGCCGGATTAGTTGAGCCGCTAGATCACCCTGGTCCAATCACGAGAATGGACAAACAAAAGGGACAACACTGCTTGAAAAAGCATATGCAGCTAGTGCAATCACTACTCGTGCACACATAAAAAAGAAGACCTTACACACAGAATTATTGGCTGCGCAAATGGTGAAAGAATCATGGGACACACCCAAAAAGTATTCCATTTTCTACTTGATCTAGAGGAGAATATAATGGTGAGGTCAGAGTTCATTCCCGCACCTTCAATAATTTGAACTACTACTAGTCCAGTATCCCCAGCAACACTGGATATATAGCCATAGCCTTAGCAACATCTGTCATCGATCTCTGAAGCCATTATATTGTAGGCTGCATGTGCTCAGTTTTTGACATTTGATTCTACTTGACCGATCAGTGGCCAACATGGCCAGAACTTAGATCCGATTCTTTATTCTTTACACAAATAATAATTTGAATTGGATTAAGTTGATGAACATACATCACAATCTTTTTATTGCCAACTAATAATTCATTTCCTCTAGAATAACGGTCAGCTAATCATTGAACTGATCGATTAGTATCCATCACAATTACAGGAGTACGGGACTAAGAATATGAAACTATACCATGATCAACTTGGTTTCGGAGAGATAAACATTGCTGAGTTAGCATATAATATATACGCATATAATAAATCAAAAGCAGTACACAAAGGCAAATTGCCAAATCTAAAGAAGTGTTGGTTGCCCCTGTTGTTTGGTCACGCTGCACCCAGGGAGATGGATCATGGATGGCTGGGGATTTTTTTTTTAAACCTACAATGGCTGGGGTTTAGATTAGACGCATGCTACGTTGACCACAGAAGATGGCAGCATGGCACGAAGAGACGGAGTTGTTGGGATGGAAAGAAGGGTTGATGGAGGAATAGAGCAAGGTCCGTGCTAGATTATTTGGACAAAGCAGTGTTATTTTAAAGCAAGTGTAATAAGAAACAGTAGTAGGCTATACGCTATACGCTATACGCTATATGCTGAGGTGAAGGAGAGAAAAAGGAGTATGTAACTCTGATAAGCTGCAAGTGTCCATATAACTTGTTGAAGGCTATATCATTAGCCTACTCTTAGATTGTAAGGAAGTAAGCCGTTGGAGATAAATTTAGTAACAAGTGGGCTGATAAATCCAGAGGCTATATTATTAGAATCTTTTGCATAAAGATTTTGATTGACCTATACTCAGTATTCCTATCGGAGATTCGGAATCCTATCATCATATAATGACTGACCACTATTAGGTTGAAAACTAACAGTCATGTGAATTAAGAACGAGATGGACAAAGTTCTCCTAGCAATACTCTTTCAGATAACTCAGGCTAAAATCAATGGAAATTAAAATTAGTTTAGAACTACATGTAATTCATAGGGTTGAGACGATGATGCGTATGCATGTATAGAGTCTGAATTATTTTTAAACTGAAATTTGAACTTTTCAAGAAAAACAATAGCCAACGATTTGGGACGCGTGCTGATAACCATCACAAGATTAACAATGATTGGTCCAAGCCTCCAAGGAATGGTACAAACACAAAGATGACGTGCTCATCATGACGTGGATTCCTTGGCTTTGTGTTCTTGCCTACAGAAAATTGCTGGTGTTAACACATACACGGTTACCTACTGCGCTTTTCATCGAATAATCATGATATACTGACCCAGCAAAGGATAGCGATTAAATTAAGCAAATTATCTTTTTTATACTCATACTGACCCATCAGAAAGAAATGGAGATTATTTATTTGGTTCTTATATTTGATATATTTGTTATTACAAATATTAGCATCTCTAGTCTTGACACATGGTTACTTGTAAGTGGATGAGCATGCTGAAGGTAAGGAAATAATGTCTAATGATCACTATCATGGGCTCACCAAATGATACTGCATGATAGGGTGAAATTCACCAAAATAATTGAGTGCATCTTTATCATTTCCCCTTTTATGAGTGTAAGAAAAAGGAGAGCAAAAGTATACAACTTTTTGCTAAAATCAATGGAAAATCTCATGAAGTGAGTCGGAAGCAATTCCATGTTCTTCCCTCCCCGACGAATGTCAACTATTGGGAAGTTAAGTGATGAGGATGAAAAGCAAAGCAAATGCCATGAACCCACTTCCACTTACAACAGGAAATTACCTGAATAAAATAAATTTAATTATTTGGAGAAGAACCATACGAGAGGCATGTCCCTTTGATTCTGATGTGATGACACCACTGACTATATTGCGTATGGTTGAAAAACAAAATATGAATGTAGCTACAGCACAAATTCTTTGTAACGCAAAAACTGATGATAACAAAAACAGAAGGCCAGCAACTAGTAGCTTCCAAATAAGTGGATATAGTGTGAAATTATTTTTTAAAATATAGTATAACGAGAAAAATCCGGCTTCATCGTCTCTGTTTAGTTGAGCTAAAATTTGGCTGGACTGAATTCTACGGCTGAATTATTATGAGCGAAAAATACTATTTAGAACCTTAATTTATTACTCTCCGTGGTCCAGTAGAATTTCTACCCCAAAAAAGACAAATACTCTTCAATGTGCGATGTTCGCATGGTTTGACATTCCGCATTCAATAGCAAATTTTTTTTTTTCAAATTGGGGGATTAAATAAACAGGTTACATGCATATATTGTTTAAATATTTTTTTAAAGGGAATTTGGTGTTTCTACCCTTATTATAAGCTCTAATAGTGACTTTACTCTTACTTTTTTTAACTTTGCAATTTTACCCTCGTTATTTTGAAATGAAGCTGCTATCTACACTCGTTTTGTAACACCGTTAGAAATAGATGGATTAAATAGATAAAAAAAGAAAAGAGAAAAAAGAGGAAGCCCAAAGTACCGAAGTGCCCTTCTGCCCTTTACCGTGTGCGCGTCGTATCCTTTGGCGTCTGTTCGCAAATCGCGTCGGGGGCATCGGGCGTGTCTGCTAGGGTTCGCGGTGGGCGGCGGTCCGGCGGCGGCGGCTCCTTCCCTTCCCCGTCGCGCTCCTTCTCTTCCCTCCCTGTCGCACTCCATCTCCGAGGCACAGGAGGCGCGTGCGGCTTCCGCCGGCCCCGCTGCCGGAGGAGGTGCGAGCTACCTGGGGCGCGAGCTGCCGGGGGGCGCGGGCTGCCAGAGCTGGCGCGATTGCCGGTGGCCGTGCTGGCCCGTGTCCTCGTCGCGCTCATCCTCTCTCTGGTTCCCTCACTCAGTCTTGATCCCAGGCAGTTATTAGAGAATCTTGACATACATATTTTGCCTCATCGAACATGGTCAATGTTATATATTCTGCCAACTTATCTGCTGATTCTTGGATTGAGAAAGATGTGCGTGTTGGAATTGCAGATCAGAAGCATTGGTTAGAGTTCCTTGTGTAGAATTATGATGCTACTCACTAGTGTATGGTTAATGATCTAGTTCGTTGTTTGGCCTATGTTTTTGGTTCCCTCCAGTACAATTTCTGTAGCCCTTGAGTGGTCACTGGTTAGGTGGTGGTTTCATTTTCCTCATATCTGAACTAAAGGCTCATCAACCATGTTTGTGCTCTGTTCTTGGGGACAGATGCTTGATGCTGTAAATGTTTGAACCTGAATTTGGTCCTGATAGCAATCCTAACAGGCCAGAGTTTCTCCTGGAACTCTAAAAAACTCACCAGTGCATGGCAAAATGCCCTATTGTATGAAGCATAAAGCATAAATGACCAAAAAAAAGGAAAGTAATTGAGCTAGTTACACCGCTCGAGGCCATAGTGGTACATCTTAATCCTTGCTGTGTCATAACCAACTGTTTGAATCTTTAGAGATTCTACGGAAAGGGATTTGCAATAGAAGTATAATTAATAGGAGCATTTTTCTAGTCCAAAATAATGCATTTTGTTCCCATTTCATCAAGATTCATTTTTATTATAGACTAATTTTGGCACTACATTTTTTTCTCTGGATATAGGCACATGATTTTTGAAGCAAATGCTCTTGAAATGAATCCATATCTGAACACAATTGGAATAGATAATATGTAGTGTTTTCTTGTGAAGTGCAAGTGATACAGGTGTAGGTCCAAGAAGGGGAAGAGGAAGGGGAGCAACTTCTAGGAGGCTTGCTACTTTGTTGGGTTTCAATGCTTGATAAGTAGCTCAGCACTAGTTGCTTAAGAAACTCAACTAGAACCTACTTTTGTTTGACATGTCATTTAGGCTAAAATGTTGATGTTTGACATGTTATTTGGACCTCTTTGTTGGCATCTAAAATGGTACTATAATAGCATGTTATATGGATATTGTTTGTTGATGTTAATTCAATATGTGTGGACTTTATATGTTGTGTGCTATTAAATTCTGATTATAAGGATGTAAGCTGAAATGCTGCCGATTTTTTTTAAAAAATTTGTACACAAAATGTCTTCTTGTTGATCTAAAACAGGGGTAGAAACACAAATATCATAATAAAACGAGGGTAAAAACGCATGGGCAAAATTGTCCTTTTTAACACCGTTAGATGGACTTAACAGAACAGGGGTAAACTCTCCCTTTGTTTTGAAATAGAAGGGGTAAAATCACAAAGTTAAAAAAATAAAGGTAAAATCACCATTTCGCTTGAAAGCGAGGGTAGAAACATTAAAGCCCCTTTTTTAAAAGGAAAAGTTTAGTCTGGTATATCTTTTTAAAAAATATATAATATAATATAGATACTCACAACACACGTACGATCACTCTACGAAAGCACACAAGTAAATCCTACCCTATTAACCCTATAAAAGCACACACAAATCCTATCTCTATTGTTGATGTACGCTCACTCGAGACATGTACAATCACCTTATGAAAGCACACATACGTAAATCCTATGCCTACCGTCCATGAAAATATTGTCTATCACTGACAGGGTTAAATCCGGAAATAATCACTATCATGACGAGTCAAACCTAGAACTTGAGATGACTCTTGTAACGTTTTTTGCCCTTTACATCTTTTTTTAAATATTTAAATAGCACCGTATACATTTAAGTTCAGGAAAAAAAAACACTTTGCACATTAAAATTTACTACTAGTATCTTTTAAGTGGACCGACCGAATAATTTGTCCCTGTACTTCGAGAACCAAAAGGTCGGTGACCTCATGACGCACAAAAGGCACGTCTAACACCTTAACCCATCTCTCTCTCTCTCTCTCTCTCTCGCCAGAGTGCATCTCTATCCAAACCCATCTAAAAATAAACCAAAAGGGGTCCCGTTTAGTACACAGCAAAACACGACCGAACCTGTTCGAATATAGGGGCTAAGCTGGCGCCTACTAATAGCAACTATATAATGTGATCTCACAATTGATGAGACCGTATAGAGGAAAAGCTACTAGCTAGCTAGTGAGATGGTGTCTCTCCCCTGCTTGGAATTTCGGATAGAGACTATGTGGTGTCACGTAGGGCTGCTGATTTGGAGAGCGCAAAGAGGAAGCTTTTTGGTAACAGCACGGTTGGCTGAGGTTCTACTTGAGTCTCTGGAGGGGCTCAGATGAGGCAACATGCAATGGGGTAGCAGTTTGAGTCAAGCAGCATCACTAGGCCACTGGAAACACACATGCTACCATACCTAATTTAGATGGACTTGTTATTCTCAGTGCTCCACATGTTTTCGACCAATGGTTTTTTTTTTTAACAAAACTTGTATAATGATTGCTTGTGTTGCCTGTTGGTCTTAATCTGCGGAACGTTGTGTTTCAATTTTTAAATTATTGTTTCGCTAGCCTTATAGGTATATACTCCCTCCGTATAGTAAAAAGATGTCGTTTCTAAGAGGGACCCACGAGGGTGATGATCATCGTCATCCCTCCAAAGGAATGGATGGATGCGCGGCCCCCACTCAGGATATGAAATCATTGTGGGCGCCACCCTATCTGGTATCCTGACAAGTCATCAGCCGCTAGCGCCATCATCGTTTGCTTCATCCAGCAGTTTCTGTTTTATTTGTTCACTTATCTTTCTTTCCTTTCGTTAATTTGCATGGATGTGTATCATTTGCCTGATGAAGTTTTCTTTTATTTGTTTAGAACAATCAAGTGGCTAGGAACTGTCATGTTGATCTAGGAAGGAGCCATGCACTGATGATGTATACGACGGTGGCTAGTAGCATGGTGATCAACAGCTCAATAATGACATACGAAGTCCCGTAGCAACATAGGCGCTCTGTACACTGTACTGCTCATCAGTCTACATACAGCAACCGGAAAAGCTCATTCAACCAATATAATTGTTGTATATTATATACTGATGAGCTGATGTGCCTTGTACACAAACAACTGGTGACTAGCATATATATAGAAGAGGTCTTCTTTTCCGATTATTGTAGACTGATGAGCTGATTTATGTGAAAGTTTGACTAACATATTCTGCATCCCGAATATATGCTAATAACTTGGCTTGCTAATTAATTATGTCAGTCATCGGTGCTTGCAGTTGATCTCAACAAAGGCGGCTCTGTATTCTCATGGTCATTTCTCTGAAATTTCTAGCAAAGCAACCCCCTATCTACTAGCTCTAAAAGACACCCCCCCGTGCGTGCAATTTTCTCAGTTTTGTAGAATCGGGTCGTACTTAATTAGTACTAGCACTCAATCCTTATAAAAATGGAAAATTGGTCATTTCCCATAGCTTACTTTATGCTTGGATTTTGCACCAGAGATAAAATAATTCATCTATCTAGGCCAGCCAGGGCCGGCTGCACGTTCAGGTTCAGCGTCTGTATGGGGGTGTGTACAGGGCTCGGAAGTCGGAAGAGACCATATATAGAGCAGCCAGCTGACCTGGTGAATGGTGATTGGCGACGCTGACGTGTAGCAAATCATCGACCGCCACACGTACGGGCGCCGCACCCGCACGCACGCCCGCGCGCGCTTTTTAACCGCTTTTGTTTCCCACCGGCGGTTGGTTGTTTCGTTGTCCGCTAATCATGTCATTAGATTTTCCTTTGGTCGGGTGGTGGCTTCCAAGTCAATGCATATCTCCATGGTGTTTAGACGATCCAAACCCCGTGATGATTGATGATTAGAGAGAGCTAGATAGTGAAGGGTGGCGAGCTCGAGTAATTAATCAATTAACGCACGGATGGCGGAGCCACTTGTTTATATGCATGGAGTACTACTATAGAGAGACACCCTCATACACAATATGTATACTTGAGCTCATGAGCAGAACCCGTGACTTCTTATATGGTATGGGTGTTTTCCGTATATTAATCCTTATTTGACCTTAATTGTTACCTCGTCAAAAATCTCTGGACACATCTGTGACTGAGGCCTGGTATACAATTCAACAACGACCGGTTATTAGAAAGACATCTAATCATCTTGTCGAAGCACGACTAGAGTTTAGATCCAAGACGAATTGGAACACACATGAAACGGTCATTAATTAATAAATCTAAACTGCAAGTTAGCGAGGTGAGTATCGTCCCTTTAAAAGCGTCTCTATTGGTGTGCGTGCCACAATTTGACTCGATTTATAAGAAATACGTGCAACATTCATATCTCTAAATAAATTTAATAAAAAAACTAGATTAATTTTTTTTCCAATGATACTAATTATATACTATAAATATTAATATTTTTAATATATATTTGGTCAAAGTTTTTTTCTCAGAAAGCAAAAGCAACTCTTTTTTAAGGAAGGAGAGAGTACGTAACATGTATAGTCCGTTGCAACCACGAACATCTTTGCTAGTATATAATAAAATAATAATAATTATGATGCCAAATAAGTATGATTATTTTTTTATGAATTATATTGCCTAGTATACCTGTTATAATTTTTGTAATTATATCTGTAATTTTGAACAAACTTGATATGTTTTGACTCTCTAAAAAGTCAAAATAACTTAAAATTGCAACGGAGGAACTATATGTTTTTTTGTGGCTTATTAGACTTCTACTAGCAAAACATATCCGTAAGTTATAATGGAAGAAAAATTGTTAATAAAACACAATAATAGAAGTGTTGTATATTTATTTATATTTGTACTGCTATTTTCTAGTCTAAATATGTGGTCTTTTAAGAGTCCCAAATCAAAGCATTCTCTTCCACAGCTATTTTTCTTTCTTTTTCTTTTATAAAAAAGTTAAGGGTTCAAAGATTCATAATATTATATTTTATTATTTTTAAATATATATAAGAAAAAGATATTTTTTGATGGACGTTCTAAGTTAGAACACGGAACTCGGTTAAGGACTCATGAATGAGCTGTGACTGTGAGGCTATCATACGGAGACGATGCAAGAATCTGACTCTATATCGAGACACAATCTATTTAAACTCTTATAAGCACAAGTCATATAAGTTCAGGACACGATAAACTCTCCATTACGTGATAGTTAGGAGAGATCATACAAAAAAATAGAGTGAAATTTTTTTCGCTTTATTATTATATATAGATATGTTCCTAAGGAGTTTGTTGGTGCCCATCGTGAAACTGTAAGACGAGAGGCCACTTTGTCTTCAGCTGTAATTTTCGTTGTTGCACGCCTACTTCAACAAGGACAGTAACGAATCTCCAGAAGATTTGATAAGGTCTCTTTTAACCGTGGCAAAGAATCTAAAAAGGTGAAAAGTAAGAAAACTGCAAAACGGGGCTGTAACTAATTTCCACGCCAAAATTCAAAGTCGTTCATGATTTGGTACTTGTCGAATCAAAATATTTTTTTAATACAAGTTGAGTGTACAAACAAACTAGGACCGCGTTCACTACAATAGAAACGACCTTTGGTCCACATCAAGATTTGGACTTTAGTCTCGGTATTTTTTTATGTTTGAGACTAAAAATCTTTAGTCCCGGTTAGGTAACACCAACCCGGAAACCAACCAGGACTAAAGATCAATATTAGTTCCGGTTCGTATTACTAGTCGGGACTAAAGGATCAGACCCTTTAAGTCCCGGTTCGTAACACCAACCCAGACTAAAGGTAGACCGTTTAGTCCCGGTTGGTGTTACGAACCTGGAATAAAGGTCCTTTTAGTAACGGTTGGTGTTACGAACCAGGACTAAAGGGCCATCTGCACGTTAGTTCAAAAGGCAAACGTCCTGTCTGTAATCACATGTGCTGTGTAGGTGGGGTGGTAAGTCTTGCACGAGGCTATGGATGAGGTCTTGGGTTTGAATCCCACGAGGGTGTAGTTCAATGCATTTTTTTTGTGCGATTCAACCGGGACTAAAGGATACCCCCTTTAGTCCTGGAATCCTAGTCCCGGTTGACAGAACAGGGACTAAAGGGGGTTTTGGACCGGGACTAAAGGGGGTTTCTCCAGTAGTGGTTTGGCCGTGCTTCAGTGTGCTCCAGCTCCAGCTCTAAATGCACTACTACTGACCACTGTAGCACCAAAAGAACTCTTGCTCTCATGGGCCAAAAATAAACTACAAAAATGAACTACACAAGAGAGGAGTCGCAGAGCTGGTGTTAGAAGGGTCTTCTCTAGTTCCACCAATTTAGGTACGACTTTAATTCATGCTTTGTATAAAAAAGTTAACCTCAAGACGGTGGTACGGGTTCTGAAAGCCTTATATGTTGATCTAATTCACCCTCAACAGTTAATATGGTGCTAAAACCCCCTACAATATCACAACAATACACACATTGGCCAAATTCGAACTGGCTTAAATATCACATACTCCTCATCTTGAAAGGGCCTGATGTACTCCTCGATTCAACACAACTTAAGATACTTTAGGAAAGATAAAGATCATACATACAAGCACAATACATGATCTTAAATGTATATAAATAACTAAGTCAAGACGAGAAAACTCATGTGACACGCGCCAATTTTTTCTGTGGTGTCAACTGCTAAAGACAACCCTAGATTTGGAGATCCTTCGAGGTATGCTTCCGATGACCATGCCTTCCATCAGTCATGGTATTAGGTTTGCTGCAAAGGCTCTGCCAACCAAGGCAAGTGTTGCAATCCACTAAGGCTCAACACGTCTGGCCCGCTCAATCAGGCACCTTGGGCACCATCCTGCTACAAAGTTTCTCTACAAAGGAAGGGACCTCCTTTTCCCTGGCACAACAAACTCATTGTCAGTCCTCACAAATCTCAAAGGGTTGAAGCTACTAGAGAGCCACCAAGGCTCTAAGTGCTTCATCTCGCAAAGATAACATGGAAACTAAGCCCATATACTCAAGATCTCAAAGTAAAGGCCTAACAAGCACACAAAAATGAACATTATGCTCGAACCTGGCATTGGGTCTTTTATATAGGTTCTCATTTGGTGGATGGAGTATTCCAACACTTTGCTATAGCTTCTCATTGTCTTAAAGAACTGCAACACCATCCAAACAGCCAGTGGTCATTGGCAGGCAATCCACCTATCTTGTCTTGGCATCATCGTACGTCCATGCATGCATGATCGTCATTGTGGTCATCGTGGTCTTGCTCCCCACGCCGTTGCAAGGCATGAGTTGGTGCTTATAGTGTTAGTCGTGGTGGCACTATCGACATGTTGGTGGTTCGCCAACCGTCTTGCATAGCATAGTCTTGTCATGGCCTTCGAGATCGTCTTCCTGCTTGAGGCCTCTAGCAATCTGGTTGATCTAGCGAAGTCAAGGTTGAGGTTGAGGTCGTGCGCCCATCTCGAAGTGGGTGGGGCCGTATGCCCGCTCGTCATGCCTAAGTTGGATCAGCATGGTACCGTATCAGTCGTTATCGTCCCGTGTGCAGCAGTCCTATCTATGCAGAGGTGTGTTGGGATGGCGCCTTTCCCAAGGCGGTTGTCCTCTTTGTCCCAAGTGGGACGAATCGGGTGTGCCTGTCTCCATCAAACTAGGTGTACTCGATGGCGTCCGTCCTTGCCCCCATCCTATCCTACAGAGGTCGAGATATGGCCGGGAAGAGGACGAGCATGGCAACACATGGCTTGAAGAAGAAGGAAGAGGTCGTGGTTGACTGTTTGTGTCGTTAGTCGACCCAGGTCCTGCATACCTTGGATGGGCTGCAGTTGCTTGGCTTTGGCTAGTTGGGCCATCTGAGAGACTCGTCTAATCGGTGTCTTGAGATACCCGACCCCGACAGGCAGTAATGTATAGATGCATATAGAAATGAAATTGTAGGCCCAAGCCTAACTTTTTCATTTGAAATTATTTGTGGTCCAAACATTGAAATTGATTTTTTTGAATTTTTGGAATGGCATCGGGATGCAAAAACATCCAAAAGCAAAGTTGTACTGTAGAACTCTAAAACCTTGAAGTGAAAACATTTTTATTTGAATTTATTTAGTATTTCAAATATTAATTTCAAAATCTGGTAGACCAAATATGGGAGAATGTTTTCGTTCCTTAGTCATAATTGACAAGTGACTTCGGGTGCAGTAGTAAGGGGCATAATACGTGAGACTTGAGTTTTTGAGTTTGATTCCTGGAAACCAAAATTGGTGCTATTTGCAACGCGCAATTATGAGGCTGCATTTGGGGGCTTTCCGTTTTTTTGCTACTTTTCCCAATTTGAAATTTTTAGAAAATTATTTTTATTGACAACTTTTTAAGAAAACTGTCAATGTAAATATTTAATACATAGAGACGGGCTTAAGTGACGCCAATGAAGTCAAGCTTTCATGGACCAGCACTACTACAGAAAACTTAACGGCGGCGGGTGTTTTCGGTTAACCGTGGCGGTTTTCTCAACTGCCTCGGATCTTGCACGTACAAAGTATAAATACGTAAATCATATTTAGTCTTATATATGTCGTCTGTATGTATCTCCCCGTATGTCACCGTCGATATTACAAAACATTTACTTCTAAACAAATCACATCACATTATAGTTTCAGCACGGCCTAAGCTAATCGAAGATGTCCGGCAACTTGTAGTCATCCATGTTTAGGCCACTGGTTCGCCAGTTGCGCAGCTTCTCGTACTTCTCCGCTGTCGCGAGCTCGCTTGTAGGATCGAAGAACTTACCCCCACATGAGAACAATCGTCTGTGACGCACTTGCAAATGTCAGCTATTGTTCGACTGATGTTTCTATGATCCACTTTTTCCTTTTTCCACCTTTTAATCGATTTCTTAAGCTGACGCCAGCCCTGGTGGTAACTTTCGCAAGCCCTGAGGAACTCGCAAACATAGTATCCACACAGGACTGAGCCGTCAGGTTGCTTTGCACACTGCATTGAAAATAGAAGTAATGTAAGATACATGATATTATCCATGGCGGGTATCAGTGCATGGTAAGTACTCGCACCGAAAATTCTTTCCTCACGGCTAAGTATGTGCCAAACTTCTTCCTCTGTCTCTCGGACCTCCGATCATAAGTGGTGGGGTCTTCCACGTACTTCCTATACGCGCTATATATATGGCAAAACACTGGTGTTAACTTATATGACAAACACTAGTAATGCAAGCGTGTGTTGTTGTCACTTACTATCGCAGACAGTGCTCGAAATCCTTATACCCTTCTTGCTTGCTCGGGCTCTGTAAGGAGTCAAATATGAAGGCCTTTCCATTCTGAGGATAGATGACAAATAAAATCCAGTGGCCGCTGACTCCCAAGCTGCACAATTGAATCAATGTGGAAAGATACACCCATAAGTTATAGTACTTTTGACCCATAAGTTATTGTACGTATCATTTTGACATACCCGAACTGGTGGCCGGCAAAGATACACCCATTCTCTGGGACCTTCTTCATGACATGTAAGAGGTACTGTCCCTTTCTGTACTTGATCTCTCCTATAAATCTCGCACGGACTTCCACTTTCTGCAACCCTTCCAGGTTCACGAGTTCAGGATGCGTGTCTGGTATTCCGTGGCCAATTATTGTCCTCTGGCTAATATGCATAGGAGATATGTACAAAATAGGTTTGCCTAGTTTCTTGCATACATATGCTTGCATCCTAAAGACATAAGTCGTCGTCATGACATTGTTAGTTTGATCGTCTTCAATTAACATACGTATAGCGATTCAAATATACGATATAACTTACATAGCAAAAAGAGTCACTTGGACGACGTCAAGATCCTTGCGTCGCAAGCATCCTATGTATGTCGTGCAATTCAACATGCATGTAACTTTCATCATCCTCCAAGTGGAAGTACTCCTGCGGGACCTTCACAATGAACTCCTTCATGCCTAGCTTTGCAGCATGCATATACCAGATGTGGAACCTCCGAACCTCCCACGGCTCCTCCAAAAGATCACCCAAGGTCAATATGAATTTGCCATTCTCGAAGTTATCTGGGCAATCTGGACTTAGGGGCCAAAATTTAGACGGGGTTCGCTCCCTGTAGGGGCAACATGAAAAAAGAATGTTATGTCCATTTACGCGCACTTAAGCTGTTGAAGATGTTTAGTTGCCATAAGCATACACACCTTTTGAACGACGTAGAGTACTTGAACTCTTCGGCTATGTTGGACACTGCCCATTGCTCTGTGGTGAGGTGGGGAGGTTTGTCCGTGGTGAGGTCGGCAGGTTTGTCCCCCGCTTCATCATACGGTTTCTTCGGTGCTGAAGGACATTTCCCACTGCCCTGGGTTGGGGGCGGTGTCTCGTTGCCCGATAGACCCCCTGTACCTCCTTGAGGGCTACTCTTGTCGGGACGCGGTACAGGACTGTTGTCTGGGCCTGTAGCGTCGTACTTGTCATCATCGTCAGAGTCGTTGCCGCCATCAGTCGTCGCCACCGCCCAGTGGAGACGAGTGTGGCTCTGTGGGCTGCGATGGCAGGAGATGTCTAGAATTCGAAGACGATGTCTTCCTTATTCCACAGAACAAACAACGCGATAGTCCCGCCGAGGTACCTGACCTCTTCTTCAGTTGGGTAGTCGAGTTCTTCTTCATCGTAATCTCTATGGGTCCAAAGGTTCTCTACCCTGGCATAGTCATGCGGGATCGGCATGTTATTGTATGTGGCACGGCTTTCCGTGGGGTGCACTAGTCCATTGGCAACAGCCTTCTTATTCTTCATCTTGCGTCCGATTGGAATATAGAGCGTGCATTCCCTCGGCTCCACGATGTCATCGACCGGGTACCTGCGGATTCCTCCGGCCGTCGATGAGCCTGGAACTATTTGCTGACTCGTTGGTAGTTGTACACCAGCCTGCACAAACATCTATGCCCGTAACTCCACCATCTTGGGGTCGGTGCTAGTGAAAGCCTCCTGTATTGACTTGCTGATCATCTGTTGCATTGCTTCATCGCGGCCTTTTTGGATGAGCGCTTCCTTGTATGCTTGCCTCGTGTACTGTGTCTCGATGTCAGATTGCTAGGACTCCACGTTCTTCCAGCTCTGCCTTGAGGACATGCCCCGAATGCGGCCCCGGTGCTCAGGGTTGCCTAACGCCTCGGTAAGTACATCGTGATCCCTACGAGGTTGGAACTCCCCGGACTGAGTAGCCTTAGTGATCTTGAGTACAGCCTTCTCTGCTTCCTCAGCCTTTTCCTCATTGTATTGACTCTTGCCCTCCTTCAGCTTTTTCGGCCTACGGGCATATAAGTAATCGCGTGACCTCTCATCGATGCCTTGTAACGGGTAGCTCTGCCCGGCCACTTCTGCCTTTCTTTCTTCCTAGCGCCACTTGGGCCTCTTATCGGCATACCAGGTCATGCCTAGGTGGTGGACGAGCTCATTCTTCTTGGCGAGCTCCGAGAACTTCTCGCCATTGCGCTTTGCTTCATCGGTGGTCATCTTCTCGACAAACTCATCCCAGATGTGCCGCTTGATGAAGTTGTAGTCTTCGTATGGTGTCTTCCCTTTCTTCACGTACTGGGTGTTGAGTTTGGACCGAAAGCTGCAAAGAGCTTTGCCTGCCAGGAACAACGCATGGCCCCTGCACACAGCTTCATCGTATTGTTCAGGTGGATACTGGAAACGTCTCTTCACGTCAGCTCACACTTTGTCCTTTAGAGTCTGTGACACTTTCCTCCAATCTGAATAAGTGATAGGCACATGTTCCCTTACTATGTAAGAGCATTGGTTGCTGAAGGTGCCGATGACTGTTTGTGGCTCCAAAGGATCTCCCTGCGGCCCTATCTTGGTTATGGCATGCACCTTCTTCGACACCTGGTGCCTTCCGTGCTGGCCCCTCTTCAATTCTGACTTTGCACTCTTGGAGCTTATCTTTTCTGATGAAGCGTCCGGGGACGGACCGGATTCATGCCCCTCATCACCAAACTCCAAACGCAAAGGTGGCACCGGAATCTGTGTACACGACAGGAGCTCACATTAGCTGTATACATAGTACATGCGAGCCCGTTGACGGTGTGTTAGTTGCACACTTACACGGCCCTCTTCATCTTCTGGTCCGCGACCTGGGGTGCAAGATCCTTGAGTTGACGGCCCTGTTCTTTGTCCCTTTTCCGGCGTATAGGTCGGATCTTCTTCTTCCTCCGTACGTGCTTTCTTCTCCGGCCTAGGTGTTAGAACCTCCTCCTCGTACTCGCTGCTCTCATCTGATGATGATGAGGAGCCTCCCTTATCACTCGGGCCCGGGCTTGGCTGGCGCCATTGTCTTTCAGGTGATCCCGCCATTGGAAGCTATGAATAAGATATAGTTATTATACAGACATGTCACAAGTAGTAGAGTAGAGTAGTACACACTAGTAGTAGAGTAGTAAGTAGTTGTAGTAGAGTATAGTAGGGCATACAAAGTAGACAAGAAAAATACAAAAGAAAGGAATATTACATCCTCTTTCATTGCAAACGGAGATTACATCATTTTTCATTTACATTGCGAGTAGGTGTACAAAATAATTAAAAAGAGTAGAAAAATTACAAAAAGTAGTACACTAAAAGTAAACAAAGAATAGTAGAAAAGTACATATTTGGCTCAGATTTGGCTTATTGTAATCATAGCCCTTAGGTTTGTGTAGAGTATATGCCAAACAATTCATAATTGCGTTTACAAATAAATTAAGAAAAGTACAAAAGAGTATAACAAGAGTACAAAAGAGTATAAGAAAAGTACATATTTAGCTCAAATTTGCCCCATTGTAATAACATCGCTTCTAAACTGGTTGCTTGTATATGATATGCAACCCATCCTAGTTTAGAGGCTCACAAGTAATATGGGGACTTTTCATCATCATAGCCACTGCCTCATCATACAAAGTTTCACATCATTGCAAATGCCACTGCCTGAGCACATTACTAGAATCAAAACCAATTCATCATCGAAAATGCCATACAATAGAGTATCAAAGTAGTAGAGTTTATCAAAGCCGAGTGGTTCCAGGGTAATAACTGTCCGGCCGAGAAACAAACATTGCAGATATCACATGTGTTCTTTCATCGGCACGCATAGTTATTACCCTGGGACCACCTAACGATGATTTAGTTAAGTCAAAAAATAGTGATTAGAGAGTAGGGTAGTAAGAGTATAGTAGTAGTAAAGCTAAGAGTAGTAGTTGAGTAGAGAAATAGAGTAGTAGTAGTAGTAGTAGTAGAGTAGTACAAAAGTAGGAGGTAGCTAGAGTAGTAGTAGAGTAGGAAATAGTAGTAGAGTTAGAGTAGTAGTATGTGTAGTACATTAGTAGTAAGCGTAGGAGTAGAGTAGGAATAGGAGTAGGAATAGTAGTAGAGTAGTAAGTAGGAGTAGGAGTAGTAGAGTATAGTAGTACAAAAGTAGTAGTAGTAGAGTAGAGTACAAGTAGCCAGGTTGTAGTAGTAGTAGAGTAGAGTAGAGTAGAGTAGAGTAGCAGACAGCCAAAGTAGAGTATGAATAGTAGTAGTAGTAGTAAAGTAGTAAGTAGGAGTAGTACAAAAGTAGTAGTAGAGTAGGAGTAGGAGTATGAGTAGAGTAAGTTTCCCCAAGTGCCTCGCAAAAGTTCATAGCAAGTCAAAAGGCAAGAAGAATCCAAAATAGATGGCAGGGAAAGCAAAAGGAAGCATGCAACATCTTCATTTTCTTTCCATTTGTGATCCATAACACATGAAAAGGCATTTGCCAATCCAGACATGATTAGATTCTGCAAGAAAAGGAAGGAAAGATCTATCTGTGTGTGTACCATATTTATGCATTGCTTGCTAATCAAATAAACTAAAAGAAAGCTCGATCGATGGTATTTATTTCTTTTGGAAGCGGGTTGCAGGTTCAGATCTGCCAAGCAGTTAATACACACAAGCAAACGACAGGATGAAACTGTTGTTGTGTATGAGCAGAAGAGAAGGCTAAGAGTAGTAGTATAGTATAGAAGTAGTAGTAGGACCAAAATTCATAGACAAGTAGTAGTAGGACTAAAATTCTCAGTTCAACTCATCTCAAGTTAAAGTTCAAATTCGAATTCAAGTAAAATTCATCTCAAGTTCAAGTTCAATTAATCTCAAATGATTGGCAAATTCTCAGTTAATAACCTTAGTCATCATAGGCAGTGGCATTTGCTTTTCCTCAAAATCTTCCCAAACGCATCACAGGCAGCATTTTCAACTCAAATTTGGGAAAAATGAAACAAAATTGGAACAAAAAATGCATCACAGACATCACATCCAGGCAACACAGGGAAAGAAGCTAGGGTTCGGCTCACGGCAGCAACAATGCAGGAGGAGACCGAGGCACGCGGCCGGGGAAGAAGGTCGGTGAGGCTAAGCTCGCCAGCGAGCACGGGGAAGGAAGAGCCGCGCACGGTGGCGGTGCTGTGGCCGGGGCCGAAGACAGAGACAGACAGAGATAGAGCACAGGTCGGGGAAGGAGCACGGTAGCGGTGCACGGAGGTCGGGGTCCGGGATGGAGACAGAGCACGGAGCTTTGAGAACGGTGCCGGTCCACGGAGCACTGAGACCGGCGGCGGAGCACTGGGACCGGCGGCAGAGCACAGCTCGGGGACAGGGACAGGGACAGAGACGGAGTTGAAGACGGGGGAGATGGAGCACGGAGCTCGGTGAATGGCGCCGGAGAACGGAGCCCGGAGATCGGCAGCGGCGAAGCACTGCGGCAGCGCTAGGGTTTGCGGGAAAATCCGGCAGCCCTTCGGGGTCGGGGTGTGGCGGCGGCGGATTACTCGGCTGGGGCGGGTCGGGGTTAGGGGTATATAGAGAAGTATTAACCGTGGCGGTCGTGTAACAGTAACCGCCACGGTTAATATTAACCGAGGCGGCTACATTACGATAACTGCTACGGTTAATGTTATTTACCGTGGCGGTTACATTAGGTTAACCGCCTCGGTTAATGTTTGTAACAACCCTAAAAATCCACACACACCAAAAACCACAACAAATTAAAATTTTCATCTTTATTGCACTAAACCCTATCTCATGTGCATGTATATAGGGATTAAAATCTACAAGCTATAAAATATGTGTCTTTGCACCCCAACTTCTTTTTAGTTATTTTCACTAGCTATGTGCATACGTGGATTTCATTTGCATATTATGATTGGCTTGAGTACTCATACAAATACTAAAGCATAAACATGCTTAAATTGAACACTAGAAATTAAATTGGAAAAGGGAAAAAAGAGAGGGAGAGAGGGCAAGGCTAGCCAGCCATTCGGCCCAGCCGGCCTGCTTGGCCTCACCCGGGCGGGTGCGCGCGCCGTGCCAGCCCAGCCAACCGGCCCGCCTCTTTTCCCTTTTCATCTCGTGCGCGAGCCAGCCGGCCCAAGTCGCGGCCCAACACCGCGCGCACGCGCGATGCCGACCGCACACGCGCGCCATCACTGCCAGCTCGGCCTCGCCTGTCAGCCGCTCTCGCCCCCCCCACTGTTCTTCTTCCTCGCGCGTCGACGGGAGACAGCAGCACGCAAGATGCGTGACCCCGGTCCCACAACCGATAAGACCACGCGCGAGCGAGCTATCCCCCTCCTGTCCCCTCCTTCCTTGGTCGCCAAGCGAGCCCGCGCCCATCCGGAGCCCTAGATACACTCGAGCCACAGCCCTCCAATCGGTCGAGCGCGATCAGGACCGTTCGCCATTGGAGCTGGCCAAGCTCGCCTATAAAAGGAGCTCGCCCCGAAGCCCTACCCTCATTCCTACTCGCTGCCACCGCGGCACAGACCAGCACACCATACCGCTCGTCGGAGAGAAGAGGGAGAAGAAGGAGGGCGAAGCCGAGGAGCGCTACCGTCGCCGGAGTGCCGTTGCCGCGGAGCTTGACGGAGCCGGAGCCGGAGCCGCGGATGGGGAGCGGCACTGCACTGTGACCCTTCTACACTGCGTCAACTCGACGTGGCGCCGATAGCCTAGCTTCACCGACACCACGGTGAGCCACCATGTCCTCTTTTCCAACCTCGCCGTGCTGCCGCCATGGCGTTCCGTCTCCGGGACGCGCAGGCGTGAGCCGCTACCGGCTCTGGACGATCACTCGCACCACACACACAAGAGACCGACCAAGCCGCAGGGTTGCGAGGCCTTGCCAAACCGAGAACGCAGCATGTCGCGATCTCGGCCGAACGCGCTCACCACCGAACGCGTTCCGACGCCGTTCCGTCCGTTCCAAGCACCACCGTCTATCATCCGCGTAGGATTAGCTGCCGCCGAGCAACGCAACGACCCATAGAGTTGTCTGTGAAGCCGTAGGCGTTGGAGGAGCCCCGTTCGACCTTGCCGCGCACGCCGCTGCCTCGCCGGAGCGCCGCCGTGCGCCATAGCCGCGTAAGGGACCATGCCGTGACCCCAGCTCCTCGCAGCTGGTTTGGGAGCCTTGCTGATCACATCAATGTAAGGAAGCCATGTCCGGATATCCCCAAAACGAGACCGTATCCATCTTGCCGCCGTCCGCCGTCACCGGAGTCGCGCCGCCGTGAACCGTAGTTGGGAAAGGAGGCTTACCTAAGGTCTAGCTCGCCGGTTTAGGTTTGTACACCTCTCTGGCTACACCAATTTGGGAGTGCTGCACGTATTTGAGCCAAAACGAAGCCACAGCGGCCTCGCCGACGTCCGCCACCACCGGAAAAGCGCCGCCGCCATAAACGGACACCCGGGAGCCCTACCAGAACAGAATTGGGGGTCGGATCCTCCTCGCCGAGGATCGAGGTAACGAAACCGCCCTTCCCGGAGCACTAACACGCCTCGCCGGAGCTTCGGCACCACGGCAACCTCGCCGCCGGCGACCCGTGCACCAAATACCCAATTGCCGAAGGCAATCCGACCTCTTTTTCGCCTCACGACGACCTCGCAAGCTGCCGTACGACCGTAGAAGCCATCGCCGACCACCGTTAAGCTTGCCGGGCCTTTTTCAGGCGACACCGTCGCCGGCGATCCTCAGGGTACTCACGTCGAGCACCTGGCGGGCAGCCGGATAGCAGCATGGGTGCGCGCCCTTTCTACCGTGGACATGGCCTACCACGAGTCTCTGTGTGGAGACAGCTCGGTGCTCACAGTCCACCGTGAACCAGGTCTCCGGTCCATACACCGCACGTAGAAAATCCACCGTGAGCCGAGCCCATGCGCCGAACCGCACGGCTGACCGAGAGCCGCCACATGGCACACCCACGCGCTACCACGTGTCCACACGATGACGTCACGGTGACGTCATCCGGCCCCACCTATCAGACCACCGTTGACCTGGTCAACGCTGACGTCAGCATGACGTCATGCTGACGTCAGCAGACCCGACGCCACCTGGACGTTGACCTCGTCAACGTGAACAGTGACCCGACCAATAGGAGACTGCCACGTGTCACCCCTGAGTAATTAGTCATTTTTTCTATTTTCAGAAAATAGGATAATCTTCGGAAATTCATAACTTATTCATACGATGTCCAAAAATTGCGCACCATATATCAAAATTCTCAGAAAAATGAGATCTACAATATAAGACTATGTTTGTGTGCATTTGGGTATTTATTTTATTGGATTTTTCTGAAATACTCTGTAGGAGTCGCTGACGCGACTATTTCGTGTTCGATTTCAGAGCCGGAGGAGAATCTGACTGAGGAAGACGACCACAAGTACCTTCAGGAGCTAGGAGATGACTACGAAGGTGCCACGTCCCACCAAATCCTTAGATCCTATTTACGCATTGCTAAATAACATTGTTGCCATTTGCTTTATGATTATATGTTATGCATAGGTTGCATGATAGTATATTTGAAATCCCTGCCTTGATTAAGACTTTACCCTGCTGTCCGCTGGTAGGTTAGCTGCTGCTTTAATACTGTTACTCTTCCACTACTTACTACTTGCTATGTGCTATGTGGTGGAATTGGGACGGTGAATATGTACCTAATTATAACCACTGGGAGAGAGTGCTGCGTGCGTCTTGGGTGCGTGGTAAGGGTTGATGTCGACCAAGTGGGATATGAGACGAGCCCGTGGGGCAAGTCGTGCCGGGGGTGCAACCTGGGCACTCCCACGCGAGATACCTGTGGTGGGTAAAGTTGTTGAGGAGGTTCCGGGTGGGATAGCCTTGGTGGTTTGAAGCCCGTGGACGGAGGTGCTGTGATGGCACGGGGAGAGTATCCCCTAAGGGAAGATGCCTGCTTGGTCAAACCTAGGACGGACTAGTTTCAGGTTCATGGGAATCCTTTTCTACTCACTCGCTTCTGATGGGCGGGAGACGGCTGGACTACTTGGTAGGACGGTGCCACTACTGCTAGGTTGAGAGGTGATAAGGGTGGGCAGAGACGGTCGATGGGTTCCCGTTCCGTTCTACATGCGCAGTACCACTGGATGGGCCCGGTACTGTGTCTCCCAGTCTCAGCATAACGGTGTTGGATCCGGAATATCCCAGGGCTGAGTGGTAGGGTGGCACCGATCTAGGCAAGCAAGCACCCGGAATTCTGCCTAGGTGTTGCGTAACACCTATGATGGCTAATCTTGTGAGTAGTGAGACCTCTGCAGAGTGTGTGGTTGATCGATCGATACATATGCCAACTTGTTGGCTGTGGACCTTTCCTGTGAAACTTCTACTAGTGTAGTGAGTGTTCTTTTCTCCCCCTGGATGACATTTTCCCGGCAGTGTGCCCAATACGGCAGTGTGCCGCTGAGACAGGCCCGAGAGGGAGTTGGGCCTGCCGAATGAGAGCGAGGTGTGCGAGAGGTGGTGTATGGGATGGGATTGGAATGGGTTTGGTGAAATGGTTAGAGTTGGATGGGATATAAATTTGACTATTAAAAATAATGATTACACTTGCATAGGAAACCCCAGCCTATAGGTCTATTTGATCAGCCTTGCATCCACTTTCCACAAAGCAACTGCTATCATAGGTGGGCTTCGTGGCCAGTACATATCGTACTAATAAATTTGCTGTCAGGTGACGAGAATGAGTACGACTTCGAGGGAGATGATGACGAGGAATAGGGTCACGTGCTACACTCAAGTTGGCCGTGAAGGATGAATCGCTTCCGCATCTCCAAAGCTTCTTTTGAATGTTGATTCCGCCAATGTGGCGATGTAATAAATGTTTATGTAAGGCTTAATTACCGTTGTATGGATCCTGGTATCAACTGACATATGGGTAAGTTCATGGATTGTTCCAAGCAATCTATTGAATTACAATTCGAGCCTGTGGATTTTCCTTCATGAAAATCGAGGTCGTTTCAGTTGGTATCAGAGCCATACTTGACTGTAGGACGAGACCCATAGAAAATGGACGTTAGATTAGGAAGCCAAACTCTCTTTCGGTTATATTACCGACCTTGCATTTACTTTTTATGCAATGGCTTATCTAATACATGGACCTGCTAATTCGTTTCTTGAAAAATTTGCAGATGACCAGCCTTAGACCACCACTTCGTCCACTGCACGACAGCACTGTTGAGATCCCGATTAATGGGAGGAACCATGGTGGATTTGCCATGGACTACGCCAGGTGTTGGAGGAGCTGGGAGCACCGTCTGACCAGATCCAGTACTTCTGCCGAGGGAAGCTTGTCGAGGCTGATAGATTTGAAGGACCTGTCACTACCAGAGTTGAGACACCCGTCAGCCTGACCCTCCCAGGGATGCCAGTTTTTACTGACTACACTGCTGGAGAGACTGTGGAGGACGGAGTACAGTCCGTCTCCCGCAAGGTACTACGCGCAGTTGTGTACACAGCCTACGAGTACCTTAAGGGGACCCATTTCCGTCTGCTACCTCAGGCCTTGGAGCTGCACCCTGACCCTATCCAGAGGATTCTGTACACCAGCCAGATCGTTCAGGCAGAGACTGACCCCTGTCTACGCATAGTGTGCCCACCTCCAGGAGCAGGACGAGTTCATCAGCTCATTGGAGCAAAGGAGACAGCGTGACCGAGCACGCATGGCAGAGGTCGAGGACAGTTTGCAGAAAGGGACTCAGACCCTGGAGAGTTTGAGTAGGGCAGTCACTGACTTGCAGCTGGAGATGCAGCGCCATGACGAGTTGCACTGAGCTGAGATCGCCGACTTGCGAGACAAGATCGGGGATTTTGGGCTTCGCAACGACTACCTGAACAGCAGAGTGTTGGGTTTACAGAGGAGGCTGGACGACAAGGAGAGAGCACTTGCTGAGAGGGAGCAGAGGAGCAGAGACAGAGGAGTCGAGATGATCACATTGCGCTCTAGGATCAGGGAGATGGAGAAGCAGCTGGAGAAAGGCGAGGAGAAGTCCACCCGCAACCAAGGGATTCTGATCGACCGTGTGAAGATGGTGGAGTTCCTGAAGGACAAGCTACGGAGGACAGAGACAGCATGGAAGCAGTCCGATGCCAAGAGAGCTATTGAGGTCTGAAAGGTGCAGAATCCGCTTCCCCCACTGGAGATGGTGAAGCCCCGGGAGGGAGACTTCCGCGTGCCACCCACTACGCTCAACCTGGGAGCGTGTCCGTCTTTGAGGATGCAGGAGATTGAGGCCACTCCAGAGCTAGCTGTAGCACTCGACTACGTCAAGCGCCTGACCATGACCGACGACGAGATCGAGGCAGAGGACAGCCGCATCCCCGACGCCGTACTCGACCTTATGCACCAGTAGCTTATGGGACCCTGCGTGGCCCTTAGATTAGTGATACCATAAGTTATCCTGTCATTGGCTATCTGCGCATAGCACGATCTTCATAGCAGTTAGGAACATCCTTTATGTAATAATAACCCATGTGATGAGTGACATTTGGATCTTATGCTTCTTATGGTTCTCTATGCTTCTTTGGTTGAGTGTAGGATAGTATAAAAAATGTTTTAATTCATTTAAATCATTGAAAACATCTAAATTCTACTTAAACCACTACATAATTATCACTACACTGAGCACATACCTAATATTTTCAGACGTCAATGAGACGTTCCGCGCGTCTGGAGAACCGCCAGCCCTCCCCCGCACCTGCGCCAGGACGCGGGCGTGGTCGCAACCGTGGACGCCCAGCTGGCAGGCGTGCTAGAGTTAATCTGGAGGAAGAGCTGCGCCGGCCAGAGGATGCACCGCCGGTGAACGATCTGCCACCACAAGGCGAGAATGTGCCTCCGCCACCGCCACCGCCGCCTCCACCAACGTTGGCGGAGGTAATGGCACAGCAGACCCAGCTGTTGAATGCCATTGCTACGGGGATGAACAGGCACCACGGGCCACCCCAGAACGACTTCCAAAGGAAGCTGGAGGGTTTCCTGAAGCTGAGGCCACCCACCTTCGACGGAACCGACAGCGATCCCCTCACTGCCGACGACTGGCTTAAGGAGATGGAGAAGAAGCTAGACCTGACCACCTGCACTGATGAAGAGTGTGTTGGGATTGCTAGCCACCAGCTGACAGGTGCTGCACGAGCATGGTGGGACAACTACACCAGCGCTCACGAGGACCCAGCCCGCATTGATTGGGATGAGGTCACCGAGGCTTTCCATGATCACCACATTCCTGAGGGAGTTATGGAGGCCAAGGAGAGCGAGTTTCGCAACATCTCCCAGGGAGCTGATCGGATCCACGAGTACACCACTCGCTTCAACTGCTTGCTCCGCTACGCACCTGCGTCTTGCGTGAGTTCCGAGAAGGAAAAGATGTACTACTACAGGAAGGGACTACAGACCAAGATTAGGTTGGCGCTCTCAGGCAACAAGAGCTACACCCTTCGTGAGTTGATTGACCGCTGCATTGAGATCGAGAAGGATCGCATGGAAGCACGTCTGGAGTTCGAGGCCCAGAACAAGGGGAAGAAGCGCCGCTCTGAGGGACCCGCTCACACTGCTCCACCCCAGAGAAAGCGAATAGGTGCACCCCCGCCATTCCAGACTCGCCAGGGACCTCCTTCGGGTATGAGCCGTGGTGGAGGTACCTACAACAGCAACTACCACCGCCCCGCTCAGACCTACCCTGCGCCGGCTCGGACCATGCAAAACACACCCGCCCCAGCTACCAACACGCCGAGGACAAGCAGCTGGAAGGCTCCTGCGACAACCGCAGCAGGTAGTGCGCCCTTCACTTGCTTCGGGTGCGAAAAGCCCGGGCACCGAGAGGCTGTGTGCCCCGACTTCAACCGTGCACCAGCAGCCGCACAGGGCACACCGAACCGGGGATCCGCTACCCATGGAAGGCTGAACCACATGACCGCTGAGGAAGCTGAAGCTGCACCTGACGCTGTGTACGGTACGTTCCTAGTACAGGGTAACATGGCTACAGTTCTGTTCGATTCGGGAGCTACATGTTCATATATTTCATCTGCATATGCACGTAAGCATAACATACCTGTAACCCCGAGAGTAAACCCCCATCCTAACCAGCTCGCCCTTTGGAACCTTCAGAAGCATTCACATATGTAGGGGAGTGATAATCACAATTGAGGGACTTGACTTTCGAGCTGACCTAACCCTACTACCCTGCAACAGCTTAGATGTCATATTAGGCATGGACTAGCTAACCAAACACCGGGGGGTGATATCTTGTTCACCTAGATATGTACAGGTAACCCACCCTTGGGGAACAGCTGTCCGTTGTGTACCCCAAACCGAGAGAGTCTAAGCCCTCCTAAGTGCCCTGGAGACTAACGCAGATAAGATAGAGCTGACATTCAGATATGTGCCAGTGGTTTGTGAGTTCAATGACGTATTTCCAGAGGAGTTGCCAGGTATGCCACCAGATAGTGATGTGGAGTTTGTTATAGAGCTGATGCCAGGAACTGCACCAATTGCCAAAAGACCCTACAGAATGTCGGCTGATGAGTTGAAGGAACTCAAGAAGCAACTGGGGGAACTGCTAGAGAAGGGCTTCATTAGGCCTAGTGCCTCGCCCTGAGGATCTCCTGTTTTATTTGTCAAGAAGAAGGATGGCACGATGAGGATGTGCATTGACTACCGGAATCTGAATGCGGTCACAGTCAAGAACAAGTACCCACTACCCCGCATCGATGATCTGTTAGATCAATTGAGTAAGGCTAAGTACTTCTCAAAGATCGATCTCCGATCAGGGTACCATCAGATGAAGATCAGGGAAGAGGATATTCCGAAGACTGCGTTTGTCACTAGATATGGACAGTATGAGTGCACAGTAGTCTCATTCGAACTCACTAATGCTCCAGCATACTTCATGAACATGATGAACAAGATCTTCATGAATGAGCTAGACAAGTTTGTGGTGGTATTCATTGATGATATATTGGTTTATTCAGCCATAAAAGAGGAACATGAACATCATCTGAGGACCGTATCGGAGAGGTTATCTCGCAACCAGCTATACACCAAATTCTCCAAGTGCGAATTCTGGTTAGAGAAAGTTGCTTTCCTTGGTCACGTACTGTCAGGAGAAGGAGTTGCAGTGGACCCAGCCAAGATTGAAGCTGTGAAAGAGTGGGAGCAACCCCGTAATGTGTCAGAAATCCGAAGCTTTTTGGGACTTGCAGGGTACTATCGCAGATTTATTGAGAATTTCTCCAAGATTGCAAGACCCATGACCAACTTGCTGAAGAAAGAGAACAAGTTCATATGGACTCCTGAATATGAGAAGAGTTTCCAGACTTTGAAGGAGAAGCTCACTACTACACCTGTACTAGCCCTACCTGATATTCACAAAGATTTTGTTGTATATTGTGATGCCTCTCGGCAAGGTGTGGGCTGTGTACTAATGCAAGATAGTAGAGTGATAGCTTATGCCTCGAGACAGCTGAAGGAGCATGAACAGAGATACCCGACTCATGACCTAGAGCTTGCAGCCGTAGTGCATGCACTCAAGATTTGGAGGCACTATCTGATGAGCAACAAGTGTGACATACACCGATCACAAGAGCCTGAAGTACTTCTTTACACAAGAAGATCTGAATATGAGGCAGCGCAGATGGCTAGAACTCATCAAGGACTATGATCTTGAGATCCATTACCACCCAGGGAAGGCTAACGTTGTCGCTGATGCTCTTAGCTGCAAGAGCCACTGCCATACTCTTATTGCCGAGTCTATGCCTTCAGAACTTAAGAAGGAATTCGATGCATTCCAACTCGAGATAGTATCTCACGGTATGCTGAATGAGCTACGTGTCGAGTACCACCTAACCTCACGAATCCGTGAAGCACAAAAGAACTGTCCTGAGGTAGACTATATCCGTGGTTTGATGAAGCTGGGGAGAGGCCCCAAATACCGAGAAGATGAGCAGGGAACTGTATGGTACAAAGACAGAATCTGTGTACCGACGGATTCAGCGTTACGAGAAGAGATCCTATCGGAAGGGCATGACTCCAAATATTGTATTCACTCAGGGTCAGCCAAGATGTACCACGATCTAAGGAAGCACTTCTGGTGGGAGAATATGAAGACAGACATTGCAGGGCATGTAGCCCGATGTGATACATGCAATAGAATCAAGGCCGAGCATCAGAGACCAGCAGGGTTGCTACAACCAGTTGAGATACCAGAATGGAAGTGGGAGTGCATATCCATGGACTTCATAATAGGACTGCCCCGATCCGAGCATGGGTATGACTCTATATGGGTAATAGTGGACTGTCTGACCAAAGTTGCACATTTTGTACCGGTCAAAAGGAAGTATAGAGCGGAAAAGCTAGCAGATCTGTACATAGCAAACATTTTGAAGTTACATGGGGCGCCTCTGAGTATTATATCTGACCGAGGCTCACAGTTCGTATCACAGTTCTGAAAATCCTTGCACAAGTCCATCGGGACCAAGCTCGACTACAGCACAGCATACCACCCGCAAACGGACGGGCAGATAGAAAGAGTGAACCAGATTCTCGAGGACATGTTACGTGCTTGCGTAATGAGGTACAAGGAAGGATGGGAGAGCTGTCTACCCCACGCCGAGTTCTCATACAACAACAGTTACCAGGCAAGCATTAAGATGTCTCCATTTGAAGCGTTGTATGGAAGACCTTGCAGAACCCCGCTAATGTGGTCGAAACCAGGTGAAAGGTCATTCTTTGGCCCTGCTAAGATTGTAGAAGTAGAGGAAGGCGTAGCGCAGGTTAGAGAAAATTTAGGGATTGCACAAAGTAGGCAAAAGAGCTATGCATATAGAAGGCGTAGAGAGCTTGATTTCAAGGTTGGGGATTATGTCTACCTCAAGGTATCTCCACTTCGTGGCACCATCAGATTCCACGTGAAAGGGAAGTTGGCACCAAGATATGTTGGGCCATACAAGATCTGTAAAAGGATTGGGAAGCTTGCTTACAAGCTGGAACTACCGGAGGAATTATCTGGAGTACACCCTGTGTTCCATGTCTCACAATTAAGAAAGTGTTTGAAACTTCCCGAGGAGCAAGTTCCTACGGATGCACTAGATCTGCAAGACACACTTGAATACAAGGAACATCCGATCAAGATCTTGGCACGGGATACAAAAGAGACTCGAAGCAAGATCATTCCAATGTGCAAGGTACAATGGAGCAATCACACTGAAAGGGAAGCTACGTGGGAGAAAGAATCGGACTTGCGGATTATGTTTCCTTACCTCTTCGAAGGGTACGTTATCTCTGAATCTCGAGGTCGAGATCCTAATGAGGGGGGAGGACTGTAACAACCCTAAAAATCCACGCACACCAAAAATCATAACCAATTAAAATTTTCATCTTTATTGCACTAAACCCTATTTCATGTGCATGTATATAGGGATTAAAATCTACAAGCTATAAAATATGTGTCTTTACACCCCAACTTCTTTTTAGTTATTTTCACTAGCAATGTGCATATGTGGATTTCATTTGCATCTTATGATTGGCTTGAGTACTCATACAAATACTAAAGCATAAACATGCTTAAATTGAACACTAGAAATTAAATTGGAAAAGGGAAAAAAGAGAGGGAGAGAGGGCAAGGCTAGCCAGCCATTCGGCCCAGCCGGCCTGCTTGGCCTCATCCGCGCGGGTGCGCGCGCCGTGCCAGCCCAGCCAACCGGCCCGCCTCTTTTCCCTTTTCATCTCGCGCGCGAGCCAGCCAGCCCAAGTCGCGGCCCAACACCGCGCGCACACGCGATGCTGACCGCACACGCGCGCCATCACTGCCAGCTCGGCCCCGCCTGTCAGCCGCTCTCGCCCCCCCACTGTTCTTCTTCCTCGCGCATCGACGGGAGACAGCAGCACGCAAGATGCGTGACCCCGGTCCCACAACCGACAAGACCACGCGCGAGCGAGCTGTCCTCCTCCTGTCCCCTCCTTCCTTGGTCGCCAAGCGAGCCCGCGCCCATCCGGAGCCCTAGATCCACTCGAGCCACAGCCCTCCGATCGGTCAAGCGCGATCAGGACCGTTCGCCATTGGAGCTGGCCAAGCTTGCCTATAAAAGGAGCTCGCCCCGAAGCCCTACCCTCATTCCCACTCGCCGCCGCCGCAGCACAGACCAGCACACCATACCGCTCGTCGGAGGGAAGAGGGAGAAGAAGGAGGGCGAAGCCGAGGAGCGCTACCGCCACTGGAGCGCCGTTGCCGCGGAGCTTGATGGAGCCGGAGCCGGAGCCGGAGCCGCGGACGGGGAGCGGCACTGCACTGCGACCCTTCTACACTGCGTCAACTCGACGCGGCGCCGATAGCCTAGCTTCACCGACACCACGGTGAGCCACCATGTCCTCTTTTCCAACCTCGCCGTGCTGCCGCCATGGCGTTCCGTCTCCGGGACGCACAGGCGCGAGCCGCTACCGGCTTTGGACGATCACTCGCACCACACACACAAGAGACCGACCAAGCCGCAGGGTTGCGAGGCCTTGCCAAATCGAGAACGCAGCACGTCGCGATCTCGGCGGAACGCGCTCACCACCGAACGCGTTTCGATGCCGTTCCGTCCGTTTCAAGCACCACCGTCTATCATCCGCGTAGGATTAGCTGCCGCCGAGCAACGCAACGGCCCATAGAGTTGTCTGTGAAGCCGTAGAAGTTGGAGGAGCCCCGTTCGACCTGGCCGTGCACGCCGCTGGCTCGCTGGAGCGCCGCCGTGCGCCATAGCCGCGTAAGGGACCATGCCGTGACCCTAGCTCGTCGCAGCTGGTTTGGGAGCCTTGCTGATCACATCAATGTAAGGAAGTCGTGTCCGGATACCCCCAAAACGAGACCGTATCCATCTTGCCGCCGTCCGCCGTCACCGGAGTCGCGCCGCCGTGAACCGTAGTTGGGAAAGGAGGCTTACCTAAGGTCTAGCTCGCCGGTTTAGGTTTGTACACCTCTCTAGCTACGCCAATTTGGGAGTGCTGCACGTATTTGAGCCAAAACGAAGCCACAGCGGCCTCGCCGACGTCCGCCACCACCGGAATAGCGCCGCCGCCATAAACGGACACCCGGGAGCCCTACCAGAATAGAATTGGGGGTCGGATCCTCCTCGCCGAGGATCGAGGTAACGAAACCGCCCTTCCCAGAGCACTAACACGCCTCGCCGGAGCTTCGGCACCATGGCAACCTCGCCGCCGGCGACCCGTGCACCAAATACCCAATTGCCGAGGGCAATCCGACCTCTTTTTCGCCTCACGACGACCTCGCAAGCTGCCGTACGACCGTAGAAGCCATCGCCGACCACCGTTAAGCTTGCCGGGCCTTTTTTAGGCGACACCGTCGCCGGTGATCCTCAGGGTACTCACGTCGAGCACCTGGCGGGCAGCTGGATAGCAGCACGGGTAAGCGCCCTTGCTACCGTGGACATGGCCTACCATGAGCCTCTGTGTGGAGACAGCTCGGTGCTCACAGTCCACCGTGAACCAGGTCTCCGGTCCATACACCGCACGTAGAAAATCCACCGTGAGCCGAGCCCATGCGCCGAACCGCACGGTTGACCGAGAGCCGCCACGTGGCACGCCCACGCGCTACCATGTGTCCAAACGATGACGTCACGGTGACGTCATGATGACGTCATCCGGCCCCACCTGTCAGACCACCGTTGACCTAGTCAACGCTGACGTCAGCAGACCCGACGCCACCTGGACGTTGACCTGGTCAATGTGAACAGTGACCTGACCAATAGGAGACTGCCACGTGTCACCCCCTAAGTAATTAGCCATATTTTCTATTTTCAGAAAATAGGATAATCTTCGGAAATTCATAACTTATTCATACGATGTCCAAAAATTATGCACCATATATCAAAATTCTCAGGAAAATGAGATCTACAATTTAAGACTATGTTTGTGTGCATTTGGGTCTTTATTTTATTGGATTTTTCTGAAATACTTTGTAGGAGTCGCTGACGCGACTATTTCGTGTTCGATTTCAGAGCCGGAGGAGAATCTGATTGAGGAAGACGACCACGAGTACCTTCAGGAGCTAGGAGATGACTACGAAGGTGCCACGTCCCACCAAATCCTTAGATCCTATTTACGCATTGCTAAATAACATTGTTGCCATTTGCTTTATGATTATATGTTATGCATAGGTTGCATGATAGTATATTTGAAATCCCTGCCTTGATTAAGACTTTACCCTGCTGTCCGCTGGTAGGTTAGCTGCTGCTTTAATACTGTTACTCTTCCACTACTTACTACTTGCTATGTGCTATGTGGTAGAATTGGGACGGTGAATATGTACCTAATTATAACCACTGGGAGAGAGTGCTGCGTGCATCTTGGGTGCATGGTAAGGGTTGATGTCGACCAAGTGGGATATGAGACGAGCCCGTGGGGCAAGTCGTGCCGGGGGTGCAACCTGGGCAATCCCACGCGAGATACCTGTGGCGGGTAAAGTTGTTGAGGAGGTTCCGGGTAGGATAGCCTTGGTGGTTTGAAGCCCGTGGACGGAGGTGTTGTGATGGCACGGGGAGAGTATCCCCTAGGACGGACTAGTTTCAGGTTCATGGGAATCCTTTTCTACTCACTCGCTTCTGATGAGCGGGAGACGGCTGGACTACTTGGTAGGACGGTGCCACTACTGCTAGGTTGAGAGGTGATAAGGGTGGGCGGAGACGGTCGATGGGTTCCCGTTCCATTCTAGATGCGTAGTACCACTGGATGGGCCCGGTACTGTGTCTCCCAGTCTCTGCATAACGGTGTTGGATCTGGAATATCCCAGGGCTGAGTGGTAGGGTGGCACCGATCTAGGCAAGCAAGCACCCGAAATTCTGCCTAGGTGTTGCGTAACACCTATGATGGCTAATCTTGTGAGTAGTGAGACCTCTGCAGAGTGTGTGGTTGATCGATCGATACATATGCCAACTTGTTGGCTGTGGACCTTTCCTGTGAAACTTTTACTAGTGTAGTGAGTGTTCTCTTCTCCCCCTGGATGACATTTTCCCGGCAGTGTGCCCAATACGGCAGTGTGCCGCTGAGACAGGCCCGAGAGGGAGTTGGGCCTACCGAATGAGAGCGAGGTGTGCGAGAGGTGGTGTATGGGATGGGATTGGAATGGGTTTGGTGAAATGGTTAGAGTTGGATGGGATATAAATTTGACTATTAAAAATAATGATTACGCTTGCATAGGAAACCCCAGCCTATAGGTTTGTTTGATCAGCCTTGCATCCACTTTTCACAAAGCAACTGCTATCATAGGTGGGCTCCGTCACCAGTACATATCGTACTAATAAATTTGCTGTCAGGTGACGAGAATGAGTACGACTTCGAGGGAGATGATGACGAGGAATAGGGTCACGTGCTACACTCAAGTTGGCCGTGAAGGATGAATCGCTTCCGCATCTCCAAAGCTTCTTTTGAATGTTGATTCCGCCAATGTGGCGATGTAATAAATGTTTATGTAAGGCTTAATTACCGTTGTATGGATCCTGATATCAACTGAGATATGGGTAAGTTCATGGATTGTTCCAAGCAATCTATTAAATTATAATTCGAGCCTGTGGATTTCCCTTCGCGAAAATCGAGGTCGTTTCAATGTTTTTTCAATTTTTTGGTTTTTGGATGTTATGTAAGGAGTAGTTGCAATAGATTAGTAGTGGTAGTAAGAGTAGGAGTAGTAGAGTAGTAGGTGAAGTAGTGGCAGGAGTAGTAGTGAGCGTAGTAGTAGTAAAGTAGTTGTAGTGAGCATAGTAGTAGTAACGTAGGAGTAGTGAGTGTAGTAGTAGTAACGTAGTAGTAGTTAGCGTAGTAGTAGTAGTAGTAGTAGTAGTAGTAGTAGTAGTAGTAGTAGTAGTAGTAGTAGTAGTAGTAGTAGTAGTAGTAGTAGTAACGTAGGAGTAGTGAGCGTAGTAGGAGTAGTAGCGTAGTAGTAGTAGTAGTGAGCGTAGTAGGAGTGGTACAGTAGTAGTAGTGAGCGTATGGTAGGAGTTGTAAGCATAGTAGTAGAGTTGTAGTAAGCGTAGGAGTAGAGTAGTAGTCGAGTAGTAGTAGCATGCATGTACCGTACAAGTTAGTTACATGAAAAGTTCTCGTTAATCATTAGGTGAGTACATTGTTACATAAATGTGTGGCATACATATCATTTTGGTGGGAGTGATCCTATGACGGACTTCTTCTCACCATCGGGGCGGAACCAAGGCTTCATCTTGTTCCTGCTAACGCGATTCTCAACGATCTTGATCTTGCGTGGATGATCGGTAAATAGAGAGAACTCTGCGTAGTTGTTGTATTCTTCAGGACTCTGGACTCCATTGGCTCCCATGACCCTCTGCTTTCCTGACACAACCACATGCTTGTTGGTCTCTTTGGGCATCGGATAGTAGGCTACCTGAGCGACGCGGTTTGCAAGTACCCACTCATCGTCTCCGTAGGCGACACTTTGGAGATCAACGGTTGTTAGCCCATACTCATCCACGACCACAGACTTCAGCTTGACCCACTAGCATCAGAAGATGGGTATCTGTAGGTCATCGCCATAGACAAGTTCCCATATCTCTTCGATCTGCCCATAGTATGATTTGATGTCCCATGTCGCGTCATCGATGCCCTTGTATCAAACACCGCAGTTTTGTGCCACGCTCGTTTTATCCTTCTCTTTTGTGTGGAACATGTATCCATTGATGCTGTACCCTTGCCACGTGGTGACTTGGCCAAAAGGGCCGGATGCTAGATTCGATTCTTCAATACAATCGTTCGATATGTCCTGATTTTTTATCCATGTCGTGAAATGCATCTTGTGCTGCTTCTGTACCCACACCTCCGTGCGTCCATCACTAGCGCGGCGCATCTCCTTCAGGTGCTGCTCAACCCACTTGTCCATTGACACTAACTGATTGAGGGCGGCGTGATGTGCATCTTGCACGATATCATCGTCTATATCAGTTCGTACTTTCCTCCCGGTGCACCCCATCCCTGTTGTTCTGCCTTCATGCGGATGTACGGGCATCCCAATAACATTTCCATCCCAAACATATCTCGTGCAATAGTTCACGGCCTCCTCTGTTGTGTACGCCTCAATCATTGAGCCTTCTGGGTAAGCACGGTTATGGACGTATCTGTTGAGGGTGGACATGAACCGCTCATATGTCCACATCTGATGCAAGCATACAGGCCCCAATTCCTGTATTTGATCGACCATGTGCATCATCAGATGTGGCATAATATCGAAGAAAGAGGGTGGGAAGCACATCTCAAGCTGGCAAAGAGTCTCTGCGACGAACTCTTTTGGGGCAGGTAGCTCAGTTTCATCGATCACCTTCTGTGTGATGCGGTTAAAGAAGTAGGACAAGCGCGTGATGACCATCTTCACGTACTCTGGACCGATAATCCTGATCACAATCAGAAAGAACACCGTCAGCATGACATGGCAGTCATGAGAGTGGAAGTAGGGTCATTGTGAGGTCTTTCATTGAGACCGGGCTCTTGATGTTCAAAGAGAAACCGGTCGGCACCTTCACTGCCCGAAGCCATCGGAGGAAACTCGTGCTCTCTTCTTTTCTTAGGTTATAGCTCGCGCCCAGAAGGTCCACTTTATTTCTGGCTTGTGATGCCGTCGGGTGGATTTCATGCCTGATGTCATAGGTTCACAAGATCCAGACGTGACTTGAGACCATCTTTCGTCTTAGTCTTGATGTCAAGCAGGACCCCAATCGTGCTCTCGAAGACATTCTTCTCCAGGTGCATGCAGTCAATTGCATGGGGTGTATCTAACTCCTTCTAGTATGAAAGGTACTTGAAGAAACATGACTTCTTCTTGAATGGAACGGGGGCTGGGGCAGGCTCTGCCTCTTCCTCTTCAAAATCCTGCTTCCTCTTCTTCCTCCGCTTCTTCAGCCCATCTTCCTTCTCTTTCTTCTTCTTCCCAAACTCGATATTTATCCCCTACACCATGTCAAACACCTTTTGCTCGTACCCCAACCTATCCAGCATGTCAATTTCAAGCTCGTCAATGTTGTCGAAGTACATATTCATCGATGGATTCCTATACCTGTGCTTCTTGGGGAGGAATCGCCTATACCTCATATACACCATCTTCTTCGATGCACTAAGGTAAGTGTAGCAGGTGCCATCGATACAAACTACGCAACCGCTCTTTCCTTTAATCTGCACCGATAGTGAAAAAAGACCAGGGTAATCGATGATGGTGACAAAGATGATGGCATATAGAGTGAACTCCTTCTTGTCGAACGCATCCATCATGTCGACCCCTACCTCCCATAGTATTTGCATGTCCTCCATCAAGGGCTCCAAGAACACGTCTATATCATTGCCGGGCTGCTTCGGTCCTGAAATAAGCATGGTGAGTAGAAGGTAGCTGCGCTTCTGACATAGGTGCGGAGGTAGGTTGTAGATGGTGAGGGTGACCGGCCATGTGCTATGCGTGCTGCTAAGGTCACCAAAGGGATTCATCCCATCGGTACTCAGCGCGAACATGACGTTCCTAGGCTCGCCCCTAAACTTTGTGAACTTGGTGTCAAAATGCTTCCACTGTTTGCCATCGGACGGATGTCGCAGCTTGCCATCACCCTTCACACTTTCAGGAGATGCATGCCAGGACATAAGCTTAGCATCCTCTAGATTCTAGAATAGTGCACGCAACCGATCGATGACGGGCAGGTACCACACCGACAGGGCAGGACTTTTCCTGAGTGTGTAACCCTCTTCTTCTTCGTCCTTAGGAGGCGGCTGTTTGTTGGTCGTCGCCTTCTTCTTCTTCGGCCCTCTCGAGGGTACCTCCTCATCACCCGCGCGACAACCGGCATTTTTCTTGTAACGACTCGCGCCGCAGCGCGGACAGCTCTCCAACTTTGCAAAGTCTCCCCGAAATAGAATACAATGGTTAGAACATGCATCAAACTTTCTAAACTTCATTGCCACTGGCCGGATCAGCTTCTTCGCCCGATAGGTATTGGCGGGCACATTGTTACCCTCTGGGTAGCTGTCACCAAGGATACGTAACAGGTCGTTTAAGCAAGTGTCGGTCATCTCATGGCAAGCCTTCAACATAAGCAACTGGAGATTGAAACGGAGCACAGTCCAATGTTGTGGACATTTCCCCCCATCCTTGTACAGGGGATCAATTGCCGCCTGCTTCATCACTCTAAAATTCTCGAGCCATTTCAGATCCCCAAACTAAATATCATCATGATCCTGACAGTTAGCAACCTGCTCAATGAACTCTGCATCCTTCGGCAGCAACGTGTCAACGACAGGGTCACCTTCACCATCGCAAGCGTTGGCGCCGTCTGCCATGTCCTGGAGCAGATCACTGATCGTGATGTACTCACGTCTCGCATTGTCGTCATCGCCGGCGGCAGATGATGTCTGTTGTTGCTGTCTTCCATCATTCACCGACGAGGAGCTTTCTGCATGTGCATCTGCGACACTCGAATCTTTTTCGCCGTGATACTTCCACATAGTGTACTTTGGGTCCTTGATGAACCCATACCGAACCAAGTGTGATTGCACAACGTTGTCTTCCTGGGCAAGCTGATTCTTGCAGTCATTCATGCGATCTCGGCCCAGACTCAGACGATGCTTCTGCGCAAAAGGAATGAACTTCTTCCTCACATTTTCCAGGAAAGACAGATCCAGCCTTGATGTCTTGTACATCCAATTCTCCCTGCTCTCCATGACCTTCACCTTATACAAACACAGCGAATTGAAAAATCGTATTAGACGAGCGGTAAATCGAACTCTACAACTAATTGAAAGTATCGAAAAAGCATCTAAATACTCCCAAGTGCCACCCTTCACAAAATTCAACTCTAGATTTACTTGCTCTCTCTCATCTTTTTAGATTTAGATCTAAACCGGTCATATTTTGAAAAAAAACTCCTATAAATCATGGAAAAGAGGGGAAAAACAGATTTGGAGAGTAAGAATCAACCTCTAAGGGTGCCACCCTTCACTAAATCCAAGACTAAATTTCTTATTCTCTCTCATCCATTTAGATCTAGATCTAAACCATTTGGAAAAAGCACCTAAATAATGAAAAAGAGAGGAAAACAAGATTTGGAGAGTAAGAATCAACCTCTTACGGTGCCATCCTTCACGAAATCCAAGGGCAAAACCTCCCCCTTGAAATGCTTATTTTTAGGGTTTTGAGCTTAAAACCCCAAAAAATGGAGGAGAGGTCGCGGGGAGGAAGAAGGGGAGGGCTGCTGTTTTATAGGCCCAGAGTTAATGGAGGCGGTTATCTTAAATAAACCGCCACGGTTAATCAGTAATTAACAGTGGCGGTTACAACAACCGCCTCGGTTAATGGCTTACGTTATGATAACCGCCTCGGTAAAGACATTAACCGAGGCGGTTGTTGGCGGACAGCCCAGCCATCGGCCGGCCCCTCTTAGCTAAGGCGGTTAGCTGGGCTGCCCGCCACGGTTAAGAAATCCCACGTGTCTCGCAAAAGATTTTCTGTAGTAGTGCAGTACAAATTGAAAAAAATACCATCAATAAAAATGTTTTTTTTACTAGTGATATATATAATTAGGCATCTGATAAATATAAGGGAAATCAAGAAAGAAAATTTTCATGATTATGTGGTTAGATCTCAGGAAACACTGTATACTCCCTCCGTCCAAACAAAAGAGTGTTGTTTTAAAATTGCAGACAATTTGTTTAACTATCCAGCTTATTAAAACAACTATAAATATTATTTATCTTGTTATTTATTATTAGAGATATTTAATAGTGATTTATTTATTTTATAGTTTGTAGAAATTTTTTGAACCTCAAATACGATGTCTAAAAGTAAAAAACGACACTCGATCTTTTTAAAACAAGAGGAGTATTACTTTATTGTGCTAGCTATATATGTAGCACATCCATCCTAAAATAAGTGTCGTTGTGGTATCTGTATCAGTAAAGCTTTTTTTAATCTAACTAGATTCATAGAAATATTAGCAGTATTTATATCTCTAAATAAAGTTATTATAAAATAGATTCAATGATCTATCTAATAATACTAATTAACTGCCTAGCATTTGCCTTCCGTAGATCGCCCGTTTTTTAGCGCTATAGTTTCTTAGGGTTTGTTTAGTTGCCAAAAAGGTAGTGAAAAGTTCACTGTAGTATGTGGAGAATTTTCTCCAATAGTAGTTCAATCATGGTCTAAATAGACTACAAAAGATTCGTCTCGACAAAACTAGGAAAAAATACAAATATACAACAGCTGCTACTTCATTTAATATTCCATATATGCGTAAAGGACAATCAATATAACAGAAATCTTGTAACTTTTTAGCAACTAAACAGGGCCTAACCCTGCCGATTTGACTTGTAACAAATTATAAATCAGACTCTTGTGTCGGAACCCTTTCTTCATTTGCAGGTGGTTTATTTCCTTCGTACTCAACTGAACTACGGCATCTCACTAACATATAATTGCAACTGTATAACATGGGAGTACTACACAAAATAAACACACGAAATATATTCCAACTTCCAATAACGAAATTTAGGGGCTATTTAGTACAGCTTACAATAGCTATTTTTTTTGTCAAACACCTTTTCTAAAACAGTTTTATGGGTAAAGTTATTCCCTCCTCACAAAAAGATGAGTTATCATAAAACTGAAAAAAGTAGTTCATCCTATATTCTTCTTTCATTTCTCTTTTCCAACCATGCATAAAATTGTAGGTGAAGTTATTTTGCGAAACAACATTCTCAAAATAAGTTAGCTTCATCAAACAAGTTGTGCATAAAGCTATTTTTAAAAAATACAGATTCACTTAGTGAAGCTAAGCTATACCAAACGGGGCTTTATTCTAGCACGTCCAGTCGAATAATTTAACCTATCTACTCGCGTCAAACTTATGGATCACCTCACGTTTTTAGTGCGATCCGACGAACAGCCTATGTCCCCTCATGGAGGGTGCGCTAGCGCTGCCGTCCGTCCCTCGCTCAAGGACACATGCCTCGCTCGGCTTAATCGATTCCGCATGAAAGAAACAAAAAAAAAAAAAGGAACATCTACCGATCGTTGGGTGCGTGTGTGTGCTCTAAACGTGACGCGAACTAATTTTGAGCTCAAGTCCATTCATTTGGAAGATGGATTATGGTTGGCAGTGGACATCGTCGTCCATTTGCCCGGTTTAAGGATTGTTATTGGACAACTAACCACAATATATAGTACAGTGCAGTTAAATGGGGGCGGTTGGTAGATCGCAAGATGATCATTGAGCCCATCAGGCTCCTGATGATGACCATTTATCTTGGTACAGATTAAATCACGATGCATATATATATAAGTATTAGTTCTCCATCTCATCATTCATTCATCTAATACTATAGCATATTTAGCTAGGTTCTCAAGAAATCTTAAAGAGAAATTAATGGGAGTAGTAGCAGCTGGCCACATCAACGTTATTGTCAAAAGTGATGGGAAAAAGCTAAGTAGCAAGTGCCCCAAGCAACCTACCCAGAAAACCCAATCGGTTGCTTGTGAGGCACCAATGTGTTGCGGTGCTCGGCCCCACGTCGTCATCTTCCTTTTTTTTCGCCCTTGTGAGCAAGACACACTGGGGGGCCACGGTGCAATGAAGCACTGCACAACCCCTTTGCCGCCATTAGTTGGTGTGTCCTTCTCTTGCCATCTATGCCATGCCTCTTGGTGTCAAAGGATGCAGAGACCAGATCGAGGGCCAGTATTGCTGCAGGGTATCCCCTGTGCAAGTAGCAATACAATGGCAGCATCGCTATCTCGCCCTGTGCATGCATGCATGAAGAACTATAAAAAGGCCGGCATCTCATGTTGTGTGTTGAAGGATGTGGGCCCCCAGACTACACAGTACACACAGTACAATCACGTACTGTTGTCCTTGGAGCACCAATAATCATGTGAAAAGAATCAGGATCTGATGACCCAGACCCATCGATTTTGGTAGTGCACCACATTCATCTGATCATGGTGCAATCATCTTGGATACGTGTAAGGCAGCTAGCTAGATATATGTACATGGCAATATATATCACCGCTAAAAAAAGGTTGTGCATAGCTGTATGCCATGTATCATAATTAATTTGTATGGTATAAGGACGTTCCTCTGCTGCACAAAAATGGCCGTGTGTCGTTAGTACGTCTTGTATGGTGGTTGAGAATTAAGTCTGCCAATGCGAGACGCTAGAATGTGGGAGGGAAACAACATGCGAAGGCAATATTTGCTACGGCGGAGATTTCGATATAGGCATGAAAATTAGATAAAACTAGGATTAATTTGAACATTGTCATTACAATTTTGCAAAATTAATTAATTAGAAATATGTCATCCTATCCGGCATGCCATTGACTCATGTGGACCTCACATGTCATTGAGATACCAACAGTATATCTTCAACTTTGCAAAATTGCAATTAAACTTAAAACTACTACTACATTAATTTTATCAAACCAATTATATTGTGCAGGCTGGTAATTTTAAGCGACATTAGTATACAATTTATAGGTAAATGTTACATCACTACAATACTAATGATTTTTCCCAGCAGTTTTTTTTTTTTTTTTTACAAATGTCTAACAATTTCTGGTATATTTGGATAACTAACTACTAAAATTGTGGGTACTTAGTTTGTTGAGGATTTGGTAAACGATTGGTAAAGATGGAAACCATACTCAAAGAACCGTTGGTCACTTGAGGGAAAAAATAGAACTCACAAAAATATTGGTCACTCATAAAACTATTGGGAGGCTCATGCATTGAAACAAACGAGGATTAAGGTCTTCTTTGGGAATGATTCACTAACTTTGCTCTATAGTATATTGTCCGTGCTAACGCAACGGTAACGTCTAGAAAAATAAATCACAAAAATAAAATAAATCAAAAACTGAAACACGAATCATGCCTTTTTTTCAAAGGAAATTACCTCTGCTTTTAAGAAAGGATATAAAGAATTTTACAACTCAGAAAACCAGTTAACGCTCACACCATAACAGCAACCCATGCGGACACCAACAAGAAAACCCATAAGAAATAGAGTTTTTTAGCACGTTTTTAGGTGCTGTCACAATTCTGTTTTTTTAGAGCAGAGTTGGTGGAGCTACTCATGTTTAGTTAGAAAACAAAGAGCAATGATAGAAAAAATGGAGAGAAGCATTCTAAATAAAACCTTAAAGAGTACTCCTCCAGTTCTAGGTTAGATTAGAGTCCATGTGTTGTACAACACTGTGTTTCAAAAAAAAAGTACCCTGGTTACATGCCAGCTGCATGTACCATCATCATACAGAATTCATGATGCACACTTGGTTTGATGACAAACACCGGCAGTCGATTGTTCTATTTCAGTTCCGTTACTCTGCCTCCACATGTTCATCCCTGGCAAGCCATGGGGTGAACAGGGGGACGCGCTAACGCAAAACGACCCCTGAAGAGCAACCAAACGAGGACACAGCTGATGAACAAATCGCCCGGTTGGTAGTTAATCCACCCGTACATGCGCACCCCTAATCAGCACGGAACCGAGATTAATTAGCTCAGCCAAGCATGCGTGTAATGTGAACTCCAGACCTATCATTGGAAAGGTTTCACAGGATGGCGCAGCAGCCCTGCCCCACAGCCCTCAACCTCCCTTTTCCTATGTTCTTTTTTCCTCTCATTTTCCAGAGACAGTGTTCGGTGTGTCCGATGTGGAAAGCAGTTACTGTAAAAGGTGGTGTGGAAAGAGGGCAACAGCCAACAGGCCAAGTCCAACCCTTTGGAATTTGTGTGACGAAGGTGCCGCAGCTACGAATTTATGTACCATGACGTTTTAGGTTTTTTTAGATAAATTATTTTTTACTATGCATTTAGATAAAATATACATGTGAGTGTATAGAAAAATTTGTAAATATAAAAAAATTAAAATATCTTATAATTTAAGATGAAGGAAGTAGTAAAGTTTGTAAAATGTATTTTTTTTCCTAATTTCCCACTATAATGAACTAAAAGCATATGAAATTAGAAAAATTGTCTTCAGCGACTCCGACTTCTCTGAATCTTGTAGCAAGGAGTCGGGACATGGGAGTCTTCCTCCCAAACATGCCTTAATCACCAACCTAATATTAGTGTTCATTTTTATTTTGCTAATTATATTAATATATTCTTGTAGTGATGGGCTATGATGCCAGATTGCCATCAACAGTGAGGTGTGGGGTAAGTAGCTACTGTCGACAGTGTGTTTTGTTAAGGAAAAAAACTAGAGGCGGTTGCTACCAAAGTTTTTTTTCAACGAAAGAAAAACTATATTATATATAATAGCTAAGGTATATCAATATGTTACAAACGCTTTGAATTTAACAAAAATATTCATGATGTGAATAGCATAATTCAAAACCTAACTTTTTTTTATGATTTACAGTGTGGATGACTGTATAAGCAAACACTCAGCAAATGATCCAAGAGAACTAAATGTCTAACGAACGACGGCCAAAATTTTTATAAGTGGGATTGAGGAAAACTTCTTCTTTTTTGTGTTTTTCTTCTTCTTTCTGCCACCGAAAAACGAGAAAGACAGATCTGAAACTTATTCTCCCTATCTCTTCCTCGTGGGCTAGGATCTAATCACAACAAAAAGGAGAAGAGACTAGAAAAATTATTCCATAGCGATGAAGATGACGCCGAAGTTGTCGCTCTCATCTTCAACGGAGCAACCTTAGAGAGGCCGATTCAGCCATTCCCCTTCTCCTTCCCCTTCACCATCGCCGGAGAAGAGGAGGAGGAGGAGTTAAAAATCCAATACCAAGAATTTTAGCATCAGGATACACTACCATAATGACTTTATCTATTAGGGAAAACTTATTATAAATAATGGGTACTCACTTCCTTCAGCCCCAGCGAGATGCCGAACGGGAATGGAGAGGGGGTCAGTGGTGGTGGACAGCAAGAGGCGACGACCCTAGGGTAGGTTTAGGTTTAGCTCGTAGTCGGCCCGATGGTTGGGGAATGGGGTCAAAAAAGAGAGAGAAAGCTCTGTTGGGGCGGCTGGATGGAGAAGGAAAGGAAAGTAACCGGATATTGGGAGGAAGGCACCAGCTGCGAGAAGCTAGGTCAACCAGACACCTAGTAAATGCCGTCGTCCCCAACTACGGGGCTATGCGACTGGCAAGGAACCGGTTGGAGATGGCCACAGGCGTGGTGGTGCTCATGCGCGTGGGGAAGGGGGCGTTGCGCCATAGCCGGAGGGCGCGGGCAGGCGAGATAGAACCTACGCGGCAGCGGAGGTTGTGCGGCGTCGATTTTGTTGCGTGGAGAGGCGACGCAGCGGGGCGACGGTGCTGCCGAGGTAGGGGCACGCCGCGACCAGGGAAGGTCGCAGGCGGGGCGGCGTGTGGGCGGCGCCATCGCGGCCGTCGATGGAGGCCGCAGGAGCTCGTACGTAGGCCAGTGCGGGTCGCGGCGGCCGGGCGCTGGCGCTGGTGCGAGGGGCGCCGGCGCTGGTGCGAGGGGCGACGTGGCTGTGCTGCGGCGTTGCCGAGGCAGGGGCACGGCGTGGTGGGCGCAGGCAGGGCGGCGTTTGGGCGGAGGGTGTGGGACTGGGTGGAGTGGGTTCCTTTTTCCGTGTCGTGCGCCTGGATTGGTACATGCGTCTCCTGGAAAAGCCTAGAAGCGTCTGTGGGGCAGGGTAGAAGCTGAACGAATGCCGTAGATAGGCAATCGAACGGTAAGAAATTGAGGGCGAACGGTAAGAAATTGAGGGCGACGTGGCCTCATGGGGAGGGAAAAAAAGCAGTATAGCTTTAAGGGAAAGGTATAGATGAGCAAGCATCTATTACCGCCATGCGTGGTTGGTTGAGTGGGTGATGAGTAATGCTGCCACAATCTCACAGACAAGCACTTGATGCGGTATACGTACGTGCTTCTTCCTATCTTCAACCCCAGCAGATAGGAATAGTAGTAACCCTACTATCCTAGTAGATGCCGAGCAATATATCTTGCATGCATCGATCATTAGATTGTGTTAGTACCTCAGCTTGTTCTAGCTAAAATCACTCCAGATTGTTCTAAAATCAAAGTAACAGAAAAGAACCACATCATATAACACATACACACACTCACACGTACGCCGTACCTAACTGCTCCAGAATGTTCTCTTTACATATGTGCACGTCATGCATCTTTTTTTTCCACAATACGGTTGGCCTTTTGCACTACACAGCATATTGGAAGCTAGCTAAATATTCAGAAATGGCGCAAAGTTGTACAGTACGTACTACTAGTCTACTATACTGTTTGCTCCTGGGCATGCATGCAATTGAGCAAATGAGAGAAGGATGTGTGCGTTTTTAGTATTCTGCCTGCCCCTCTGCACAGGCGCGTCCACGTGGCCGCGCCTCATCCCCAGTCATCCTCCATCCATAATCCATCCCCGATAGAAAACCCCAGCCAGCCTTTTGGCGCCACTCACTCACTGTCGATGTGGTACTCCCTCCGCAGCACGGTGCACGGCCCAGGCACAGCGGGGGATGTTTCGGTTGGAGTTGGATTGGAGCAGCAGGCCCCCCATGGCCTGGCCTTGTCAAAGGTTCTCCCTTCTGTGTCAAGGCTGCAGCTGAGCAGCAAGTGTCAAAGCGTGGGCTCCCGTACGTGCGCGTGATGTGCGCGTGCACTCCGCTTGACTTGTCCCTTGCCCGCTTGCCGGCTCCGCTCCTCCTCAAATATTCTCCTCCCCCGGGCGGCCTCCTCATTTCCTCCTCAACCATTTCATTCCTTCCTTCCTTCCCCTCACCTTCCTGACCTGACTTCCTCCCCCACCCCCACGCACACGCACATCCCCCAAACACGCAGCGCAGGCGCAGCTTGCACCCGAGCAGCGAACCGGCCAGCAGCCTTGTCTGGCTGCGCTGCCGGCTGTCAGCTCTAACTGAAGTGGCGGCTACATACTTCTACCTAGCTAGCTATTCTTCTGGAGTTCTGGTCCTGAGCGCACGACATGGCTCAGGAGGGCGGCCACCTGGACGACGATGCAGGCCTGGCGCTGGGCCTGTCCCTCGGCAGCGGCGGCTCTGACGCGGCGCGCCACGGTATAAGCAGCAGCCGGCTGAGCATGTCGCCGAGCCCGCTGGAGCCGTCGCTGACGCTGAGCATGCCGGACGAAGCCACCGCGACCGGGACCGGGTCCGGCGGCGGCGGCGGCGGAGGCGGAGGCGGGGCCGCGCACAGCGTGTCGTCGCTGTCTGTGGCAGGCGGCGTGAAGAGGGAGCGCGTGGATGACGCCGAGGGCGAGCGGGCGTCGTCGGCGCGGGCCAGCGCCGGCGCCGAGGACGACGACGACGGGAGCACGCGGAAGAAGCTGAGGCTGACCAAGGAGCAGTCCGCGCTCCTGGAGGACCGCTTCAAGGAGCACAGCACCCTCAACCCGGTACGTACTGCAACTCTGTACCCCTGCGTGCGCGACACGTTGGGTTGGGTGGTGACTCCGATCGATTGACTGCTGCTTCGATTGATTGACTGCTGCTTTGCTTTGCTTTGCTGCTACACAATACACCACACCACACCACACCATACCACACAAATATAGCTGCACTTGCACTTGCCTGCTGCCTCGATTGATTTGTCGATTGCTAGCTAGCTGCATACGTGGCTGATCCTCATTACAACCACATATATTGTGTATAATATATACCAAGTTATATCTTTTGGCACCATATATGTATTTTAGTATGTGACCAAAGAAGTACAGATATTATTCGTTTTTTCTTCCAGCCCACCGTATCGAGAATTCGAGATGAGTTGTTATTATTTCTGAACTGAACATCCTCCTTTTGCTTTCTGTTGGGGTGTCCTTTTGGCTTTGAGCAGAAGCAGAAAGTCGCGCTGGCGAAGCAACTCAACCTGAGGCCACGGCAGGTGGAGGTGTGGTTCCAAAACAGGCGAGCAAGGTTAGTAGTGTTATTACGCGCTACGCACGCATGCACGCCCATGGCATCCAAAGACCTTTTTTTTTTTAATAATAATAAAAATAATAGTGTCCCCAAAGACGGCAATCCGCACTTGTGTCCATGCCATGCATGCACGCATACACAGAAGATAGATATGATATTAGGACTAACTAACAAAGCTCTGACGGTTGATCAATTAACGTGGTTTAGCCGCGCGCGCAGGACGAAGCTGAAGCAGACGGAGGTGGACTGCGAGCTCCTGAAGCGCTGCTGCGAGACGCTGACGGAGGAGAACCGGCGGCTGCAGCGGGAGTTGCAGGAGCTCCGCGCGCTCAAGTTCGCCCCGCACCCACATCCACACCCACAGCAGGCGCCGCCGCCTCCGTCCGCCGCGCCGGGCGTGCCGGCGCCGTTCTACATGCCGATGCAGCTGCCGGCCGCGACGCTGAGCCTCTGCCCGTCCTGCGAGCGCCTGGCCGGGCCCGCCGCCAAGGCCGAGCCCGACAGGCCCAAGGCAGCCACCCACCACTTCTTCAACCCCTTCACCCACTCCGCCGCCTGCTGATGATGATTTCATTTGCGCCCGCACGGTGCACGCACGCGCAGTCCATCTATCTATATTCTCGGCGCATGCGATGCGTGATGAGCAACCAACCAGCACGCAGGCAGCAACATCAAACAGAGCACCGCCCACCGGCCACCACTGCAGATAACACCACGTACACCCGCGATCCATCCACCTCGCGTACGTCACAAGTAACAAGTATAATGATCGTCCCTCCTTCTATCTATTTTTCTTGGTCCGGAGGGTTAAGCTAGCTATTTGTGTTCGTTCCCATCAGCTTCAGCTAATCAATCAATCATAGGCTTGATGATAGGGTAGTCGTCAAAATAGCCGTAGCCTAGCACTCCATCCATCCATCCATGTATAGTATTTTTGTGCATGCATGCTGTAATTCTGTCCCTCTCGGCCTACTACTTGCTCCCTTTTCGATAGGAGCACGTAGCTTCTTTCTTTTGTCTTTTGTTTTTGTTTCAAACAGGTTAATATAATCATCGGCCGAGGGCCTAGTATTAGGATTGATCCCTGTACACCGATTATTATTAGATTGAGATCGATGCTTCTAGTCTTCTGCTACACATATATATATGCTGATGATAATATGAGCGCACGTATGGATGATGACATGAGAGACAGGCAGCGAAGCCTCTGCCGCCCTTTACTATGTGTGGCTTGGACCTGTCTGCAGGAGTACGTGTGTACACAAACACACACGGCTGGCTCAATGATTGTGCGTGCCGGGGCTCTCGACTCCAAATTGCTGTCGCTTTTGCTCGTTTAATTATTGGGACAGCGTACAGCGAGGGAGCGCGGCAGCCGTTCTTGCGCCGCATATGCCCTCGCTGGCGCACAGGCCGGCATGCATGGCTGCCCGGCCACGACCACAGGACCCAGGACGACGAACTTTCAGTTTCGCCGGCAGTCTAACGATCCAGATGGCCGTTGGCCGCCGTGTTATCGTCACGGGGATAACGACGTGCGGGTTAGTTTTCCGCGCCATCAGCTGGTCATCATTCTGGAACGTACGTATACGCCCTCCTCATTATTAGACCAGCCGGCCGCGGCCGGGATGGGATCCGATCGATCCACGGGTCTCGCTCGTTCTAGATCGGTGGAAACATATACATGCCTCAGTGCCGACGGTGTGAGCGCGCCGGCCAATTAACGACAACGAGGGGCGCGACCGCGCGCGTGAGCCAGAGCCAGAGCCATCACGCCCGGCATATCATGACGCGTAAAGGGAGGCGGTGTCGGGCCGCCGGGGCGACGACGGGGCCGGGTTTCATCAGCATGCATGCATTTGCCGAGTATGAACCCGTCGCGGCGCGCGGGACGACGGAACGAAACGATCTTTCTTGCTTTCGATATATCGGTCGGTGATTGATCGATCGAGATGGAATGGAAGCTAGCGTGCAAGACACGGGCGGGCAACGGTCGTCGGCGTAGTACCGGCGTGGCGTCGCCGTGCATGCATATATGTGGCCTGTGGCCGTTTGCCCGTCTGCGCTGGTGTCGGATGTCCGGTGTCATCAGAGCTGCCTACAGCATACAACGACTGCCGGCCGGGCCGGGGGGGTCGTCGTCGACGTCACCCGTCCGCGTACCATACGTGTCTCCATGATGCAAGGGAAGAATCAGGAATCGATCGATTGCTTCACGGCCGGCCGGTGGAGAATCTGAAGCCCGGCCCACGCTACTGGGACAAACAATTCAAATCCGCTTCGTGGCACTGTTGATCTAGGATTTCCGTATATATGCTGGTAGCCTGGTATGCTATATTGTATACTTATTAGATGCTTGTAGAAGTAGTAGCAGAATCCCATTATTTGGTACTACGTACTATTTGTTAGGACATGTTTGAATCATCTGTTGTGATTAATTATAATAATCAGCTACTAAAATATTTTAGTTGTGATCCAAGCGTGTTAGATTATTAGATAGATTATTATAATAAATTAAAACGCCAGATTACAATACTCATATAATCCACTTTGCACCTACTTTTTTGGTGATTATGAGTATTTTTTTTAATTGAACTAAGAATAATCCACCATAATAATCTAGGAATCTAAACATAGTGCATAATCCTTATATCATAATAATTATAATCATATGTATAGTTCAGATTGCAATAAGTTCAACTGTGACCTGAATATATACACCTTTAGTAGCCTATAAAAATTAAACTATCCAAGTGATCCAAACATGTCGTTAATAGTCGCTAAAAATTAATCTGCTAGGTGATCCAAAAAGAGGTTATAGGTAAGCTAAAGATTAGGCATTGGCTTGTTGTAACTTGTAAAAGTCCAGTAGTCAATAATTCTAAGTGTATTACTAGCTAACAATTATTAATAGTTCATAACTAGCTAGTATATATGATTGCATGCACCTAATAACAGGCATTGAAACATCCAACGGTTTAATCGTGGTACGGTATCATCGCTCGTTAGCTATAGCTAGGATATACTACTCCGTATAGCTTTAATCGTGCACACGCGGGATGACCGCGATACGTACGTATGCGGTCGCGCGGACACACGGATGCCGCGAAGAGAGGGAGCCCCGGGCGGTTTCCCGTGAAGGCGATGATGAAACGGAAGCAGTCCGATGACATAACGCCGGTCACACGGCGCGCATGCACTCCGCGCGGCGAAGTACATCCTCTGCCTGATTGCCCCCCAGCGACCGTTCTAATTCGAGAGTTAAATGTGGCTCCCCCGCGCCCCCGACGTGTGGCGCGCGTGCACGGCCCACGGGTGGCGTACGCCGTGTGGCGCCGGTCGGTTGCCACCGGTCCCCGCCTACGCGCGCGCGTCAACCGCCAACGGCCACGTCTGTGCTCGAATCACATTCACCTGCCTACAATAGCCGCTGTTCTGCGTTGATCCGAGCCGTCCATGTGCCAAGCGCGCGCGCGCCCGAGCCAGGCCCAGGACCGGTCGGAGGGCCGGGGTTGTTCGGGCGTTAAGGTACGGAGCAGAAAGCTTCCAGGCAGGCAGCCGCCGGCTTCTTTGACAGAGAACAGAAGGCGCGTCAGGTTGGCCCGCGGCCAATGGCATGGAGACAGTGCGCGCTGCTGCTGCCTGCCGCGGTGTGCGACTGTCGACCCATCTAAACAGCAGTCGCGATCGTGGCAACGAGGCGGACCCCTTCTCACCAACGGCGGCAGGCAGATCGGCCCGTGCAGCCGTGCAGGGCAGGGAACAGGGCACGTACGGCTAACGTGCGCACCGATCTACTCCTATCCAGTAGTATATGCATCGGCTCATGGCTCTTCAGTCAATCAGTAGCATGATCATTGGGCTGAGCCAGCCTACCTACGTACTGTAGTCCCGAGGGCGATGGACCATCTCATATTCTCTCTATCTGATCTAAGCCTATCTGCATCTACGCCCGCTTGCCCGCGCCGTCCAGGTCCAGGGGTGCTGGGCTGTCGCAGCTCATCATTCGCCTAGATTTTCCCTGTGGATATGCCTGCCTGCCGATCATTGGAGGCCACAGGCCAGGCCATCCACGCGACGTACGTGGACCACGCCACGCGCTGGTGTCGCTGCCAGAGCCTCGTTACGACGTCGTCCACCCAAACTCAGCTGTGATGTGGTGAGGCCGGGAGGCCAGTGGATTCGCCAAGCACACTCCGGCCGGTCCACCTTAAAGCACGCACACGCACGTCGTAGGGAGGGCGAGATCGATCGATCGCAGCTTTTGTACTACGCACTTGCTGGCTGCATGGTATCTGATCTCACCAGGGGAAAAAAGATGTTTGTAGCTTGATTCTGTTTGCGTATCAACGTACGGCCGAGCAGTGAGCAGCGAGGCTGGTTGAGGATTGATCCTGTTGCACGTTCCCGTATATATTCAGACGCCCAGTCACATCCACATCCTGCGTGTAGCTAGCACTTACGTTACGGACGTACCGGCCGAGCTTGACGTGAGGTGAACTGTACCGGCCGGCCCTCCCTCGCTCGCTCGCTCCATCGACCATCGATCGACGATGGATCCAGGAATTGGATTGTGTGTGTGTGTGTGTTTCTCGGATTGAACTGCTCACCGCGCCGTCCTGTCACGATAAATCAGCTGACTTGAGGGGCGCGCAGAACGGGCGGCGTGCAGCAGCCAACAACAGCTAGCGGACCGAATGATGCGATGCAGTGAAGAAGGTGCAGTGCGGGTGTGAGGTCTTTTCTTCTATCTGGGGATTTTTTTTTTTTTTTGGACTCATCTGGGGCTGCTTTCTGCCTGCTCATCGGATCGCCCGAGATTTCCGAATATATGCACGCCGAATCCGGGTGACGGAAGACGTATGTTGTAACAATTTGCTGACGGGTGACACCTCACACGAACACTCATGATTCCTTACCCAAGAGATCAGGAGACAGACAATGGCACGGCTTGCCGAGAACATAGATTAGGGAAAGAAATTCCCAGTTACATGAACTTTGCACACCGGATACTGGGCAACAACCCTAGTTGCTTTCGTCTCAAATTATAATTTATTCTAAAAAATCTAGGAATCTAAAAATTCGGCTGGACTGAATTATGTGACTGAATTGTTGTGCGAGGAAAATACTGTTTTGTGGTTCAAAAATAAGTTGAATCTAACTCAAACGGACAGAGTGAATAACATTTATGATACTGACTAAGTATCATTATATTCTTCATTAGTTATTTTATAATATATCTACTTGATGTTATAATTCTTTATGTTTTCTTCTATAATTTTGGTTAGATTTAAAATATTTTGGCTTTTCAATATTTTTAGAGCGACATATAATTTGGAACAAAGGGTTGGGACGCCGCCCCAGCCGCCACCACCCCTCCTCCCGCTGCTTGCGCCGTGCTAGCACATCGGCATCGCGGCATTTCTTCATATACATGTGGATACTGTGGAGATGTTGCTACTACTATTGTGATGTTGATGGGCAACAAAGGTAAGGAGCAAGGTGAACGTGTCGCTGCTGCTGGCACGCGAGGACGTACAACTGCTTCCACTACGTCGACGTGCTCTTCTTTCATTGTGCTGTGCGTCTAGTGTTAACGATCCATGATTTTCTACTCGCATGTTATCTTAGTCGTTGAACGTGGTAGTTTCTGCTAGTGCATAGCGTACCCGTTGAATCTCATTGGAATAACAAAGAGATTGATGATCACAGTACGAAAAGTGCACCCAGGTCCTTGCTGGAGCGATGATTTGGGATGAACAGCGGCTTTCCAGTTCAACAACACAAAACATGGCCAACTAGCGCGGGGCCGGGTCACTTGCAAGACGCGACTCGATGGGCCGGGCTTAAATGCTCTGGCGCGCAGGAGCCGCCTTGGCCCAGGCTTCACGGGGGTTTCATCATCGCATCATCATCCGGGCCGGAGGGCCTTCCTCTCCTCCGGTCGGCGCCGATCCCGTGAGCCGTGTGAATTCCTGCGCACTCGCCACTCGCTCGCAGGAAGTTCGTAGCGTCACTCACGAGCTAATCCTACCGGTAACATTCATGCGTTGGGTATGATCTGCATTACATTCCCGACTACCCGTGACACGTACACTTACCGTTGGCGCCTCGGTCCCGCACGGTGGACGGATTACAAATTATTACTAGGCCGTCTAGGCGTCATCACGGGCAGTGGTAGCGGGCTGATAGTGGGAATGGGCTTCAAGCATTATCAAGGACTGAGTTTCCCAGCGGCCTAATGGACAGCTGGGCTAAAATAACAAAATGTGCCGGCCCACGATAAAATACATAATCAGTCACCGTGAACTGCTCTCGTTTGTTCGGGCTCTTACTTTCACGATGAGCTCCAGTCCTACTTTTGTAGAATCATGTACCAGCGTAGAGCCTCGCATAGGAAAAACACAAGCAGTTTTTAAAAATAAAAACATAAACAGTTAACTGTGTGACTACTAGCCGCCGATCTGGAGTAACTCTAACAGTTTAGCTAAAGTTAACATCTAAATTCTAGTGTTTAGCCATGTTATGATCTCTCCGGTACAGTGGAACAATAGACAGAATTTGGGGATTGGGAGAGGAAGAGCAGAGGCGAGGGAAGAAAGAACACGGCAGGAGTCCGTGGGGTTTCGGTGTTCTGTTTAGGAGGCGGTTATAGCCGGACCATACATGTTCCCTAACATTCCCCCAGTCTCAAACACAGCTTGTCCTCAAGCTGGAAACTTTGGAAACCGGTGCTTCAAGTCTTGGACATCCTCCCAGGTAGCATCTCCGATGGTAATCCAGACCAATGAATGAGCTTCTGAGGAACGGTCGACGATCCTCTGAGAATAGTACGACTGTTGAGCACCGCTCGTGGTTCTGACACCTGCATTGGATCAGTGCAGACCGAAGAGAGATCCTGGCTTACAGATGTAGCTGGGGGCACTTGCTTCTTCAACTGAGATACATGGATAACCGGATGAATCCAAGCATCAGCCGGTAAGTCGAGCTTGTAAGCTACCTTGCCAATGCGTTGCATTACCTTGAATGGTCCATAAAATCTAAAGGAGAGTTTCTGGTGTGTTCTATTAGCAATGGATGACTGAATGTAAGGCTGGAGTTTCAAAAAGACCTAGTCACCTTTGAACTCCCTTTCGGTACGATGCTTGTCAGCCTGAGCCTTCATTCGTTGCTGGGCACGCTGTAACTGTTGTTGTATCAACTGAGATAGGAGCTCTCTCTCTTTCAACCATTCCTCTAAATCTGGCACTGTGCCAAGTTGCAGATTAGAGATGCCCAATTGTCGTGGAGAGTAGCCATAGAGCACTTCAAAAGAAGATTTCCCTAATGCTGAATGCGTAGCAGTGTTGTACCAAAAGTCAGCCACTGAAATCCACTTGCTCCACTGCTTAGGACATGAATGTATAGTGCACCTCAGAAATGCCTCAACACACTGATTCAGTCTTTCTGTCTGACCGTCTGTTTGAGGGTGGTAAGTCGAGCTCATCATGAGCTGAGTGTCAGACAATCGAAATAATTCCTACCACAGTGCACTAGTGAAGATTCTATCTCTGTCTGAGATGATTGTTTTGGGTAGCCCATGTAATTTGTAGACATTGTTCATGAACAGTTGAGCTACTTTCGGAGCAGTACATGGGTGAGTCAGAGGTATAAAGTGCCCATATTTTGTGTACTTGTCCACCACAACCAATATTGCATAATACCTGTCAGATGTGGGAAGTCCCTCGATGAAGTCCAGACTGATTATTTCCCAGGCTTGTGCAGGCATTGGCAAGGGCTGTAGCAATCCTGGAGTTTTGATCCTCTCAGTCTTGGCTTGTGTTGACGGTGGATAACGTCAAATTTTATTAGAACTTTAAACATGAAAGGACACATGAATACACACTAATCTAGGGTTTAAACTGACAATTTCCACGAGTTTGCATATTCTGTATTTTCCAGCGATTATTCCAGAAAAGCGTAAAAGAGGGATTAAAATGTGTAAAAGACACGAAACTTAACCGCGAAGGCAAACATCGTCATCAGGACCTTAGAAGCATCTAGAAGACACCCGAGCAACCGGGGCCCCGGACCCTTCCAGGTGGGGCCGGCCGGCCCCAAGGTGGGGTCGACCGGCGCCCCCTGCTAGTGTTTGGCCCCCGCTTTCCAGAGTCTTTTCCACCGCCTATAAGGAGTCATCTCGGCCCTTGATTAAGTCGGTTTGATCCTACGGCGCACGTTCATCCCACCGGGCTATAAATAAATGGGCAGACCCCCTCCCTGGAGGCAATCTCCTATTCCTGAGCTTCAGTTCAATATCTCCAGCTAGGGTTAGATGTAGCAATTAGGAGAGACTAGTTCTTCTAGATCTAGTCTTGTTTAGAGATTAGAGAGATAGAGTAGGAGAGTAGAGATTCTGGAGGAGTTCCGGCCTGTCAGTGCTTCTTCGTGGCTGTATTCTTCTGGATTCAGCTTCCTCGCCCGGAGCTGCGTTCTGAGGTACTTTTGTATTCAACATTCTAATTCAAGTAAGCAGTTGTTCTTATTTGTTCTTAAGTTTGCAACTTATATTGAGTGCTTTGATCTTTAGGACCCTATAGATTGAAGTAGTATTTCGTAGTGTAGGCGTGGTGTCTAGGCTAGGTTTACTTGTGAATGTCCCCTGATTGGCCGGATAGTGGTAGTTCGCGTAGGTGACAGCTACGTTGAGTCCACTGTAGTCCACTTCCCGTTGATAGGATCGATAGGTGTATAAGTGCATGGTAGGAGAGAACTCTGATTTCTGCTCTTATTCAGGTCACTGCCCAGTTAGAACGGTATTATACAAAGCTTACCGGTTGTTGGAACTAGATAGTCAATAGCTATTTCCTCTTTTTTAATATTATCTAGCCTAATTGTTGGGTTAAGTCTATAGTTTTGCTCATTATCACCTACTGTTCCCTATGGATACGATATTTAAAACCTCCGGGTAAAATGCTACATCGGTATTATATCTGTGCGCTTGCGGATAATCTTATTTAATAGAGTGCAGTTAATTTGTATCAACAAGCATTTTTAGCGCCGTTGCTGGGGAACGGTTTGCTGATTTTGATCTTAATTTAGCTCAATCTTGTATTATACTTTTATTTTATCTTTTCTTTTCATCCTTATGGATGCTTTAAATTCCATGCCTATCTGTCTTTATGGCATGCGCAAAAGCTTTGAGTCATAAAAATCTATAGAGCCTATCATAACACCTAGTTATGAGTTGTGTCCATGTCTAATTAATATGATTCGGGATAAACCCTTCTCGGGAGAAGGTAACGAAAACCCATACTTACACCTATGAGAATTCGAGCTGACATGTGCATGCTTGCACATTGCTGGCCTGTTTGATAAAACTTTAAGATGGAAGCTTTTTCCGTTCTCTTTGACCGGAAGAGCTAAACGGTGGTATAATCAAGCCGTAGGAAGTATGCAAGGGGATTGGGTAACTTTATGCTCTGAATTTTGTTTATATTTCTTTCCCATCCATGGAGTAGTTAACCTTCAAAAAGAGGTTCTAACTTTTAGGCAAGTAGAACAAGAATCTCTTAGTACATCATGAGATCGATTTAATGAACTTGTTACATCTGGCCCTGACCTTGGTTTTTCAGACCCCGTACTTATTCAATATTTTTATTTGGGTCTTACCAAGAATTCTAGGAAATCCCTTGATTTATCCTCTGGAGGAGCCTTTTCTTATTTGCCTATAAATAAAGCTAGAGCTATGATCAACAAGGTTGCTCAAGCGAATTCTAAGCTCCCCGAGGAAGAGAAGAACTCATCTCCCGAACAAGAAGAGGAAGTTTTGATAGCGAAAACACAATCACTCTAATCCCAAGATTTAGCTGTTAATCCTAAACCATCGAAACTCCACTTTGATGATTTAGACTTCCAGTTAGCTAAGATGCTTGTAAATCAAAGTAAATCAGATCTTTTTAGAAGAGCATTTTGGAAAAAGTGTCGTCAACTTCCTTTCCCCCCTGAAAAACACTGGAAAGAATACAGGGATGGTATGTCTAGTGATGCCATAGAAGAAGAGCCAAGCCACATAGGAATCAATTCTTTCTTCTCCCCTTCTATGCCTACATTAAATGTCTCATCTGAACCCATCTCTAAACCCATCCTTGACCCCAATGATCCTTCTTATGCTCTCTCTCCTAAGTCTCATAATGACCCTAGGGACCCGTTAAGACATCCAAAGTATAGGAGTCATGAAGACTATAGGGATGACCAAGAATAGCTACGTCAACGGCAGGAATGCATAGAACATATGAAAAATACATATACTATTGTCAAAGATTGGATGGAAGAAGACGAAGCCTTAGTGCTAGCATCTAAACTTGGTCTAGATTGAAATGGTGAGCTTAAGTCAATATCTGTAATAAACATAAATCATCCAAGTTTAGAGAAAGCCTTAGACAAAACCAATCTTAGAGACACCAATCTATGGGAAATCTTAGAAAATAAAATATCCAATGAATGTCATAGACATGAAATAATAGAGACAAACTTGTTGCCTATAGACATATATGAAGAAACACCCTTGGAGTTTGAAAAGGGAGATCACATCAATGAGCATGGGAATTACTTCATTAACACCTCATCGAATTCATTCTCATATGAAAAATCTCCTGGATCAATTGGTCTCTCTAACATTATCACACACGAGATCTTCAACCCTCTTATTCTACCTGTTCATAAATTTATTGAAAGGGTGGTTGTAGATGCATAGGTTTATCATAAATATTGTAGATCTCGTGGTAATCTTGATATAGGTGCACAAAGGTGGGTGTCCTAGTAGAAACTATCATTCGAACTAAAAGTGTAATAATTAGAAGGTCTCCCAAGAACAACTTTGTGTCCTAAAATAACCACCCTTAAAAAATAACGTGAGCTTGTACCTTTTGATGTAATACCCTTGAGAATTGAGCATAGATTATAATCATTAAAATATTTCTTTAGGTATTTTTGTCACTAACCATTTTAGGCTTGAAGTAGAAGGATGACATCATTAGGTATGTCCAACCAATCATCATGCAACATTAATCCATCCAAACTTAACTTTGCTTTGCAAAATTCAAGCTTGGGGGAATGGGCTTATTTAGAAAATCTTATGTTGCTAATATTGGTTGTCTCTACCTTTTCAATCCATGTTCAAATTGTTAATCAATGATCATGCTCTTTCATCTCTGTTTGCATAACTCTCTATAAATTTTCATGTTATCTTTGTTCGCTATAGTATACTTAAGGTTTGGAGAAATTTCATACACCTTTTAAATTAGGCATGGTGGTTAGATTAAACTGTTTTCTGGAATCATAATTAGACAAGGTGTTTAGTTTGATTTTCGAACCAAAAGGTGTGATGATTTTACTTTCAAAGGCTTTTTGAATTAAGCGGGGTGGTTAGGTTAAAATGCCTTCCTAAGTCAAATTGGACGTGATGTCTAGGTTGATTTTTTAGCCGCTTATATGCTGTAGTAGACATTGGATATTTTGTGGGACTAACCCTTGCAGAAAACTTCCAATTTAATTTGGGTAAGTCACGAGATAAATTCAAATTAGAGATGAGACAGGGCACATGCTGAACTTCAATAACTTTGCAGAGGAAGACATAGCTCATTCATCATGGATGGAAAAACTGTAAGTATCAATGATTCATTCACTTTATCTTCTGCTGTAAGTTACTTTGCCTTAAGCCATGCCTGTATAGAACATGATCTATGCTAAGATAACATCAACCCCATCTTTTTAGTAGCATAGATGGAACATGATAAAATTCTGGACAAACAACTTATGTTCGAATGTTGTACATTCCTTCGGGTATGTGTTGTCCACTAATCTGTTGCAGGCATAAAAATGAATGGAGTGACAAGGTGTCATAAGATCAAAGAAGCAAAAGATGGCAAAGAAGATAAGCAACAAAGGAGACAAGATGCTCATGAATAACTCAAGATACAAGAGAAGAAAAGGACCACCAGTCATCTACCCTTCATTACTTAGTGCCATCACGCTCTAATAATGAAGGTAATATCTTAAGGTAAGTGGTTATTATTTTCCTCTTGATCTTGATATGCACATAAATGAAGATGCAAACATGTTAGAGTAACAGCTTTAATTGATTAACATAATTAACTCAATATGCTTTGTCCTTTAAAATTGTTCATGGCGCCATTCTCTTGATCTTAATCTTAACCAAACGAGCTAATTTATATATTATGTAGAGATAGACAACCCTTCCATTGGTTAAGCAATTTAAATCTTTTCTGCCATGTGAACCTAAATGCAACATAAATGCTTAATCTTTTGATCTTACCACTCATGTTATAAGTAAATAAATTATGCAACACCAACTTTGTCTTGTTCAATGTGCCTAAAGAATAATGAATAAAGATAGATTTGGTTCTATTGGTGTTTTTCCACCAGAAGAACCCATGCACTTAGATCTCTACCTTGGCTGTAAAAACAGGACAACACTTTGAGCAAAATTTGTTAATTCCTAAAATTCCACGAGTAGAAGTCCTGTGAACATGCACACTGAGCAAGATGCTGCCAGATCCAATCATTAATGCTCTACTCCAACCTGCTGGCCAAACAAAGTATAAAAGTGACATCACCATCACCAGCGGTGCAACCATTAAGATCTCCATCTATAAGACAGAGAAATACACAAGAGTGGAGAAAAAGTCATGTCGATAGACTTTAAATTCCGCACCCTTGCCACAAGGTAATATGGTAGTTATCTAATTAATTAGTATTTCTATCTACATTAGTAATTTCACTTTTGCATATTCATCTTTATGCATATTAAAGAAAATAATACAAATATTTATTACCTTATTTACTGCATCATAAAATATTAAATCACCGAGTGAATAAACTTATGGTGACCCCGTAGGAATATTTACTATGGTGACATAGAAAAGAAAATACAAATTCATCATGGCATTATAAAAATCCTAACCCCATGAGAATAAATATTCTCCGAGGTGGCATAAAAATAAAAATAAAATAAAATATACATCATGCATACATATTTACTTTTCATCATGCGTACATATTTACTTTTCTGCATAAGTGTCAGGTACCCGAGTATACGGTACCCAACTTCAACGCAGAAACACACTTCCCAAATAAAGCCTGGCCCAAGAAGGCGCCAACCAAGGCCCATGCGGGAACGGCCCACACGGCCAAAGACAGAGCCGTGCGGAAGCACATTACCTCCCCCAGGCGCGCGACCCCTCGGAGAAATCTTCCAATTCGCCCGAGCCTCCACGACAGGGCTCGGGAAAGCAGGACTCTCGGGCGACACCATCCGATTCGCCCGAGCCTGCCACTAAATGCCGTGGGCTCGGGCAACCGGCTTCCGATTCGCCCGAGCCCCCCGCTATATGCAATCTTCCTCGGGCGCACCTCTCAGGCTCGCCCGAGCCCTGCCGACGTAAGCAGAGCAAGCTTGCCGGCCAAGGACCCTCCCTGACCACTTTACAAGCACGGTCTAATCGAGTGGGTCTCTCGATGCGACTGCGCCCCGCACGCGCACGTCAGCCGTACCAACTGCCACATCTCCTCCGACAACAGATCAGATGGTCCCACTCCTCCCACAACGCTACAGGGACAATCAATCGTACGACCCCCTGGGCTGACGAAGAGATTCTCCAACTACGACAGCGACTGTCCACACCCAGCCGCACGTGTGGCGCCAGGAAAGGGGGAACGACAGCCGTTCGGCCAACCCGGGGGAATGGGCGAAGCTTACGACCAAGCTCGCCTACCCCCTAGAAAGTACCGCATGTGGGAGGGGAACACGCCCGAAGGAGGACACTCCCACCGCTCCGTCCCGTCTCGCCCCCGACAGCATCAAGGACTCATGAACCTCGGGAGCTAATACTCAAAGGTGAACCTATCTTCTAGTTGCACTGTGCAGGGTCGGATGCGACGTCATGACGTAGCGCCACGCAGCAAACCATGCCCCGCACTGTGTGCCGCCTCGGGACTCACCTATCGAACAGTGGGAGATCAACCGAATGACTAAGGCCATACCTTCGAGGCGCCAAGACGAGGGCGCGGCTGACGACAGGCACCGGTCACCACGGTCTCCACCATGCCGAGTACTGTAACCACAGCAAAACACGTGTAACTTTAGCCTCTCCCTTATAACTATAAAAGGGAAGGCAGAGGCCTATCTTAGGAAAGACTTCGCGTTGCTCACAACACCCTACAACCATAAGAGCACACACACATACACATATTTACAAGAGACTTAGAAGCTCCTCCCTCTCTCGCCTAGGCTTGTAACCCCTACCACAAGCACCCTGGTGCAAGGCAACACGACTCGACCCGCACTGGACGTAGGGCATTCATAACCCGAACCAGTATAAATCCTGTGTTCGGCCTAGCCCACCATCCGTGATCTCAACCGCAAAGCATAAGTTTACAAGCCGGTGTTAGCACCCGCTAATCCTAGCACCGACAGTTGGCGCGCTAGGTAGGGGCCTTTTGTGTGTTGATCCAGGTCACGGATGGCAGCTAGCTTCCCTGCGCTTTCTACTGGCGCGGTGCTCCGGTTCGGGAGCCTCGAGTTAGTGGCCACTGGCCGCGGTCTCGAGATGAACCTTCGCCCGACCGAGCCCCGGGTCATCGTCATCCTGACCCCGGCCCAGCAGGTGGCTGGGGAAAGGACCCTGGCGACACCTCCACCCGTTTCAGGGGGTGGAGGGAACGCCACGCGCCACTCCCGCCGAGCTAGGCAGGGGAGGCGCAACCGCGTCAACCCGAGCCTCGCTACGGGAGACGCGACCAACCCGGTGCCCCCCGCGCGGGACACCGCCTCTATGCTCACTACCAGCCCAACGCCGTGAGCGACGGTTGCTCTGCGTCCCCACCACTCCGCGGAGAAATGTGGGAGGGGCCGCGGCATCGCCCGCCATTTCCCTTTATCCTCATTGGGGAAGGCCGGCGACGCCCTCACCATTTCCCTTTGGGCTTCGCAGTGCTACGGACGCCCACGTCCGTGCCGTTCGCGCCTACCCGCGCAACCAGGCGATGGCGTCTGTCCATCACCTGGAGGGCCTGGACGACCTCGATGACTCACCACCGTCCTCTCCTGCGAGCACTCCCAGGGCATGCAGCAGCGGGGAGACCAACTCCAGCACCAGCTACACCCTTTCGAAGTACCTGGAGGAATGGGACCGCTACAGCTGCGTCTCGCCATCGCGGTGGGAGCTCGGTAGCGACGACGATAACGATTTCTGGGCGAACGTGGACTTCTCCGGCGTCCATGACCCCCAAGCTTTCCTCCCCCTCAACGACGCGAGGGATAACACCCTCAGCGTCTACGACTCCGACTAGAGCCTCATCGACCCCCTCTCGGGAGTGCTATCACTTAGTGCACCTGGAGGAAGCTGTGCCGGAGGACGTCCACCCGCAGGAGGAGGAAGACGCTCCAGCAGTGCAGCCACAGCTGCATACGCCACCTCCACCGGCTCCTGGCCCCACGCCTTCGAAGGACCCGGGGGCTGGAACGTCCCGTCCCCTCCATCGTTCTCCGGAGCTAGAGCAACTTTGGGAGCTCGAAGCCTGGATGGACGAGGACCACTTGTGCCTCGCGCAGCTTCGGGCCGTGCTGGAGCACGAGAAAGAGCGGGGAGACGGCGGAGCAGCGCGATGACTCGGAAAGGGAAAGAAAAAGTCGTTGGGGAATATTCCTCCAATGAATATAATTTATAATTACCCGGTATGTATACCTTATTATATATGCTATACACATGACACATATATGACAATATATAAAGTTGGCAACTTAATTATTTGTCTTTTATATATAGTGCCATAAGCAACCATATGGATCGGTTCACTGTGGATATTACGTGTGCGAGTTCATGAGAGTCAACGGACGATACGTCAACAACTCTGAGGTAATTAATGCACAAGCAATAATATGTCATTAAAATTCAAATTAATGTGTAATAATCAAAGTTAAAAAATTTGATGTTTATACAGGGACAGGGATGTAAGATAGAAAGGGCAAATAACATGTCAGAACAAAATTTGCTGGGCATCGTCGAGGACATGTGCAATTTCATGTTGAAACAAATCATATCATTCGACGGCAACTATCACGATCCTACCGGCGCCTTAGCACAGCCCAAGTATAGAGCGCTAACAGATATTGGCAGCCTAAATCTTCAGCGTGAAGATTACTAGCTAGGGCACGAACAATGTAAAAACATTGATCGATGCATGTGTATTTGTATATATATATCTTGATATCGCATGTGATGTAAAAACTTAGAAGTATATATTAAATATGTTTGTACATATAATTAATTAATTAATTACATGTTTTGTATATATATGTATTGATAATGACTGTATAATAGGACCTAATATATTCAATATTATATCGTATTATAATATTAAAAAACAGTGCACAACCTGTTTTGAAAAAAGGAGGGAAGACTAAATACAGGCGGTTAGTTACGTGAACCGCCTGTGGAAAACGTCTTTCTAGAACCGCCTGTAGAAATTAGTTTTCTACAGGCGGTTCATAGGAAACCGCCATTTCTACTAGCCTTTCCCGCTGGCGGTTGGGAGAAACGCCTGTAGAAATGCGTTTCCAACCGCCAGCATAGAGCTTTTGTGTACTAGTGGCGGTTTCCAAGGGTATCAGAGAGCCAACGCACTTATGGATCCAAAAGCTAAGTCATGTTAAGATATTTTATTATTACTCATCTTCGAATTTCTCTATAAATCTAAGTGATATTCGTTGACAGACAATCAATCGCGCTTCCTGACGTCAACGCCCTACGATGGTCTCGGTAACAGCAAGCTTGGAACCATCCATGCCATCTAACGAGCCACGTCGAGCTATCACGTCACGTCAAACGACTCCTCGATATACCGATCACTCCGCTTGACGTCAATTAAGCGAGCTAGATTGATTCGCTTCACCAATTGCGTCATCTCGTGGCGGCGTCCTTCGTCATCGATGGAAATCAAAATCAGGATCTCGTCAATCGGAGCATGGTGTCGAGGTCGGCGGCGTCCCGATCAGTTGGACACAAGCAACAGGGCCGAACACCTATAGATCTGGCTCCAAGTGCTGCTGCTACCGATTATGACATCTCGATTGGTTGTTGATCGCGACAAACGCCAACGACCAGTCACCGAGATCCAACCGAAGTTCAAGACGATGATGCTTGATGATATAAAAAAACAATTGAGGCATGCACGGACGTATGCATAACCATCATGCAAGCCAATCACGGCAACTCTCGTTGCCTTCTTTCGGGGGTCCTCATCATCGTCACGCACGTCGTCGACCAGCGATGCCCTACACACCGTGATTCGCGTCATCAACTCAACGGCTGCATCGATCAATGCCTCCTGGACGGGAACCCCCAGCAGATTTGGCGTGGATGCTATCGCCGTGGCCATGCAGGACTCTCGATCGGATCTACGTGGAGGCTCTCATCGGCCACTTCATGCATGAACGCCAAGAACCAGATTGAAATAACATCCAGTGCAAACAGGCATGTTGTGTGCCCGCATCGTCACGTGAAGACAAACAATCAAAGATCCACGCTTCTATGACCCTGACTTACTGCTTCAATCAAAAGACAAGTCATATTTTATTTATCTTAATTAAAATATTTAATTATACATCGTCTTTGGATTTCTCCATAAATCTACATGATATTTGTTGACAGAGAATCAATCATGCTTTCCGTCGTCAACGTTCTACGGCGACTTTGACAACAGCAGGCCTGCAGCCGTCTGAGCTCTTCAACAAGCCACATCAAGCCATCTCACGAGCCACGTCGAGCCATCACGTGAGCCACGTCAAACGACATATCCGAGCTATCATCGAGCCGTTCGAGCCACTCAAGCCATGAAGCATCGCTAAGCATGACATCAAACAAGCTGATCGACCCGAGCCATCTAGCAGTACCTCTAAGCCACCAAGCGAGGATAACATAATCGAGCAGTACCTCTAAGCCACCAAGCGAGGATAACATAATCGATCATGAAGGCGTGTTTATAAGATCATGGAGGCTGCCAAAGGCTTGCATGCATTTGGGAAGAGATAAGGTGCCCACGAGCAAATCTGGTACTGCTCGTTTTCAAGTGTCATCATGAGGTCAAAGCACCATAAAGTCGATGCAAGTCTCTGGATATCATCTCCAAGACTATCTTCAAGATTCTCCATTGCCAACGTAAGCCCCGACCACGTTCGGGCACTACAAACATCGCCAACGCATAAGTCCTGCACCGCTCAGGCAGCTACTGATTCCACCACGTCGCCAATAGCACGTGCGTCCCGCACCTGTTCGGGCAGTCTAATTTCGTTGCCGCGTAAGCCCCGCACCTGTTGGGACAGCGTAATTTCGCCGACACGTAGCCCCGCTCCTGTCCGGGCAGCATAACCTCGTCGTTACGTAAGCCCCGCACCTGTTCGGTCAGTATAACTACGTTGTCGCATAAGTCCTGCATCTGTTCAGGCTACCCAACATCATCGCTTCACCGCCAGCCCCGATTACTTCGGGAAGCCGTCGCCCTCGATAAGCATAAGACCTGACAGAGCGCAAGCAGCTTCGCCACCACGTAAGCCCCAGGGACGCCTCGGCCGTTAATCTTCGCTACTACGTAAGCCCCGAGGACGCTTGAGCAGTTTTAGCAGCGTCTCCACAAGCCCCGACAACGTTCGGGCACTCGTCACCGACCTCTCCATAAGCTCCGACCTCGCTCGGGCACCTCGCCGCTCTCCATGACTCGCCGACCTCCAGAAGATCTCCAAGTTGTCGTCGCTCTTCAAGACACGCCAGCCTCCGTCATGTTCTCCAGTCGAGCTTTACGCTCGAGAACTTGGTCAAGACATCAGACTCCATAGCGTTCTTCAGTCATATCGCTGAGCACTCCATTGACGCGGGCCAACCACCCCATCAACACAGCGCCGATCACTCAGTGCAATACTAAGCTCCATGCAAAGCCCAATACACACATGCAGCCTGCATGTACGAGGAGCCAAGCCAGAACGCTCGGCGTCACCATGCATTACTTGATGGATTTCACCGACGCGTCATACTTTGAAGGGTCATGCAAGCTATTGAGGTCTCGGCTGGTGTACGCCAAGGCCATTCGCTTCGTCGCCAGAACCAGCTGCGTCCTTGCCGTGGTCATCATGGATTATCTCGCCAGCGAAGCCGTCACATCCTCCTATCACGTCTGAACACTACTACTATGTGCCAAGGAGTCAAAAAAAAAAAAAAATCACTGACTTGAAGGCACTCCGATCTTGGCGAGTTCCGATCTATTCAGCACCAATACCCGCCTACTCCCACAACATCACCGGCCGCGAGGCACGCGGCTAAGAAGACGCTTGATCGCCTCACTTCAGCTGATCGCCACCAGCATATAATATATATATATATATATATATATATATATATATATATATATATATATATATATATATATATATATATATATATATATAATATAAAAACCGTGAATAAATCTCCAGCCTCTCAAGCCCCCAGGCGCTATTCATACACTGTTCGCGACACGCTTTGCATCGTCATCGTCGCCGCAGCATGCTAGCCACCTGTTAATGACAGCTGGTCCCCACACCAAGGCCTATGCATAGAGCGGATCCGTCGAGGGAGCTGCCCAGTCAAAGACGAATATTTTGGGCCCCGTGTCGTTGTATCTGCTCCTCCCTCCCGTTATTAGTGCCGGCCACATCCGCATCGTTCTTTCCTAGAAAAAAAGCCATCGGCGGCTTCCCGGCGGCCCGGCGGTCCTGCTCCTCTCCGGCGTGGCGCTGCGGCTGTCCTGCTCCTCTCCGGTGCGACGGCCTCGCTCCCCCAAATCGTGCCGCTCCTCTTCGCGATTACCCGGCGGTGGCGACTTCTCGGCACGGCGTGGCGGTGGCAGCTTCCCGGCGAACCGGCTTCCTCTCCAACGCGGCTGCCGTGCTCCTCCTCTAGCGCAGTGGTCCGCTTCCTCTCCGGTGCGGTGGCCGTGCTCCTCCTCCAGCGTGGCGGCCCCGCTTCCTCTCCGCAGAGCAGCACGACGGACCAGCGGTGGCGGCTTCCGAATGGCCCCGCTTCCTCTCCGGCGCGGCGGTCTGCTTCCTCTCCGGCGTCATGGAGATGTGGTAGTAAACAGGTGGCGCCCCAACATCTCCATGAACGCCACCGCAGACCCTGAGATGTGGACACTGATGCCTGATGCGGCAAGGTTAGCATCAAGATCAGGCCTGTTTCATGATGTCAGTGCAAGTCGAGGTATCGGCCTTCCTGCTTCACCTTCTTTTGCTTCCTCCACCTAGCTACTTCTATCATGTATCCGCTCATCAGGGTCTTCTAACAGGCATGTCCATCAAGATTTCCATCCGGTGGTGAGCTTCCACGTCGTCAGGCTTCGATATGGTCAAGGAACTCTTAGGTTCGAACTCAGTTGTCCTCAACTATGCTACCTCCTGTTCTGAGATCTAGAACTGAAAGAGTGATTTGTTAACAAAAGAAAATGAATGAAACTACTACCTGAGATATTGCCTCCCGTAATTTGGTGATCGCATTTGATGCACACTTCATGTCTACGAATTGAATATGTACCTAACTACTTCATGGCCAAAACCTGCTGTTACCTTCCCCATGTGAGGTGAAAGGAAATCAGGAGAAAATAAACCCCTACCTGAACAGCTAAGACTTCTCAGTTCTAATACCCATACTTTCCTTGAACGATTTGAAATGATGGAAGTAGATGCAAAAAATAAATAAAGCTTCTGCCAATACGAGAAGATTATTACCCTTTGAACCCTTTTCCTTTTCTGAAACAGTGTTGTCTACTACAAAACTGATAGTCTTATATTTAGCTGCCTTAAGGGTTACCTAATATTCCAAAATGGTGCCTGTGGCATAGTTTGGATCTGTTTGCACTTTCCTCCATTCCATACCAAGAAGTGTTTGATAATTATAACTGGGGCACTAAAATTGTTTATTGCCTTGCAGAATTTTAATATGCACTGCTGCTACCACAACAATGCATGGTTCAAATATGTTTTGATGCCCCATGTGTGCAGGTACCTTCTGTGTTGCTTATAGTGATGATTGCCAATTGGCATGGACCAGTAATGGTGATATTACATGAGTTGCATTTGTATGTTTACAATAAGTAGGACATGTTCTATGTGTGTCCTTGATGTTTTCTTTACCAACTTGCGCACATTTGTGTCAGCAATGGAGCACATGAATGATTGGTTCGCAGTCTACTAATTTTTTGTGCATGCCATCTGGTTGCTATTTTAGGACCGTGTATGTATTGCTTACATACTCTGCATATATTCCTGCAAATGATCAGATAATGTAATTTTGTCAACTTCTAAGGCTACCTCCTTTATATCCTGCATTCTATTTTGTATAGTCCCCTCATTTTTGGTTGACCGATCTTATTTTGGAATCATATAGCCTATGAAGAGGGTGCAGTGCATATAACTTGAACATATATGTTGATGATCTTGGAATGTACAGAGCATTTTCAGAGGCTCATATGAATGCAAGAATCTATTTTCTTCATGTATGAACTATCACCAAACCCCACCTTTTTGATTCACATCTATTAATTTTGAACATGCCATCTGGTTGCTGTTTTAGGACCACTTATATGCTCTGGTTATATTCCTGCAAAAGATCACGATGTAGTTTTGTCAACTTTTGAGGCTATTTCCTTATATCCTACATCTATTTTGTATAGTCCCATCATTCGCTGGAATCTTATTAGGTTGGTTGATCATTGACATTCACTGATTGAATAGATTTAGAATTTTTAGTTTTCATGCTAATTTCGCTTGGATTTCTTACCTGTTCAAAATCACTTTGGTTTGCTGAAAGTTGGACCACAGGTGTTGGTGACCTTTCCTATCATGATTGGGTTGTCTTACCACATAGTCTCCAAATACTGTATCATTATTGGTAAGTATTTTTTACTGCACATATATTTATACACAGGATCCTCAGCTGCCTTTGATTCTAACACATGGGGACCCAGATTGATATTCTACACCTTCACCAAAGGGTGTATGTTGTTCCTTTATCTCTTAATTTTTGCACAATGTGGATTTCCTACCATAGCATAATGGTTGTTGTAGCTTATCCTCAAATTGAACAATGGTTTTTTTTAATATTGTTGAACGTATGTCTATCAAACATAATATTGTTCACAACCTTCCTAGTGCTTTACCATTAATAATCTGATCTTCTTTTTTATCTTTGAGAGTTTAATTATTTTTTACAAACTCTGCTGTCACCCGAAAGGCCCAAACATTCTAGGATATTTTTGATGACTATTGATTCATTTTCTTTTTTCTATTCATGGTTTCATTCTTATTTCTGCATTTTCAAATTGCAATATGAGACTGTAGGGCATACACTGAGCCACTAAAGGAGCTTGAATTATGCTGCCACGCGCTCCACCATATTCCCGAAATTATAATGTACATTTCTTTCTTGATTTTACATGTTTCTTTGGTTCCCTTTCATAATCACAGAATAATTACCGATGCAACGCTATAAGTTGAATTGTAAGCAATTCTCTAAAAATTATATCATAAACTGTAAGTGCTTCTGCTCTTTTTTGTATAGGTATGCTTACAACTGATTTAGCGAGGATGTGTAAATCTCCTGGACTCCGCATGGTGTTTTGTTGTTTCATTCTAGATTGCAATATTTGGTTCGTCACAACCTTCTGATCTTTAGTAAAACAATGGTGTATGACATCAGTTCTCAGTTCTAGAAGTAGTCATGTTGTTGTTAAGATATATCAATTCCGAATTTGGGTTTGTTTTTTCTTTGGCAATAACCTCCTAAGTAGTTAGATTGGTTTGTAAATGTAGGCTTTATTTGGGGGCATGCATTGCCTCTTGCCGATTAAACTTATAGTTTGGTTCCAAATTTTGCTGTGCAAGATATATGTTTAAACACTGATATGGAGCTATCTTATTCCATATCTTGGTCACGAATTTTTCATGAAATTCGGTTATTTCTTCTCTACATGACAGACAATTCCAGTCCCAGTGTATTACAATAATGTACTATTTTGTCTTCAAAGCATTTAATTCTATATTAATTTTTGCGTATAATATAATAGATAATGGTCGTGCTAACCTTTTCACTGGACCCACCGTTTAGCATCGGCGCGGCGGTAGCGCGTCCATTCTGCTAGTTACTCAAATGCCAGGAAGCTAACTGCTATTTCTTAAATATTTTAATCAAATATTTCTTCGATCGCCAAATAACCCTAAGTTTTTCTCCAAAAATTTTTAGTATATGTGATGTTATCCCCATATGTTTTTCTCCAAGCACACCATGATTTAAACGATTGTTCTTTTTAAATCATAAGGCATTGGTGACTTTTGAAAGGAAGAATTTAGAAATTAAGCCGTTTCGTAATTCTTTTTGCAATAGACTTTTGATCAAACGTGTTTTAACAATGGTGGTATGCGGAGTCAGAACGATTTATAGAAAACGTACAATTGCCAAAAAAATCTTTCAAGATGATTGAATTGAAACCTTATTTGAAAATTAGAGAGTGTTTTTGTGAGGCCTTAAAATGGGAAAAAAATTAAAAATAATTTTAAAATCAATACGAATTTTGAAAGCAAAATCTTTTAAATGTTTTATTTTCTGAAATAATTTTCCAAAACTTGGTTCAAATGGTGCAGTATTCGAATCAATGCATCATTTCCTTTTGTTTACTTTAAACAAAACCGGCATGGCTTTTGCAACCAAATTGGTTTTCGAAACCCGTCATTGACTTGAGTTGTCAGAAGTCATCACCAGATCTTTTAGCAAGCATAAGGAAAGCTAGAAGATTCCTTTCTTTTAATCTGCTTTCTTCAAACAGTTTAAATTTATAAAACCTTTGGAAGTTTTCAAAAGTAATGTTGTAGCTGATCCATTGTTAATGCTCTAGTTAGGATCTATAGGGACACTTCAATTCCCAACCGACCAAGAAGAACAGTGCGGGACCAAAAATACTCTAGTGGTTCTAAGTAACCTACTTCCTGCAGTGATTGCCACAACACTATAGGAGTTTCGAACATGGTCAGGCAGTCGTCATTTCCCGCAGCAGGGTCTTGTAGCTCCACCGGTTTAGAAGAGGATGGGAATTTATTTTTTAAACAAAAATATATTTTGAAGTTAGTTTTATTTTTGAAAGTATAGATATACTTGATAACGGGGAATTATTAATAGTTGCAATGTCATGATGCATGAACGTTCCAACGTGAATCAAAATACTCTGATATATATATGTATATACTGGGTAAATTAACAGAGTGACATGCATTCAATGTTTTTTTTTCAATATAGGGCATACTTAAGGTGCTGATCCATTACTACTCTCAAACCTAACTACCAATCTATAGAACTAGTCAAGGAAAGATTGCATAGAATGAATAATAAAAGTTCAGAAGCAACTCGAACCAAACTACCCTATTAATTTTATTCATTCCAAATCATTTTGAAGTCTTTATAAAGTAATACTGCAAGTACTTTACAATGAAATGCTCTGATACCACTTGTGATAGAACCGCCTAGATTATAGGGCCCACATGCATCATCAGTGTCCTAAAGACCTCCGATTAGTCTGCACGAGTTCCCCGTAACCTAGAAAGCCTGTCGGGTTTCTACGAAAACCCTAAGTTCCCCGAGGATCTCATTGTAAAGACCTTACAAATATTACAACAGTTTACACAAATGCTTTGAATCAGAGTACAAGATGCGGAAGTATTATGTAACCATAGATTTACCAATATAAATTTACATTATCCCGAACCAGAGTATCGTAGTGGAGTAGCAGTATACAACTTGGCACCCTGCCCAAGGGTTATACTTTATACACATCTTTATCCATGCACGATCCGTCAACCGGCACGGTCCCACGTAGAACTGTACACTCAGCTTACTTGCAACAGGGGATTAACAAACTCTAAGTACTGGGGTACTCCGCAAGACTTACCCGACTAAAGAAATTGGGGAGAAGACTCAGGAATGCAGGCTGAGGGGAGTCAAGGTAAGGCTTGAGTAAGAGTCAAAGGATTTTGCAGAAAAGCATTACTATCATATTTCAATATTTCATCTCAATATTATTTTAATCATATCCATAGTTTCAATTATTCATTCTCATGTGTCACATGCTTTCAAATTCTTAATCATTCTCAAAACACCTAGTTCCGAACCACTTTTCGGGGTAGGACAGTGGATCAGGTCTCCATTGACCGAGGAGCAATGACGATTCGAATCGATTAGTACCCAGCTGGGAAACCCTATCCACACTGCATATGTAGCACTTAAGCTTGCATATGCCAACCCCGCCTACCACGGCTTTTCATACCCCTGAACCAGTCCTGCGCCACCCGAGAGTACAGTACTCCTCTAGTCTCCAGGCATGCCGGCCACGAGGGTATACGCTACTCTCGCCATCTCTCCACTCCCAGTGCGTGGTTGTCGGTTCAAGCAGTAGAGCCATCGGAGTCAGAGGCTTTCTGTAGTATGTGGCTAGTTGCAAAGTCTCGATCCAGCAAGCCTACAACGAACAGTCCCTAATTCATTTTCCGCCGACAACAATGCATTGGGACTCTAACCCAAGTACACAGTTACCCACACGGTTTCAAAACCCATGCCTGCCGGATGAGAAGACATGGGGAACGCCGCCCCAAGTGCACATCATCCAAGCAAAACATCCATTTTCTGTCGATGACCATACATTGGCCAAATGCACAGCCATTGAGCGGAAACATTTTATTTCCCTTTTTCATGAATTATCAATAGTATATCACCATAGCACAGAAAATAGCATTTTGAGCAAAACTAAATTAATTAAGCAGGGCTAAGCATTTTTCAAACATTTTATTTTAAATCCGGGCTTCAGGGTAATATATCAAGGTAGTCAATACAGCAAGTAGGTGACAATCAACTCCTATAAACCTAATGCAATATTTTAACTCAAGTTATAAACATTTTATAAAACAAAAGGAAGGGGCTAAATGCACCGGAACTTGCCTGTTGCTTGAAGTAGATAGAACCCTGAAGTCAATCACCGAGAATATCCACGTCCACCGAGTGAAAACCTTACTCGGTGCTTGCTTCCGATAATACTCACCGCGCGTCCACTACACGAAATATTAATGCAATGCTTATCATGATGATATGTAGGCCATGATGCACATGCACTAAATGGTGATTCAAATAAAGTAATCTTAATTTAGAAAATTAAGTACAACTTTCCTTCACGATAAAGTTGCAAGCCAACAAAACTATTCTGTTATTTTATTGACCATTTTAACAGTCATTGAAAGACGCATTAATCGACTTATACTACTATTAAGCAAGTTAATAATGGTTTCTAACAACGATTAAGGATGCCAAGGATCATTTTAAGTTAGTGACCCAGGGTCATCAATCAATTCGAAAGTCACGCAAAAACCTAAAGTCATAAAGGTTAATATGGGTTTTATCATTTCATTATTTAACTTATATGGTAAACATCTCAAATAAATCCCAAATTTTAATGAGAGTTAGTTAATTACAAATCATGACCAAAGTACAAATTTCACATGCTCAGGTTTTATAAATTAATTACTACAAAATAAACAAGTTTATAATACAACAATATATTGGAAAGCAAGATAAATGTGAAACTCAACATTTACCGAAACAACATGGCCATATTATTGATTCTCAGGCTACCACAACATTATGAAAAGGTAGTGGAGCACTATTTCCCATTTTTACACTTAGATATCATTTATAATGCATTTAAATCTACTTATTAGGCATCAAACATGGTAAATTTATGACTCAGTGAAATATGTACTATAAATCATGAAAATTTAAACAAACATCACACAATACTTAGAGAGTCTACCACTAAATTTTCATGTCAATTGAAGCTCTAGAATCCCAGTTACAAAAATAACAAGCAAAACAAGCATTTATTTCTGATTTGACAAGATTAAAGTAAAAGATCCTTAAAACAATATACAAATAGCAGGTTTTATTCTTCTATCAGCTAGTGAATGTCATTATAAGACTAACAAAATTGGAATCACTATTTTAGAACTTATATTTCTCAAAATATTGCAAAAAGCAAGTTAATAGATTTCATAAACCACTTTCTAATATTGAATTTATACAGAATAAAAACAAGCATACATGGCACAACTAATTATACTAGCATGCAGAGCACTTCACCACGAATCTAACAAAATAGACCATATTATTTTTGGAGCTACCGAACCCCAGATATAAATTTCTAAAGGCAAGACTAAATCGGTGGAAATTGATGCATATTAGTAACACGCCGGGACCCACGTGTCATAGATACAGGAAGGGGTCTTCTTCTTCCTTCTCAACGCCACAACGAACAGAGTTACAGGGCAGAGCCGGCGAGTCGGAGCCCCAGCTCGTCGCCGGCGGCTTCTCCGGCGAGGGTGAGCACACCCACCTGCTCCCCACGAGCTCGCGCACGTATCTAAATACTCATTTGAAGCAAATAGGACGCCCCGAGGAGCTCAGTGACGGTTATGGCGGCCACGGCGGTGCGCTGTGGCATGGTTTGTTCTGGTGGAAGGGCTATGGTAGCATTGGAGCAAAAGGTGGTGCGAGGAACAGGAGCTCACCGGGACTTCGATTCGCTAGACGGTTGAGTCGGAGTCGCTGCAGAGACACGACATCGACATCGAAGCCGGTGCAGTGACGTGGACAGAGCGACGAGCTCGTGTTCCGACCTCCCTGCACGATGGCTAACAAAACCACTTGGTCGACGAGCCTCACGGGGACAAAGGGAGACCAAAACTAGGTATATTTAGGGGTACGTCTCACCGTGAAGAGTCGGCCACGAATGAACCGAGCACGGCGGTGCTCTACCGGCCGCGGAGAAGAATCTCGCCTCCCCGACGATTCCGGCAACCAACAAGGGCTCTAATGGTTTAAATCGAAGCACTAGGAAGTGAATTAAGTTTTGGAAAGATGGAGAGGATGGAGAGGCACTGAGCACGGCTAATTTTGCCGGCGACTGGAATTCTGACGGCGACGACCGGAAAAGGAGGAGCTGAGAACGACGACGCCGGCGACTTATATATATAGCGGCAGAGGATGCACGACATGGAGAGGGCCCCCACGGACCCAGCGTTGATGGCGACCTGACCCGGCCGGTCCCGGACGGCGTCGGCGTGCGGCGCGGCGCACGCGCCCCTGTGCATGAGCAGAAGAACAGGGGGTCGGTACTGTGTACCACTGTAGCGAATCATCCCCTTTTAATGGTTTTGTTACAATTACTTTTTATTTTGTGTAATAACTTGAAAATATCCTTAATAAGAGTTGTAGCACATTTCGTTCTAAACAACTTTGGTTTTTGTACCTCATTCAAATTTTGAATGGGTTTTGAAATATAAAAAGGGGGTAAATAGGGATTTTGAATTTCAATCCTAATATAGTCACATTCTTAAAATTTCTCTCAATAAGTTGAAAATATCCAAAACTAAAAGTTGTTCTACATGACAAACCCTACAATTTTTATTAAAGGAGTTTTGTCACATTCTTGATAATTTTTGAAATAGCATTTTAAATTTAAATTTCAAAGTATTGATTTGATGTTAATTTGAATTTCCACTGTATAACTTCAAATCCTCAAAAAAAATAAAGTTGTTCCATTTAGAAAGGGCTAAAACTTTTATTAAGGGACTATCATCATATTCTTGCTAGTTTTTAAATTAGGGTTTGGGTCAGTTTTAGGGTTTATCAGTGATTTTCTTTTTATTTTCCAATTGAATCTAAGTAATTACACATAACCACAAACACTTATAAAATGAGTCACTCGAAATCACCTAAGCACAATCATACACAAGAATAAAATTTATTTTGCGAATGCACAATAAAAATGAAGTTATGCGGGATGATTTGCATGCGATTATGATGATATGGCAGGTTTTAGTTAATGTAACACCAGGGGTATTACACATGATGACCTCCCATCAACGGCCTTCATATTGCTGACTCATCGTCGATATATACACCGTGGATTTTTCTTCATCGCCGACCTGCACCGAACTCCTCCGCCGAGCTTGGGGACTGCTCGCCGACCTTCGCCAATCACCACTCTGAGCTCAAGACTCGGAGACTACGCCTAGTCGTTGACCTCCGCCGTTCGTCACTCTGAGCTCTGGGCTCGGGGACTCCGCTTCTTCGCGCCAGGCTTTGCTTCGCTCCACGGCATCATCATGCACGGGCTTTGTCTCTCCACGCAGATCAACTCCGTCCTGTCGCCACTATGACTGTTCAATTGTGAAACTATGAATGACTCCACGTTCAACACGCCCAGAGTACGCTACCAAGCATTGCTCCTCCAACCAGATTAAATTTGGCTACGTCAACGATCTCTCCAATCCTGGTGTGCCAGAAGGACGAACAGTTATGAAGAGGTGATGTACGTCATGACAATGGTCACCGCGAAGGGCCAAGTTTAGTCAGCAAGCTTATTCTTCACGCTCGGGGACTGGATCTATTTCGAAGACAAATGATCATCGCCGACATGAGTGCTACCTCGGGCTCGGGTTTCGTCGCCGGCCTGTTCGAGTCATCGTCAATTCATCGGCCTTGGCCTGCGGCATGTATCACATCATCAACAGACAACTCGTCCAGCACGTCGTTGAACTTCGATGACGTGAACTATCAACATAGCGAACGACGACCACGTGGTGCTCAGTACCTTACCGTGACGTTACAGGAAGAACGTACATCTACATCTACAGCACAATCACAAGAAGCCAACAAAAGCTAGCTACAGTACCATGCATTGTGATGACAGGCAAAATAGACTACATACAAATGTCTACATTCAAGCTTCGACTTAGCTCCAGTGACCAGGACTCCATTCACACCAACCACTCCAACTTCGTCAGCCAAATTCGACTATGCTCCGGCGTACATATTTATTTTGCAGTAACTTGCCGTCGAGCTCTCGTCGCTGCTCGCTGTCCTCGTGCTGCTCGAACGCCGTCTCCGACCACGCTGGGGACTCGTCGCCGTTCCATGCCATCCTCGCTGCTCGGACACCGTTGGGGACTCATCGCCGCTCCTCATCGTCCTTGCTGGTCGGACACCGTTGGGGACTCGTCGCCGTTCCTCGCCATCCTCACTCTGCTCAGACACCGCCTCCGACCACGCTGGGGACCCGTCGCCGCTCCTCGCCGTCCTCGCGCTGCCCGGACTCTGTTTCCGACCACGCTAGGGACTCGTCGCCGCTCCTCGTCGTCCTCGCGCTGCTTGGACACCGCCTCCAACCACGTTGGGGACTCGTCACCGCTCCTCGCCGTCCTATCGCTGCTCAGATTTCGTCTCCGGCCATGCTGGGAATTCGTCGCCGAGCTATCAAGTCACTCCGTGCTGTTCAGATCAGGGTGCTGATCTTGGGAAGCACATCGGGGGTCTTGATATGCGTCTCGCCTGCTCGGAAGATTTTTTTCCCGATCACTTGCTGTGCTCGGGGACTTCATCATCGCTTGCCTGCTCGGAAGATTTTTCCCGATCACTTGCTGTGTTCGGGGACTTCGTTGACACTTCACATGATCAGTAAGAATAAAGACTTTGACCCTAACACCACGTGACTACGTCACCTATTATCAGGCTCGGTGACTAAGTGCATATACTTCACCTAACGGTGAAGGAATTGGTTCTGTCGAACCAAAAGTGGATACACTTCACCAAATAGAAGCTTTTTTTCAAATTTTTTTCTGAGCTCCTTACATCAGTCTGGTCAAGCAACTCCGAAGATCTGCACCTCCCGATGAATGCAAGGTGTTCGGGGACAAGCTGTGGGGATATGGACCTATATACCCGCATGGCACTACATGGGCCGCACCATCAAAGCTGGCCCGGCACAGAAGACGAAAGCGTGCGGCGCAAGGCACTGCACCACACGGTTATTGTACCAACTTAGATAGTTTACTTGTAACCTTGTCCCTTCAGACTATATAAGGAGGGGCAAGGATAGATCCCACAACTCAGATCCAATCTCATATAATAGCAATACAATCCACCAGCACACAGGACGTAGGGTATTACGCCTCGCGGCGGTCTGAACCTGTATAAATCTTGTGTCTCACGCTCTCTGCGTAACGCTTGTTCGTCTCAGGCGCACCTTCACCGACCAATCTACTACCTTGAGCATACCTCTCGGTAGACTATCGGCGATATTCCGTCGACAGTGTTGGTGCTGACATCTGAATACAATGGGATATTGCTCCTCGACGTACCAGCCCACTTAATTTTTCAGCCGTGATGGCCTGACAAGAAGCAAGGTAATCAACCACTCCTTTCAGCTCTATTGTCTGATCACCAACAGTAAGCTTCATTGTCTTTGTTCTATAATCCACCCAGATGGGGCTATGCTCCTCCAACCAATCTTCTCCTAATATCAGATCATAACACCTCAATGGTAACACCTTGGCATCTCACTGAAACGTCTGACCCTGTAAGTGCCATTGTAACTTTGGGACCATTTGGTTACAAATCATCTGACTACCATCAGCAGCTCGAAAGCCACTGGTCGAGCATGGGATAGTTGTCAGTTTCAAGTGGGAAACTAGTTGATCACTCACAAATGTCCCAATACTGCCTGAATCCACTAAGATGAGGACAGAATACTTCCCAATCTGAGCCATGAGCTTCAGAGTCTGGCGTGGCACACTGGAATCAGATGGTACTTTCTGCACTGTGAGAACAGCCTGATCTGGCTCTGGCAGGTCGACCTCAACATGATCATCATCTTGCACAATGTCCATATCAATAGCTTCCAACAGTTCCTCCAAGACATGCAGAGATATGTTGGCAGGGCATTTATGGGCTGGGCTCCACTTCTCGCCACATTTGAAGCATAAGCCGTTGCGTCTACGGAAGGCTTTAAGTGAAGCAAGCTTATCATCAACATCCTATCGCTCTGCTCGAGCTGGTGGCTTGGGCTTGTCAGGAGCCACAGTAACAGCTGCCTTGGTGAAACTTCTTCCAGTGTACCATGTACGATTGTTGTCCAACTCCTGCTCCTGAATGAGCGCCAAGGCACTAGCAGTATCCACATTCTGTGGTCGATGCAGAGCAATTGCCGATCTGATTTCTTCTTTCAGCCCGCTGAGGAATCGAGTGACAAAGAATGTGTCATCAAAAGCCTCATTTTACAACACCAGGTTGTGTGCCAATTTCTTGAATGTCTCTTGGTACTCCTGAACTGAGCCAGTCTGCTTGAAAGAATCCAATTGTTTCAGTAACTTGGGATACTGATCCTTATCAAATTTAGAGAAGACCAAGGAACACAGAGTATCCCAATCGGTGATCCGCTTGTAGCGCTCCATCGTCTGCAACCAGGTCGATGCGGCAACCTTGAAGTTGAAGGAGGCGAATCGGGTCTTCATCGTCGGGTGCACCGCATAGACATCAAAGTACATCTCGCAATGGTCACGCCATAACCGAGGATTAGAACCATCAAATCGAGGAAACTCCATCTTAGGTACAGGTGGGGAACGAGGAGAATCTGGTATGCAGGCATGAAAATCAGCACCCGAGATCATACCATTGCCCGGGCGTGGTGGTGGTCTCCGAGGAGCCCATCACCTGCGTCCCGTGGTGAGATGACAGCGCCGGCCCCATGGGCAATTCCGTGGCCGACGTCGACGGGCTCAGCGACCCCGGCGCGCGGTTGAGGTCGAATCGAGTCGGTGGCGGCCGCGGTGGAAGATGCTGGGGAGGATGAAGCGGGTCCGCAGCTCCAATGTCTGATTCCCTCCAACACGGAGGAGGCGGCGGTAGAGGAGGCAGGGGTGGCTGGCTCTCAAAGCGCCCGATCCGTGACGTCGCCTCGTCGATGCGCGTCGTCAACTTCGTGATGTGGCGCGACAGCGTACTCAGGGATTCGTCCGCTGACGCGTGCCAAGCCTCGAGTACCCTGAGCTTGTCCAGAGACGTCTTCATCATCTCCTGAAATCCGTCGAGCTGTGCGCGAAACTGGTTCGCCATGGCATCCATGGCGGTCTTCAGCTCCTCCATCGATGCGGAGACCTGCAACTGAAACTTGCAGGATTCCTCTTCTTCAGCGCCAGATCGAGGTCAGAAAAAAAAAATTCTCCCAACCTGAGGCTCCCGATACCAAATGCTATGATCTCTCTGGTACAGTGGAACAATAGATAGAATTTGGGGATTGGGAGAGGAAGAGCAGAGGCGAGGAAAGGAAGAACACGGCAGGAGTCCGTGGGGGTTCGGTGTTCTGTTTAGGAGGCGGTTACAGAGTTCTTCCTTCTTGTCTAGCACACACACAGGTTCAGGCTTATATACCGCCTGGTACAAGGCCGCTACTCTTGGCCCACACACTCAGCCCACAAGGCCGGCCCATACATGTTCCCTAACAAGCCATTTTGTGAAATAGAAAACCTTTTTTACAAGGAATAGATCCATAACACCTTTGCTATTTTACAAAGTCACATAACAAATGTCCATGATCGACTATATATGGCCATCGAAAATTTAGCAAACTTTCTATTTTACAAAATTAAATAGCACATGAAGTCTATCTTTTGCCATACAAAATTCTAAAATAGCATTTATAATCAGAATAGAGTTGTTCTTAGCTTTCCGTGAAACATCCCCGATTTTCCACGATGGTAAAATCCACAGAATGAGATATAATGTGACAAAACCAGAGTTCGATTCCATCACATTATCATATATCAGTTGATATTACAACCATACATCGTAAATACATATAAGATATACATCAACCGAGTAGATTCATATTACATCGTTAATCTAGCGGAAGCATATCTAGTCTTCATCAGAGTTGGCGGAACTTGTTGTTGAGTGAATGGTCCTCCTTCACGAGAATCATCAGAGTTGTTGATGGCGCAGCATATTCTTCATCTCCTGAACCAAACTTGAGCGTAGGCACGAGACCTTCTAATTCTTCTTATCTCAATATCTCTGTTAGTCAGGTAATCTGCACACCGCCAGATATGTGCAGGCCATGGTCAGCACCGATGAGCTTTAGTGGAAAAGAGAAAACAAAGGATCTGGCGATCCTAATATTTGGCTGTGGTTTGCATCCTAAGCGCATGCAAGGTAGTATCAAGTAATAATATCATAATAGTTTGTCAAATTTTAACCTATATCATTAATTCCAATAAGTCTATCCCAAATCCATCATCCCACCCATACACCACCTCACACACACACACCTCATGCTCAGTCGACAGGCCCAACTCCCTCTCGGGTCCTGTCTCAACGGCACACTGCCACGCCGGGCACACTGCCGGACAATCATCAACCAGGGGAGAAAAGAATATCGCTCTCTACACTAGTCAGAGCTTCACAGGAAAGGTCCATAGCCGACAAATCGGCATATGTATCGATCGATCAACCATACACTCTGCAGAGGTTTTACCACTCACAAGATTAGCCATCATCGATGCTGTACAATCATCTAGGCAGAATTCCGGGTGCTTGCTTGCCTAGGTCGATGTCACCCTACCACTCAGCCCTGGGTAACTTCGGCCCTACGCCGAAACGCTGAGACTGGGAGACGCAGTACCGGGCCCAATCAATGGTACTGCGCATCTAGAACGGTGCGGGAACTTCCTGCATCCGCCACCGCCCACCCTATCACCTTACAACCTAGCAGTAGTGGCACCGCCCTACCAAGTAGTCCAGCCGTCTCCCGCCCATCAGAAGCGAGTGAGCAGTAAAGGATTCCCATGAACCTGGTGCTAGTCCTTCCTAGGTTTGACCAAGCAGGCATCTTCTCTTAGGGGATACTCTCCCCGTGCCACCACGGCACCTCCATTCACGGGACTTCAATGCTCATCCCGGAACCACCTCATAAGTCATTACCCGCCACAGGTATCTCTCGTGGGAATGCCCAGATGCAACTCCCGGCAAGACTTATTTACACAGCTCGTCGTGTATCCCACTTGGTCGACTTGACCCTCACCACACACCCAAGACACACGCAGCACGCTCATAGTCCACCAGTCTGGCACCCCAAACCAAACCATTCCCAGAGGTTCACCACCAGCATCACATCACAGATACAATGCGAGTGGAGTTAACAAATATGGTGATGTAATATGCAAGCAAGCAGGTAGATAGAAATATATAAGAGAGCGTGAGCGCGAAGCTGTGTTGCATAGTAGAGTGGTTTGCAAACAGTGTAATAATGGCTTAGGTAGTTGCATGCATTATATACTAGCAAAGGAGTAAAGATAAAGCGCTAGCAATTCTAGATATGCAATGTCTAATAGGATTCTCTAAAAGAAGGTGCTGCCATGACACCTGCGTTGTCGAGGAAGTAGTGGTATGAGCACTCCTCAGTTAGTGTAGTCGTTCTGCTGGGTCACCTCCTCCAGAGTGACTTCACCTCACAGCTTCTGTCGTCGTCCATGTTCTCCTCCTTCCACGGTTCTTGATCTAATCGTCGCTAATCCGGAACGGCTACTCCGCGAAGCAACACAAGATAGAAAGCACCCAATACACCGAAAGACGACGGGATACAGAAAGATCCATTGACACAGGAGAAATAATAAAAGATACATGACTTGGCCCTCTCGGCGTATGTCCGATTTCATCGGGCTAAAGAAATAAGGATGGTGGTTTGCTAAGCACATAAGTCATAGACAAGCCAGTATGGCTTTATCATAAATGGTTTAGGCCAAAACCTGTCCATAGCAAACACCACGGCACATGGTCTTCCGAACCGAACGCTATGGAGGAGACGGGGGTCGGAGGACGAGCCAAGCAAAGAGAGGAACGGGGGATTTATTGACAAGAAATGTTGCACGAGATAGAGCGAGTGTTTAATCCACCTGTAGGGTACCAAGGCTGTGATTCAAACGGGTACAATCATACAAGTGTTTAAACACCAAGAATCAAAAGAGAGAGAAGCTAGCTAGGCACATCCATATTATATTCTCAATCACATCTTCGGTGAAGATGGTTTTAAGCGGTCGACCGAATCGACCCGCATAGGTCCGAGATCTTAATATAGACCACAGCTTCGCTAACAAAAGGAGTCAGTCCGGTCTTTGACCCAAGCGCCATGAGCAAGACGGGATCGAATAGAACGGACTAAACGGAAACGAAGAGCGAGAAACAACATAAAGCGGTGGTCTATTACTTCCAACGCACATGCCACGGTGATAGACGGGGCGTCAGAAGAGAGCGACACACAGAAGAATACAAGTGCACAAACCACTCGTAGGGTACCACGACCTGGGTGCACTGGCACTAAGTCATTACTCGGATCCATAGCGGTGTGGTTGTCACCGCAAGAATTAGAGGAATGCGACGGTCGCGTAGGGTACGAGCATACGAGGGTCGGTGCACAAAAAGTCAGCGAGAGACAGTGTGAGGTCAGGTTACACTCGGTGTTACGGTCATGGCGGAACGAATCCCGCGATCGCAACGTCCGAACGAGGTACGATCCCACCACCTGCTCGAAGGCATAGCACACAGACAAACAACACAACAACCAGCAATAAGAACTGATGACATGACTCAAAAGACTCATTATAAGACTGTGGAGTAGCACAATTCCATAGCATTATGATAGATGGATCCTGTATTACAGATTTAGAAACAGACAGATCGTGAGGACAGGGTACAACAGATAGAATATAAGGATAGGGTACAATAGATATAGACATATCGTAAGGATAGGATACAGTATGATGGATAGATGTACAAGGAGTAAGAGCAGGGGTCCAATAGTCTAGCATCGTATATCACTTTGGCTTTCCAACCGTCCAACATTATCTATGGGGCCTCACGAGGTGGCAACGGGGCTATGGCACATGGTTGGACAGGGCCAGTGTCAAAGGAAAAATAGCGAGGCTTGCTTCTACACGTCCCGGCTCCACTGGGCCAGCTGTTAGTACCTTCTGGCCTGCTATGGCTTGCTTCGGCTAGTCGCGGCTAGTCGTGGCCTCCTGCGGGCTGGTCACGGCTGGCCGGGCGGGGCTGTGGCTGGCCGGAGACTGGCTGGAGGTGGCAACAAGTGGCTGGAAGGTGGCAGAGCATGGCCGGGTTCCAACGGTGTGCGCGGTAGCTAAGGTGAAGCTTGGACGTGGCGTCGGTGCGCGTCGGGGCGACCAGGCAGGACTTCTAGAGATCTTCTCCCCTCTCGATCGGCGTCCGTCGTGTCCGTCGGCGACATGAGTAGAGTGGCGACGGTCTCAATGTCCAAGGCACAGGGTAAAACCGGAACGCGATCATGGTGGTGGTTTGGGTAGTCCTCGGCCACGCCGGCGTTCTTGGAACGCCGGTGGTTCGATTTGGCTAAATGGGTCTCGTGTCGTGTGTGCGAGTGTCCTGAGCCGGGAGAGGCTCGGCCTACGCGTCCCTGAGGTGGGACGCCATGGCTCATGTGGCGGGTCCGGTCACGGTGGCGGTGCCCACCAGCGATGTCGAGGCGAAGCTCACCGAGGGCTTGCGGTCGGTAGATCGCGTGACGCGGGTCGGGATCGGTGCAGGCAGAACGTTCACGACGGCGGGAAGGATGTAGCAGATCGTGCTTCGGCTTGCCGTGGACGGTTTGGCATGGAGGAAGGGGTTCGGATCTCCGTGCTGGTCGGATGGTAGTGGTACGTGACCGGGAGGCGGTGGTGCGCGGCCAGCTTTCCTGCAAGGTGATGAACCGCGGGCACGAGGGCCCGTCTCAGATAACATCAATCATGCAAAGAGAAAGAGGACAGGAACTGCTGGTGGATGCTCACCAGCGAGGCATGAAGTCTCCAGTGCGGTGCTGTAGTGCTGCAGAACGATGGCAAGGTGGATGAGCACCACAACTTGGCGAGGGGCTCGGCATGACGCCCGCGGCCGTGAACGTCATGGGGGCGCTGGTCGCGTCTGGCTCGGTAGTGCCGAGGCTCCATTGGTGTCGCGGTCGTGGACGACGCGGGTGCTCTGTGGTCGGTGAAGCGACGCCGCGGACGGGACGGCGCCGGCGTGCGGAGTCGAGCTCGGTTGGACCGAGCGTGGTCATGTCCGTGGCGAGGCAGTGCAGCTTCGGTGTGGCGGCGGCCGGTGCTGCGCAGTGAAGACGTGCTCGACATGGCTCTTGCGGACGACGTCGTGGCGTGATCGCGGGCACCGGGACTGGCTCGCGTCAAGGTTGGCGTGGCTGCTGTCGTGGCGGTCGGCCGCGGTCGGCGGAGTGGCGCGGCGCGGTTCAGCACGGACGCTGGGGCGCGGCGGTGACCGCGGTGCAGGGGCTCGGAGGAGGTTGCTGTCGGGTTGCCGGGCTCTGTGGACGCGCGGCGAGGTGCTGCTGCCGGCTTGGCGAGGAGGCGCCGGGTACGTGGCGACTCCGGCGAGGTGGTGCGTCGCGCCTGTGTTCCAGCAGGGGCTCGACGCGGCTGGGGCAGGTCGTTGCGGGTGACGTCTCGGTGGTTCCCGGCCAGCTGCGTGGAGAAGAGAGGCGGCACAGAGGGAGGGACGTGCGGCGGTGGTGCGCAGTCAGACCGGCGGCGCACCATGGAGAGGAAGAAGGTGGCGGTGTCGAGCATGGTGGAGCGGCGCAATGGAGGGAAACAGTGGCGCAGGAGCTTCTTCGGTTTTATAGGGCACCGGCTAGGGCTTCAAGAGCTCCAACGGTGATCCTCGGCTTCCGTGTAGGCTCCGGGACGCGTGGCTCACATCCAGGAAGCGAGCAGGGCAGAGGGAGCGCGTGCTCTTCACGCTGGCGGCGGCGGCGGCGGCTTGGGCGTCTGCCCAGCTAGGGTTGGGGAGTGCGGCGCGCGGCTGGGCCGGATGGGCCCGCGCGGGGCTGTGCGTGCTGGAGGCGTGCTGGGCTACGCGTGCGGGGGTGCTGCTGGGCTGAACGAGCTGCGGCTGCGTGCGTATGCGTATATACTCGTCGTATATACCATTAGCACAGAAGCATGCACCTGCACGTACGCTAGCTAGCTTGCTTGTGCAGCTTGCTGCCGTAGGTATATACGTATACAAGTTAAAAACGTGTAGACCTTTGCTTTGGTGGACTGGTAGTGTACGTGTTTAAGTGTTCAGGCCGGTCTTGCCTTGCTTGGTTCCTGCCGTGCATGCTACTATTCTGGAGGGCAGGAGAGGAAGGGAGCTGGCTGCCCATATACGTGGTTCACCTTGCTACAACAACGGCAACAGGAGCATGCACATGCATGTAGGCTAGTTCGGCCCTGGGCAAGTCGGGCAGCTACTGTGATCAGGCTCCGGCCTTGCTTGTGGTTGAGGCATGGTACGAGTACGTAAATATACATACTTACATACATACTCGTACGGAGGAGATGGACGGTGGCGCCTCAGCGTCCGTACCAGGGTGGCCACGCGGCGTTCATCGGGTCGCGTGCCATGGCGAGGGGATGAGGGATTTACGGAAAATTTGGAGGAAGGCCGCTACGGACTTGTGCTTCTCCGACGGAAAACCCTAGACCAACTACAGAACTCTGACAAACTCCTACAAGCAACCTCTGCATGAATGCAACGATTGTTAGCAGTTAGTCTCGGTTTCGTCATAGAACTATATGCTTTACTCAATTGCATGAAAAATTTTAAAAGTTCGTATTTTTAGTTACCGGAAAACCCGGGTTGTTACATTCCGTCCAATATATCAAGAGTCAAGACTCACGAGCCTCTCAGCTAGATCTACATGGCCGTCCATTAGAATCCTTTACATCCTGTTTGGATTGTAGTATGGTTCCATGGTTGACCTGCATATGGTCCCATGCTACGTAGGACTGTGTAGTCCGATGATTTTCCGAGGAACCAGCACGTTGTGCAAAAGCGTGCTCGCGCAGAAGGCCATGGTGGAGCAAGGGAACGCATCCTATGCAACTAGACTCCTATATAAAAACTCTAATTAGCTACAGGTGGGGGAGGTTATTTTAGCATTTAAACCCCCTCACCCTCAACCACTCCTCCCATCCTAAAGATGGGTTATTTTAACACTTAAACCCCCTCAACCTGTAGTCATCGGATTAGATTTGTGTGGTCTTGATTAGAATTTTCACAGTTTACACAGGAGGCTGTTTTTCATAAAATACGACGCAGGGCTTGATGAGGACCGGTTAATCCACGATGCAAACAAAGCAACCATTTGTCCGTCTGTCAATCCAAACACATGGATCAGGCATCTCAACATCACCCCCCCCCCCTCCCCCCCACCCCCATTTGGAGTGTATTGTTTTGCTTTGCATCGTTCGGTTGCCCTGCTGATGCATGTCTCCACGATCCTTTTTGCTCGTTTTCCCTGCACACTTTGTCGAAGAAGAGCACAACAACGTGTCAAATCTGACGTGTGAACTTTATGTCTACGTACCTCTCACTTTTGAATGCTGCCATAGAAGTGGCCAAATGGAGAGCGATCGGGAAGCAGCCATAGCTTTTCCAAAGCCTTTGGAGACCACAGAACCTGGCGTGTACTGTAGAAACTCCATTTGTCCCCAGCTTGGTACCGGAACCTGGGAGATTCCTTATTATTCACCAATGATCGGATACTGCGTTTTCACGGATCGGTCCAAAAATCACTACAGGGTCAGGAATTCTCGATTGTTTGGGCCGTGCAATGTGACTGTGGACAGGTACTACGAATTGCGCGCAATGCAATCAAACGACCTTTTTTGACAAAGCTTGTACAGCAACAGATGCATCCGTCTACTGCTACCAGTTGGTGTAACAGGCATGATGGACAGGACAGAAAGCCATGCCTCACTGCCTCTAGAGAGTAGTGTTCGTCTTGGCTTGTCGTCACAATTCGCAAGCCCGGCCTATAACAAGAGCGCATGTGGTCCATACTCTATTCGATATTTTATAAAAATAGAGATAGAGATACTTTAATATTAACTTATTTATTTTTTAAATAAAAAATTATATAAAATTAATGGTGAAACGAGAATCTCATAGAGTCATAGTTAAAAATTGCCATACCTTTTGGGACAAACAAAGTATAGTGAACCTACTACGTGTTTGGACGGAGTGATTGGTTCATGTATGAAATTACGAATAGAACATGGCTCGTACCTGCGAGCTAGACCCTGTTGGACAAGCTAAAAGTGTTTAATACCGTCGTGTTTGGTTGACTACACCTATTTAGCCTGACTAAAAAAATAATATTTAATTATCTGTACCAAAATATGTTGCATGCGATAAAAGTAAAACAAAGTTATTATCATAATTATTATTTTGTATGCGTAGAATGGTTGAGATTGATTAAATTTATTGATTAAGATTAAATGAATCCTTGAAAATTATGAATTGCATTCTTCAGAGAAAGACGGAGTACATTTGGGAAACTAGGCCGCAGTTGCTAGAGGGTGCAAATAGATATCCTAAAATATATGAAACCAGTGGTTTAAATTGAAATTTTCCTATGACATAAGTAAGTGCATCATCCTCTAATTTGTTCTTATTGTATTACTAATTTTACTCTTTCATTGGCGTGGAGAGCTACAGAGCGCACAACCGCGGTGTCGGGTACCAAAGTATGGGGTACTCAACTTCGATGCAAAAACACACATTCCCAACACGGACCAGCCCAGATAAAGCCTGTGAAAGCCCATGAAGGCCGCATCCACGGAGGCCCATAATGGTGCTGCATCAACGCCAGCCTACCCTTAGGAAAACGGCACCCTCGGCCGCCAATTCTCCGATTCGCCCGAACCTCCCCGAGAGAGCTCGGGAAAGCGGCACCCTCGGGCGCCAATTCTCCGATTCGCCCGAGCCACCCCGAGAGAGCTCGGGAAAGCGGCACCCTCGGGAGCCGAATCTCCGATTCGCCCGAGCCTCCCTCCCGAGAGAGCTCGGGAAAGCGGCACCCTTGGGAGCCGAATCTCCGATTCGCCCGAGCTTCACCATCCCCCTCGAGCGCAACCTCTCAAAAGCATCCAATGCACAGTTGACGTCAGCGGAGCAATCTTGGACCACAAGAGACCTCTCTGACCACTTTACAAGCACTGTCCCGTTAGGCGAGGTTCTCGACGCGACTGTGCTTCGCACGCGCATGACGGCCATACCACCTGTCAGGATTTCCCTGGCGACGGATTTGACGGACCCACTACGGCCATCCTCTCCACAGTATGGTCTACGGTGCTCCGCCCTGTTTTCCGTCGGGATCTATCAACTGCGACTACGACAGTCCAAGCGCCTGATGAACGGGCTACGCAAGAACGGGAAAGGCACCAGCTGCACTGTCCACTCGAAAGGACGAGCACGCCTTCCATCCGGGCCCACCTGACCCTCGGGAAACACTGTCCGAAAGCCGAAAATGCGCCCGAGGGTAGATATCGCCCTGCTCCGTTCCATCACGCCTCCAGGAGTCCCGAGCCTCGGGAGACAACACCCCGAGATGACTCTCCCTCTTGTCACATCGTACGGAAGGACAGCCATCAGGTGTGCCAGGTGTGACCCTACGCCATGTCGTAATCCCGACGACAATTGCCGCCTTGGAACTCACCAAGATCGTACGAACCACTACGGCCATACCCCTGAGACGCAGAGACAAGACCGTTGCTGACGACAGTCAAACAGAGACAACAACTCCCCAGTGTAACATGCATAGGAATATACGCGCTGCCCTCTCCCCTCCCTTGTGACTATAAAAGGGAGAGCAGAGGTCAGCCTTAGACAAGTTCTAGCAGAGACTCGTTCGCACACACACTCCACACCACACAAAAAACGAGCAACTTGTATACACTTCGACACTCACAAGAGACTTGAGAGCACTTCCCTCTCTCGCCTAGCTTGTAACCCCTACTACAAGCACCCCGGTGCAAGGCAACACGACTCTCCTCTCCACTGGGTGTAGGGCCCTCTTGGCCTGAACCAGTATAAACCCTGTGTTCCCCCTTGCACACCATCCGGAGCCTCAACCGCAAAACACAAATTCAGTAGCCGGTGTTAGCACCCGCTAAAACTAGAACCGACAGTTGGCGCGCCAGGTAGGGGCCTTTTTGCGTGTTGACTCAGGTTACGGATGGCTGACATCTCCATGACGCTTTCTGCTGGCGCGGTGCTCCGGTTCGGGAGTCTTGAGTTCGTGGCCACCGGCCAAGGGCTTGAGATGAACCCGCGCCCGACCGAGCCCCGCACCGTCATTGTCCGGACTCCGGCCCATCAGGCGGCCGGGGAAAGGACCACGGCGACGCTTCCTCCTGTCCCAGAGGACGAGGGGAACGCCGCACGCCGCGCTTCCCGGCGGACCAGGAGGAGGAGGCGCAACCGTGCCAACCTGCCCCTGGTCGTGGAAGGCGCGGCCAACTAAGTGCCCCCAGCAGGGGACGCCAACTCGGCACCGGTCGCCACCCCAACACCTCCGGCGCCAGCAGCCACACACCCGCCAACCGCCCGAAGGATGGGCGGGGGCGGGATCGCGACGTCAACAGGGCTCTCTCTCCGCCCTCATTGGGGGAGGGAGACGGTGCCGTCGTCTCTCTTCGGGCTCTAAAGCGCTGTGGACGCCCACGTCTGCGCAGTCCGCGCTCTGTTGCATGATTTGGTGGAGACACGTGTCCACCGCCTCGAGCGTCTAGATGACCTCGTGGGCAACCAAGTGGCCTCCCCACCGTCCTCTCCCGAGAGCAATCCCAGCGCATATGGCGGGGGGGAGACAGACTCCACTGACAGCCTCACTCCCCGAGAATACTTAAAAGAGTGGGATCATCGCGGTTGGACCTCACTATCGCGGCGGGGCCTCAGCGATGACGACCACGAATTCTGGGCGAACGTGGACTTCACCGTCCACCCCGATGACTCGTGGGAGGACGCCCCGAGCGTCGTCACCGAATTCGACCAGTCCTACATCGACCCCGCTCGGGAATTCTACCACTTGGTGCACCCCGAAGACGGACGGGTGGAGGACGTCCATTCGGGGGACGACAACGACGTACCTTCTCCGCTCCAGTCGCAGCTTCAGCAACACACCCTGCCTCCGGCGACTCCGCGGCCTGCACGGTCAGCTCCGCTGCAGGACCCGGGGGCTGGGACATCTTGCCCCGCGCATAGGTCTCCGGAGCTAGAGCAGCTCCAGGAACTGGAGGCACGGATGGATGAGGACCGCCTACGCCTCACCCAGCTGCGAGCCGCGCTCAAGCGCGAGGAGCAGCAAGGCACCGGTGGAGCAGCTCGTCGCCGGGCCCGGGACGTTCAGGCTCGTATCATCGCCGACGATGGAGCCGGAACACCAGGAGCCCTGCCTCGAGCAAGCCGCAAGCTCACGGAGGCGGCAATGCTGCTCCGGAGCATGCCTGAGCCCTCTACCGAGGAAGCGCGGCAGCTCAGGAACCAGCTCTAGGATCTCCTGGAGGACGCAGTCGTCCTCCAGGCGGAGAGTTCATCTTCACGACATTATGGCACTGAAAGTCACCAACGTGGCGGTGCGGCGCGCCACGAGCGGGAGGCCTCGGTGCATCCCGAGGTCCCGAGGGCCCCGTCGGTTCACTAACGGCTTGGCAAGGACGTCGACGTTCGAGCCATCCTTCAAGCTCGCGGTCGGCGGAAGACCGATGGAGCCGCACGAGGCTACCATGTCCATCGGGGCGGGCGCTACGACTCGGGCGAGGACCGCGAGCCCTCACCCGAGCCCTCGGGTCCTTGTGTCTTCAGCGAGGCCATCCGAAGGGCCAGATTCCCGCCCCGGTTTCGACAGCCGGCCAACATAGCCAAGTATTCGGGGAAAACTAACCCCGAACTGTGGCTAGCGGATTATCGCCATGCGTGCCAGATTGGCGGTGCGCGGGATGATCTCATCATCATCCGCAACCTACCCTTGTTCCTCGCCGACTTTGCAAGGGCTTGGCTGGAACATCTCCCCCCGCGGTTGATCTTTGACTGGAGCGATCTGGTCAAGATCTTCGTAGGGAACTTCCAGGGCACATATGTGCGCCCTGGCAATTCCTGGGATCTTAGAAGCTGCAAACAGAAGCCGGGCGAGTCCCTCTGGGACTACATCCGACGATTCTCTAAGCAGTATAATGAACTGCCCCAGGTCGCCGACTCCGACGTCGTCGGAGCATTTGCTGCAGGAACTTCCCGCAAAGAGCTCGTCCATGAGCTGGGACGCCAGACCCCCACCAGCGTTTCCGAGCTCATGAAGATAGCAACCAGCTTCGCCTCGGGGGACGAGGCGATGGGAGCCCTCTTCTCCGACCCAAAGGGCAAACGGAAGGAGGAGGCCCCCGAGGGCACCTATTTCCGAGGCCCAAACAGCAAGAAGAAGAAAGGGAAGGAAAAGACCCCCCTCCGCAGCGACTCCCTCGTGGCAGCCATCGAGCCCAAGGGGACACGCCCCCTCGGGACCGCTTCGACGAGATGCTCAACAAGTCGTGCCCTTATCACCAGGGTCCAGTGCATCACACGCTTGGGCAGTGCGTGATGCTCAAAAAGTACTACGGCCGGCAGGCGTTCAAGGACGACGCTGGCAAGAAGCCCGCCAGGGATCAGGAGGACAAGGCCGGGAAGGACGACGAGTTTCCGACCATCGACAAGTGCCTCATGATCTTCGGCGGGCCCGGAACCGCTCCTACGCCGCGACAGCAAAAGCGCGAGCGTCGGGAGGTCTACTCCGTCGGGCCAGCGACACCATGCTTTCTCGACTGGTCCCTCGACGCTATCACCTTCAGTCGGGACGATCACCCGGACTACGTCCCATCACCGGGGCGCTACCCGCTCGTTGTCGACCCCGTTGTCGACAACACGAGGCTCTCCAAAGTCCTCATGGATGGAGGCAGCGGCCTCAACATTCTCTACGCTGAGACCCTCGACTCGATGGGGATCAGCCGCTCGCTCCTCCGGGCCACGACATCCTCGTTCCACGGGATAGTGCCTGGGAAGAGCGTGCAACCCCTCGGGCAGATCGACCTCCCCGTCTACTTCGGGACTCCTGACAACTTCAGGAAGGAAGTCCTGACGTTCGAAGTGGTGGGCTTCCACGGCACCTACCACGCCATCCTCGGGAGGCCATGCTACGCCAAATTCATGGCGGTCCCGAACTACACCTACCTCAAGCTCAAGATGCCGGGGCCAAAGGGGGTGATCACCATCGGCGCTTCCTACCAGCACGCGTACCAGTGCGATGTTGAGTGCTGCGAGTACGCCGGCGCGCTGGTAGAGTCCAAGGCCCTCATTGCCGACCTCAAAAGGATGGCAAAGGAGGTCCCCGACCCCAACAAGGCCACGGGCACCTTTGAGCCCGCTGAGGGGGTGAAGGAGGTGCCCCTCAACCTGAGCTCCCCCGACGAAAAGGTGATGAAGATCAGCACCACCCTCGACCCTAAATAGGAGGCCGTGCTCGTCGACTTCCTCCGCAAGCACACCGACGTGATTGCATGGAGTCCCTCGGATATGCCAGGGATCCCGAGGGAGGTCACTGAGCACTCCTTGAACATCCGGGCTAGGTCCAAGCCGGTGAAGCAGCGCCTGCGCCGATTTGACGAGGAGAAGCGCCGGGCCATCGGGGAGGAAGTGCAGAAGCTTTTGGAGGCCAGATTCATCAAGGAGGTCTTCCATCCAGAGTGGTTAGCTAATCCTGTTTTGGTTAAAAAGAAAAATAGAAAATGGAGAATGTATGTTGATTAGACTAGTTTAAATAAAGCTTGTCCTAAGTATCCATTTCTATTACCTCGCATTGATCAGATAGTTGATTCCACCGCTGGCTGTGAACGGCTTTGCTTTATTGATGCATATTCTGGTTACCATCAGATTCGCATGAAAGAGTCCGACGAATTAGCAACTTCTTTCATTACTTCTTTCGGCACATATTGTTATGTAACCATGCCATTTGGCCTCAAAAACGCGGGCGTGACTTACTAGCGTTGCATGCCCAAAGTTTTTGGGGACCTCATCGGGCGGACCGTTGAGGCTTACGTAGATGATATAGTGATAAAATCTAGGAAGGCGAGCGACTTAGTAGCCGACCTAGAAGAGGCATTCGAGTGCCTCAAGAAGCAAAACATAAAGCTAAACCCCGAGAAGTGCGTTTTCGGGGTCCCTCGGGGCATGCTCCTCAGGATCATCGTTTCCGAGCGTGGCATCGAAGCCAACCCGGAAAAGATGTCGGCCATCACGCAAATGGGTCTGATCCAGAACCTCAAGGGTGTGCAAAAGCTCATGCGATGCCTCGTGGCCTTGAGCCGATTCATCTCAAGGCTCGGCGAAAAGGAACTTCTTTTGTATCGGTTGCTAAAGAAAAATGAGCATTTTACCTGGACCACCGAGGCCCAGGAAGCCCTCGAAAGGCTTAAGGCCCTGATTTCGAAAGCACCAGTTCTCGTGCCTCCTATGAAAGAGGAGAATCTCTTGCTATATGTTGCTACTACTAACCAAGTTGTGAGTGCAGCGGTCGTCGTGGAACGGCAAGAAGAAGGGCATGCGTTGCCGATACAGTGGCTGGTCTACTTCATCAGTGAAGTCTTTTCCAAAACTAAGACACGCTACCCTCAGATCCAGAAGCTAGTGTACGCAATCATTCTTGCCCGGCGCAAGTTGCGGCACTACTTCGAATCCCATCCCGTGACTGTGGTATCATCCTTCCCCCTTGGGGAGGTGATCCAGAATCGAGAGACCACTGGGAGGATCGCTAAGTGGGCTATCGAGCTCATGGGTGATGGCATCACCTACACGCCACGCAAAGCCATTAAGTCTCAGGTGCTAGCGGACTTCGTGGCAGAGTGGACCGAGACGCAGCTACCGGCACTCCTGACCCAAGAAGAGTATTGGGTCATGTACTTCGACGGGTCGATGATGAAGACCGGTGCTGGCGCAGGCATCGTCTTCGTTTCACCCCTCGGGGTCCGGCTCAAGTATTTGCTGAGGCTGCACTTCACGGCTTCCAACAACGTGGCCGAATACGAGGCTCTGGTCAACGGTCTCCACATCGCTATCGAGCTCGGGATCCGGCGCCTCGAGGTCCGGGGGGACTCCCAGCTCGTCGTGGACCAGGTTATGAAGGAGTCGACGTGCCAGAACCCTAAGATGGCCGCCTACTGCAAGCTGGTGCGGTTGCTCGAGGAGAAATTCGGCGGCCTCGAGCTCAACCACATCGCGCGTCGGTACAACGAAGAGGCCGATGAGTTGGCGAAAATCGCATCCGAAAGGGCTACAGTCCCGACGGACGTATTTGCCAACGACCTCCACAAGCCCTCGGTCGGTGTTGATCCCTCGGGGGCCAAAGGGAAGAAGACCTCCGAGCCCTCGGGAGAACTCGGATCGTCTTCAAGCGATGCAAGCCCCTCGGGGGCTGCCGACCCCTCCAATAAAGGGGAGCCACCCGAGACCCTGGCTGAAGACGGCGATGAAGCCGAGGCGATGGATATTGAAGCTGAGATGGATGATGACGAGCCGAACTGGCGTGAGCCGTTGGTCAGCTGGCTTGTCCGAGGAGTCTTACCTTTGGACAAAACCAGAGCACGACGGCTGGCACGTAAAGCTAAGTCTTTCATGATGATCGAAGGTGACCTCTGTCGACGGAGTCCCTCGGGTGTCCTCCAGCGCTGCATTCCCTTCAATCAAGGCAAACGCCTACTCGAAGAGATACACGCCGGAGCATGCGGTCACCACGCCGCACCAAGAACTCTTGTCGGTAACGCCTTTCGACAGGGCTTCTACTGGCCAACCGCCGTGGCCGATGCTACCGAGGTGGTACGCTCCTGCGAGGGGTGCCAGTACTACTCTCGACAGACACACCTATCGGCCCAAGCTCTCCAGATGATCCCTCTCACTTGGTCATTCGCCGTATGGGGACTGGACCTTGTCGGGCCCCTCCAAAAGGCGCCCGGGGGCGTCACCCACTTGCTTGTCACCATTGACAAGTTCTCAAAGTGGATCGAGGCTCGGCCGATCGCCCAAATTAGCTCGGCACAAGCGGTGTTATTCTTCACCAACATTGTCCATCGGTTTGGTGTCCCGAACTCCATCATCACTGACAACGGCACGCAGTTCACCGGAAAGAAATTTCTGGTCTTCTGCGACGAGTACCACATACGAGTGGACTGGACAGCCGTAGCCCGCCCAAGAACGAACGGCCAAGTAGAACGTGCCAATGGCATGATTCTCCAAGGCCTTAAGCCAAGAATCTTCAACATATTGAATAAGTTTGGCAAGAGGTGGCTGGCCGAGCTCCCGGGAGTGATATGGAGTCTAAGGACTACGCCAAGCCGAGCCATGGGCTTCACGCCCTTCTTCCTGGTGTACGGCGCCGAGGCCGTCCTCCCCACGGACTTGGAGTACGGCACCCCGAGGGGCCGAGCCTATGATGAACAGGGAATCAGACTTCCCGCGAAGACGCGTTGGATCAAGTCGACGAAGCTCGGGACATGGCCTTGTTGCACTCGGCTAAGTACCAGCAATCACTACGCAAGTACCATGCTCGGCGCATCCGGGGCCGAGCCTTCAGTGTAGACGACTTGGTGCCGTGGCTCAGGCAGGACAACAAGGGGCGCCACAAGCTCACACCACCGTGGGAAGGACCATTCATCATCGCCGAGGTGCTACGCCCCGGCGCGTACAAGCTCGCAAACGAGAAGGGCGAGGTCTACAACAATGGTTGAAACATTGAACAGCTACGTCGCTTCTATCCTTAAGACTCTGAGCATTGTACAATTTGTAAAATCTTGAAATCAATAAAAAGACCTGAGTTCTACTCCTTTTTACCTAATTTTTAGATTTTCGATCCGAGCCCACACTCGGGAGTGAAATGACCTTTCATTTCACCGCGCATTAAAAAAGAGAGGCTCGGCCAAACCTACGGAAAGGCCGACCCTCCCACGGGGGGCTAGGACGGGGGAACCCCCGGACTCTCCCGAGCCTCAACGATTTTGAAAACGCAAAAATTTCAAAACCCGTTGAAATCGTTTCTCCCCAAAACATGCTTCTCTCCTAAAATCAAACGTGAACTTATAAGACTCAGAAAAGTAAAGAGAAGTCCCAGAGGACAGAGCCGGCCGAGTCGAGGAGACCGCTTATGCCGAGTCCAGGTGAACAAAGATGCAACAAGCAACCAAGATGAACAGAATGAAAAGCACGACACTGCACATACTGTCAGCCTCCTCCCGAGCCTTCTATGCATCCTCCCTGGCCGAGTCCGCCGCGCTAACAGCCTGACGTAATGCCGCCTGAGTTTCTCTCGGGTCGAAAGCTAAGGCTTCAGCAGCAGAAGTCTTCTCGGTGGCAAGCTGACGGGCGGCATCGCGCTCCCTCATCACCTCGGCCAAGGCGCCCTCCAGCTCCTGCATCCGTGTCGCCGAGGCAGCGGCTCGGCCCTTCGCCTCCGTGACCTCCTCCTTCAAGATGGTGTTGTCAACACTCACTTCGGCGAGCTTGGAGGTCACGGCGGCGAGCTCGCTCTGGGCACGGGCAAGGGCTTTCCCCTTGTGGTCAAGCTACTTCCAGAGCCCGAGCCCGCCGCGGAGGAAACGGGACTTGTCTCGGGAGGTGTGCATAAGGTCCTAGAAAGGAGAGAGGAGCAGAGACGGCGAAAACGACACTCATACGCAGGTCAGCTTACGAAATATGGAGGCTCACCTGAAGCTGGGCCGGGAGCTCCATCTCGAGGACGTCGGCGATCGCACGGAGACCCGCCGCCGATCTGAGCCTGAGCTCTTGAACGGCGTCCCATCTGGGAGCCTCGAGGTAGTCCCAGAGCGAGAAGACGGGCGGCGCTTGAGGATCCACTCGGTCCGCCCACTCCATCCGGGAGGCGGTCAACTCCCGAGGCCGGGGCTGCCTCAGTGCCAACGCCCAAGGACCTTCCTCAAGAGTGGGAAGATCTCCCGCGTCGACATCCACGACCGTCGAACCCGCGGCGGCAGGCTCCGTGGGGGCGGCATCGGCTGACGCTCCCGAGGCGCCTCCAGAATTAACGACTGAGTCCTCGGGAGCCCGCGCTGGCGCTGCCTCCATGTCGGCGACGGGCGCGACGACGGCGGCCACGGCCGAAATGACCCCTCCCAAAGGAGGAACCTCGGACACCACGACCGGACCCGTGGGGAGGGACGGATTTCCTCGCCCGTGGATTGGGCGCTCCCCCTGGCCGTGTCGTGGCCCCGCACCCTTAGGACCTTCAGGTGCGAGACCTGGAGGTCCGACCCCGAGCGCTTCCTGAAGCAACGAAGGAAGAAAGGAACGTTCGTAACGCCAGAACAAGATCTCAGATGAAGGAAGTAATGGGTAAAGACACCTACCTCGTCTTCGAAACCACCCTCCTCCTCCACGCCGCCCCCGCGCTCGGCAAGACGACAGGCGACGCGGGCCGTGCCGGCGGCGGAGGAGTGGGCGCCACCTCGGCGTCCGGGCTAGCCCCGCCCCGAGGCGGGGGCCCAGCCTGGGCGCCAGGGGTCGCCTCGACGTCGCCGCCCCTCGGCGGGGAAGCTTGAGTCTGGGAAGACCCAAGCTCAAGTTCCGGCGTCTTGGCGCTAGTCGGCTCCGGCTTCGACGGCGTCCGCTCACCGCTCCCCCCGCCTTCGGCCGTCGCGCCGATCAACGACGCGTCGGAGGGGAGGGTGCGCGGAAACAAGAACCCCCCAGTCTCGCCGGCAGCAGCCAGTCTTGGCTCGGGCGCCGGGTCCGGGCCCGTTCCCGGCCTCTCCAGCGAGCCCTCGCGACCGCTGGAAGGCGGAGCCATGGCTCCAACAGTCACGCTGCCAGAGACCGCGCCTTCAGACACAGTCTCCGGCAGTTTTGCCTGGGAGCTCGGGTCACGAGCCCCGGCACTTCTGTCGGCGGGCGCCGACATCGGAGCTTTCCCAGGCTCATCGGCGCCCACCGCGGGCTTTGTGGCCACAAAGGGCCGTTCCAACACCATCAAATCATAAAAATCTTCTTCTTCTTCGTCATCCTCCTTGTCGTCTTCATCGGTGAGGGTGTCCTCCTCCGGCTCCCCCGCCTCCTTACGGCGACGACGGCGCTGGGAGGTTTCCTCCGTCTTCCGAGCTCTCTTCTGCTTCAGCGTAGTCTTCCGGTCCTTCTTCGCCTTCGCCGCCTCGTCCCGGCGGTTCTGGGTTCGCTGAACCTTGTCCTCCGGGACAGGCGGAAGGGAAGGTTTCCCGGTCCTTGAAAGACCCTGCGATGAACGAAGAAGGAAATCAGGAAGAAGACGGAGGAACTGCAAACTCGACAAAGTAGATGACACTCACCAGCGCGATGAAGCCCGTGCGGGGGCGCATAGGTATCCGGTTCAGCTCGTCCCAGGAATGGTAACCTACCACCATGTACTTAACACGGCGCATAACCTCTTTTTGACCGATGTCCTGGGGCAGCATCACCGTGCCCTCCCGTGATGTCCCGATGAGCATCTGGTTCAGCGCCAGCCTGCGGTCCATCAGCGGCAGCACCGTCCGCGCATGGAACTGCGCCGCCACGGCGGCTCCTGTGAGACCTCGGTCGCACAGCACCTAGAGCGCGCCGAAGTAGGCATCTACATGCTTAGCCTCCTTAGTCGGGCACCCCCACTCCCACTGAGGAAGGGGAGCGATGAACGCCCTTCCCGTATACTTGGAAAAGGCGTCCCCGTCATTGCGTAGGTAGAACCAGCCGTGGTGCCAGCCCTTGTTGGAGGAGGGGGCCTTGCAGGGGATGTGCAGGCCAGAGCGAATCACGAAACCGCAGCCCCCCGCACGCGGGATCTCCCGCGGCTTCTTCGAACCAGCCGCCTTGGTGTACCAATCAATGCGGGAGATGCGGCGCCATAGGTTCCAGTGCGGGGGTACCCGAGGTAACCCTCGCACAGTGCGGCGTAAATCGATGCCTGCGTGATGGAGTTGGGGGGTGAGGTTGTGGAGCTCCAGCCCGTTGTTGAAGAGGAGCGCCCGGCAGAAGCAGCTCGGCGGCGACCCGAGCCCGCGCTCGTGGTAGGCGATGAAGCTGACCACGTACCCCTCGCCGGGGTCTGGCTCGTCGTGGTCGCTCGACGGCACGACCCACTCCGAACGATCCGCGTCAGTGCGGGGACGTAGGAGCCCCAGCTCCACGAGCCACTCCATATCCCCTCCGCCACGGTGCTGCGCGGCCACAGCTCCAACCTGAGAATGCCGCCGGCGGCGGCGGCAGCATCGGTGGGAACAGGGGAGGAAGCCATGGCGAACTAGAGAAGAAAAGCTGTAGGAAGGCAACGATGTCAGCCGCGACGACGCTTCTCACTCCAGCGAGCAACGAAGGCGAGAAGGTGGACAACGGAAGCAAGAAGGCAAATGGCTACGCGAGCGAATGACAAGGGTAGAAAGAAAAAATCATGGGTTTTTTCTTATATACCCAGGCGGCGGATCGAGTAAGATGCGGAGAATCCACCGCATTAACTGCGCGGGGCCCGCTACGATCCCAGCATCACCGCCGGCCTCGCGCACGCAAACCGCCTCGACTACCCTGAACCGTCGCGTCCGTCAGGCTGCGCACCTCAAAAGGTGAGCCAAATCATTACGCCCGTTCGCCTCGATCCCGCCGATACATTCTCCTTCTCGACAAAGGAACCTCGGGCTCGGACGCCTGTTACGTTCCTAGTGGATCGAAGATTGGCCCACAGTGGCTTGAACAGTCGCCCCAGGGAAACTGAGTTAGGGACAGCTAGCGGATGGGTCACGAAAACGGCCAGTATCCCGATGTCCGAGCGTCACAAAGGACATCCCGTACTGTGTCCAACTCCCAGTAGTGAGTCGATTACGTGGAATCCCTCCGTGGGAGGCATCAGGCCCTCGGGACCCATCGAAGGGACCCGACATCCACTAATTAACCCTCGAAAAACATTTGGAGTGTGCTCAGGCCACTAGCCGACCCCCAACGAACGGGGCACGGACCTCCACTTGGATCAACCTGTTTGTAGCTCACCGAAAATGCCGACTCGCGCCCCAACGGGGAAGTCAAGCAGGACCAAACCTTCCTCTTCCCGAAAAAAGAGCGTGAAGGTCGAATTAAAAAGATAGGGAAGAGCCCGATCGATCTCCGATACGAAAACGGAGGCTCGGGAACTTACCCTGCACCTTGGAAAGACCACCGAACGACCTCCCTTACACAATGGGAGGCTCGGGGGCTCTGCTTCCAAGGGATCAACCCCCCTAAATAAATCAAAGAACACCCGAGTACTTATAATCACGATTTTAAGCCTTTGGAGGGATATAACATCCCTCCAAAGCCTCGGGGCTACACCCGGCGGGTGCGCTCGCACGCACCCACCGGAAAAAACAACCTATACTTCATTTTCTCGACAGAAAGAGCCAGCAGTGAACCTTTGGAGGAGTGCCTTCACTCCGCCACAGGCTCGGGGGCTACTGTCGGGTACCAAAGTATGGGATACCCAACTTCGATGCAAAAACACATATTCCCAACACGGCCCAGCCCAGACAAAGCCTGTGAAAGCACATGAAGACCGCATCCACGGAGGCCCATGACGGTGCTGCATCAACGCCAGCCTACCCTTGGGAAAACGGCACCCTCGGGCGCCAATTCTCCGATTCGCCCGAGCCTCCCCGAGAGATCTCGGGAAAGCGGCACCCTCGGGCGCCAATTCTCCGATTCGCCCGAGCCTCCACGAGAGAGCTCGGGAAAGTGGCACCCTCGGGCACCAATTCTCCGATTCGCCCGAGCCTCCCCGAGAGAGCTCGAGAAAGCGGCACCCTCGGATGCCGAATCTCTGATTCGCCCGAGCTTCACCATCCCCCTCGAGCGCAACCTCTCAAAAGCATCCAATGCACAGTTGATGTCAGCGGAGCAATCTTAGACCACAAGAGACCTCTCTGACCACTTTACAAGCACTGTCCCGTCAGGCGAGATTCTCGACGTGATTGTGCTTCGCACGCGCACGACGGCCATACCACCTGTCAGGATTTCCCTGGCGACGGATTTGACGGACCCACTACGGCCATCCTCTCCACAGTATGGTCTACGGTGCTCCGCCCCATTTTCCGCCGGTATCTACCGACTACGACTATGACAGTCCAACCGCCTGACGAACGGGCTACGCAAGAACGGAAAAGGCATCAGCTGCACTGTCCACTCGAAAGGACGAGCATACCTTCCATCCGGGCCCACCTGACCCTCGAGAAACACTGTCCGAAAGCTAGAAATGCGCCCGAGGAGAGATATCGCCCTGCTCCGTTTCATCACGCCTCCAGGAGTCCCGAGCCTCGCGAGACAACGCCCCAAGACGACTCTCCCTCTTATCACATCGTACAGAAGGACAGCCATCAGGTGTGCCAGGTGTGACCCTACGCCATGCCGTAATCCCGACGACTATTGCCGCCTTGGAACTCACCAAGATCGTACGAGTCACTATGGCCATACCCTTGAGACGCGAAGACAAGACCGTAGCTGACGACAGTCAAACAGAGACAACAACTCTCCAGTGTAACATGCATAGCAATGTACGCGCTGCCCTCTCTCCTCCCTTGTGACTATAAAAGGGAGAGCAGAGGTCAGCCTTAGACAAGTTCTAGCAGAGACTCGTTCGCACACACACACTCCACACCACACACAACAACGAGCAACTTGTATACACTTCGACACTCATAAGACACTTGGGAGCACTTTCCTCTCTCGCCTAGCTTGTAACCCCTACTACAAGCACCCCGGTGCAAGGCAACACGACTCTCCTCTCCACTGGACGTAGGGCCCTCTTGGCCTGAACCAGTATAAACCCTGTGTTCTCCCTTGCACACCATCCGGAGCCTCAACCGCAAAACACAAATTCACTAGCCGGTGTTAGCACCCGCTAAAACTAGCACCGACACGCGGTTATGAAGCTAGCACAGAGTATAAGGGGAATGTCACAAATGCTAGAATCCCTTGAGGCGTCCGGTGTGTTGACACTGATCGCTGATAAGCTAAAGTATGTTTGGTTTTTGATTGGAGGTAATACAGTCATTTCATCCCAGTTGAATGTTTTGTTTTGTGGACATATGGAATAGAAGCATGAGAATATTCTTGTTAGATGTCACACCAATCCGCTCCAAAAAAAAAAATCGGTTGGGCTCACTCAATCCACCTGGAGGTGTGAGCTCCATCTTCTCGCGCATGCACGCTCGGCTAGGATGGGCGGAGAGCCATTGTGGGCTGGCGACTGATCATAGCCATGGGCAAGGATGAGCTTGTGTAGCTAGACGCGGTGGACGTGAAGGGCGGTGGTGCGGCCCGATGAGGAAGCATGTTTTGGTGAGTGGTGCACGAGCATAAGTGGAGGTACACACAGAGTTGGTAGGGCAGCAGCATGAGTAGGATGGGGGCGGAAAGGAACGACACCTTGAGACGGAAAGACAGACACGGAGATATATAGATAAGTGAGAAAGGAAGTTAGGATATTCCAGTTTCATCCTATTTGCTGCCGTTCATATTCATCCAACAAATAAATTTACCATCCTATTTGTTACATTTATCTAACCAAACAAGAAAATATAACCGTGCTATCTCTCTAAGCAAATATACGCACAAAACTTGTTCTCTTAAAATCCAAAATTAGATCATCATAATCCTACGCTTTTCTGAACCAAACACACCTAAGCGGATGGATTAGTAGGCAGTATCCGACGCATATCCACGTCGATACATATCAATTATTCAGAAGATATTTCGTTGTTTCTTCTTTGGGTCACCGACGGCATGGTCAGCCGGTACGGTCCCGTCCATTCAATAATGAGCAGATCAGGATTTTTGGACACTCGTCAAGGCGTCGTGTCCCTTTTGCATCTACAAACCTGCCTAAAATACAATTAATTAATAAATATATCCAAACCCCATACATATAAGACAGCCAAGTCATGGGCTCATGGCCTCCATGTGCATGCATTGTACTGTAGAGGATAACTATAGATAAGACGCGAGTTGCGAACCCAAAAGGATAAGCAAGCTAGCTAGGACTGCCGCTTGCATCTCGATCGATGGCCAGCTCAAAAGAATACGGGTTGGTGAGGCAAGCACGGCTAGCGCCGGGAAAAGGGAGACGAAGCACAAGTAAATTTGGGCACCTGCACTGCACGCTCGGCTGCGATGACTAGATTTTAGATAGTGAAAGCGAAAGCAGCAACTGCCAATTGGCATGGTGAGCTCGATCTCCACCCTGCCTGATCAATGAACGCTGCTCCGTTTCCCCAGGGAGACGCGACGACGCGAGGCGGCGAGGGACGATCGAATCGAATCAAATCGAACACTTCTCCACTCCAGCACGGGGTGACTCCGATCCGAGTGACTCCGAGGATTTTTTTGGACTTGGGAATTGGGATGCATGCATGAGCCATTGCCATCGCTGGCTACGTGGCGGAACCGTGCGACGCCTTCCTAGTTCCCCGGCCGGCAATGGGCAGGCCGCGCCAGGGAACGAGAACGACGACTCACTCATCCAATATGGCAAGTCTGTCCTTCTCCGCTCTCCAGGAAAGTGTTGGTGCCAGGGACCGAACAGGTTTTGAAGACCGTCCAAGCAATCAGATCGATCAAAACCGGACGAACCTCTGCCGGACTTTTGAAAAACGGTGAGCCGGGCGGGTTTTTTTTTCGAACCAGGCGGCTTGAAAATGGTGGCGTATGTGCAGCGTGTTCTGTTCTCGCCTCTCGTTGGTCGCGTGAATGAGTGCATGCACCTGCGCGCTTACTGCGGTGGACCATGCACCATGCAGGCCGTACCTGTGATTGGAGTGCTGTGCTGGACTGTCTGATGCGTACTAGTGGACTCTCGTGGCGCTGAGGTCAGATTTCAAAATTTAATCTTTTTTATGAGTTTTAGATAAGATATGTAAAAAATAAAAATAATAAAATTTGCATAGCTTTAAATTGACAAATATATTCATTTTGATTATCTCAACGGGCTTTGTCGCAATAGTGCGCTCCATTTCAGCACTTAAGATTGTCTTATAACGATAAACATTTAAATTAATATTCAAATCCTTTTTGCACCAATGTATAAGTGATTCGTATTTTTTTCATGCAATATCGATAGAGATATAAACGTGGTGACTTAGCTACAGTTCCTCTCCCCCTCACAGATCACTGTCCATCTACAGTACCAACCTGTTAAGGAACAGTAACACCCATTAAGAAACAGTGCCCCACCCGTTAAGGAACAGTAATATATCTGTTATGGAATAGTACCGTACTCATTATGGATCGGTACCACACCCGTTATGGAACAGTACTACCCACGACAAACAGTTGCTGCCCGTTTCCTACCCGCTATGGAGCTCCCCTCCCCGCGCGGGTTCCAGTCTAGTTTCTCACATATTTTGTGAAACACCTCTAGAGCTGTCTATATAATTGTTATTTTTGTCATCTTATCTGTACATTAATCAACTATATGTTGCTAATTATTTACTTATACTATTAAATTGCACCAATTTAAAGTATTTGAAACCAGTTCAATTAACCTCTCCAAAACAATCGAACCCGTAGGTTCAACCGGTTATTAACGGACCAATGAACCCATTGCCTCACCAGTCTGGTCATAATAATTATGGTTCATGCTTGTTTTTTTTTTTCAAATTATACAACTATACAAGTACAAACGCAAATGCTTGGACGTCTCTAAAAGTATATGTCGGTACATCAAGTCGAGAACTTAAACCGGGTGAACAGTTGTCGCCAAAAAGGAATCTTATCAACTGACGCAATCGAACGCTGCAATTTGCGCGATCAGTTCAAGGGTTTGTGTGCTCGTATTCGCTAGCATTATAACCCCCTGACGCAATGGAACGCTGCAATTTGCACCCTCCTCGCTCCGTGCCAGCGCAAGTTCCATCACTTGCCGCCAGTGGAATACGTACACAGCGCCGGAAACGAGCGTTCGCCGCGACGCCGCCAGGCTATCGCTATCCCCCACCGGCCACCGCTTGCATAAGTACAGCCCACTCCGTATATATAGAGACATGATGATGGACGGGTGCTGCTGCTTCCATCGAACGAACTGTGCTCGCCGCTTAATTGATTTGCCTCCTCTTCCTTCCTTCCAACTAACGACCCTTGAGCCGGCCATTGGTAGCCCGTGAACCAAGGCCAGGGTGCAACCAGCAGCTCCTCCCGCAAGAGAGCCGCTGTGGTACAAGTGCTGCGAAGGTCTGGGGGGGCCGTGCATGGCTGCGAAGGGCGCTCTTCTTCCGTGGGCTCGCAGCAGCAGCGGCGGCCTCTCGAGTATCCTGGAAAGGGCGCTGGCGGCGGTTACAGTTACGGTGCGTGCGCGATTCTCGTCGTGGGTGTAGCTGCGCACCGTTCAAATCATCATCCATGCATAAATCTTTCGTGCCCGCCTCAGTACTGTGCATGCTTTTATTTGTTTCCGATCCGCGTGAATCGAGCGTTTCGTTAAGTTTTCGTCCACGACGATGGCTCTCCCTGCCGCCGCGATGAGATCCGTACTCAGAGCTCGGAGTAACCTCATCGTCCCTCTCGCTGCTGCTTGCGGCTTGCAGGCCGGAGGCGGCGGCGGCGGCGGATGCTCATCGTTTCTTCTCGCGCGCCGGTGGCAGTCGTCGCTGCCGCAGCTGGACCACGCCGACAGGTGAGTACGTCGGAGTGACAGGCCTGCCGATCCATTCCCGATTGTTTGTTTGTTCGCCATTTAATCTGTGCCGGTGCATCATGCATGCGTCTGAATGTGCATGTACGCCCGCGCGCAGGTCCGACGAGGAGAGGGAGAGCGGCGGCGGCGAGATCGACTGGGACAACCTCGGCTTCGGCCTCACCCCGACCGACTACATGTACGTGACGCGGTGCTCGCCGGATCCGGAGGACCACCGCGGCGGCGACTTCCCCAGCGGCGAGCTCTGCCGCTACGGCAACATCGAGCTCAGCCCCTCCTCCGGCGTCCTCAACTACGCCCAGGTTCGAATTCGGTTCTTCGTCCACGACAGGCATGCATGTTGAGCACTCGGCTTATCTCTTCTCTGCTAGTAAACTATTGACGATGACGATGCATCCATGCTCCTAGACACCGACACCGACGTTATAAATTCATTTATAATTAAGCATTAAATGATAGGATTAACTACATATCTTCCTGGCACGCTCCTGCTCCTGCAGGGGCTGTTCGAGGGGATGAAGGCGTACCGGCGGCCGGACCGGGACGGGTACACGCTGTTCCGTCCGGAGGAGAACGCGCGGCGGATGCAGCACGGCGCCGAGCGCATGTGCATGCCGGCGCCGTCCGTCGAGCAGTTCGTCCACGCCGTCAAGCAGACAGTCCTCGCCAACAGGCGCTGGGTCCGTACTCACGTTTACGTTTCCGGCCGCCGCCGCCGCCCAAACAGAGACCACTCATCATCTCAATTCTCATCTCATCTTGCATCGTTGTCGTTGCAGGTGCCGCCGCAGGGAAAGGGCGCCCTGTACCTCCGGCCTCTGCTCATGGGGAGCGGCCCCATTCTTGGGCTGGCTCCGGCCCCCGAGTACACCTTCCTCATCTACGCCGCCCCCGTCGGAAACTACTTCAAGGTTAGTCAGTCCCACTGCATGCCACACCTCTTGCTGTCGAGCAGAGTTGCCGTCGTCCGGCTCCGGCCGCCGGAAACGAAGACGACGCCAATGAATGATTGATTGTTTTCTTCAGGAGGGCCTGGCGCCCATCAACCTGGTGGTGCACGACGAGTTCCACCGCGCGATGCCCGGCGGCACCGGCGGCGTCAAGACCATCGCCAACTACGCGCCGGTACGTCCGTCCGTTCTGCCGGCGGCGGCGCGCATTATGCCCTGCGCGGCGAGCTGACACGCTGACGCTGACGCTGACGGCGGCGCATTGGTGGTGGTGGTGGTGCAGGTGCTGAGGGCGCAGATGGACGCCAAGAGCAAGGGGTTCACGGACGTGCTGTACCTGGACTCGGTCCACAGGCGCTACCTGGAGGAGGTGTCGTCCTGCAACGTCTTCGTCGTCAGGGGCGGTGTCGTCGCCACGCCGGCCGCCCGGGGCACCATCCTGCCGGGCATCACGCGCAAGAGCGTCATCGAGCTCGCCGCGGACCGCGGGTACAAGGTCGAAGAGCGCCTTGTCTCCATCGACGATCTCATGGGTGCAGACGAGGTCTTCTGCACCGGCACCGCCGTCGTCGTTGCTCCCGTGTCCACAGTCACGTACCAGGGCAAGAGGTAACAATCCATTCAATTCTCCTCCTCCGTTCTTTCGTCGCGTGCACTGGCCAAGCTTATGCAGGTTCACTGATTCTCTCTCTCTCGGTTTCTTGGGTGTTCGTTTCAGGTATGAATTCAGAACGGGCCCGAACACGCTGTCTCAGGAGCTGTACACGACTCTGACATCCATTCAGATGGGCCTGGCCGAGGACAAGAAGGGATGGACAGTAGCAGTAGAGTAGATTAAGGCCCTGTTTAGATTCAGTGCAAATTGCAACTGCAACTAGTCACATCAACGTTGCGGCATATGCATGAAGCATTGAATGTAGACGAAATGTTTGTATGTTTGTACTTTTTGCATGTACATCACGAGACGAATCTTTTAAGCCTACTTGGGCCATGATTGGACAAAAGTTGTCAAATACAAACGAACGTGCTATAGTGCAGAATTGCAACTGCAACTGGAATCTAAACGGGCCTAAAATGACAGCGTTTCGGGAATGCCAATGCCACAACATTCAATTCGATCCTACACTGCGAACAGCCAGCCATCGGTATTATCATCCGGTAGAAGTAGAATATACATACGCATTTGATCAACATGTAGTATTGGAGCTGTTGAAGAATAAACAGTGTGTTGATGTCGATCAGTGAGGCGCCATTCATTGAGCAATCATTGATTAGATTTTCAACTTCCTCGTGCACTGATCTGTTGGCATCTCTGCATCGACAGCTCCTTTTCAGCGTGTCGTGTAACGTCGCAAGCTAAGATACGATCAGTGCTGTAGCTCTGCTGGTTTTCACGGGACGAAAAGAACGTGCACCAAACCGAGCACGAGGAGGCATTTTTTTTTTCTCTTCGAGACCACGTCGGCGTGCCAATCCGAATCAAGAAAGAAACGTGTGCTTGAATGCGTGTAGATGCATGCTTAGTGGATTTCTATCGTAATCCTCTGCAAGAACTCGTATACGGAAACGACACGGGTCTTCCAGTTCCAGTCCAGCAACTCGATCAGAGGGGACACTTACCAAATCTCGAAAGCTTCCTTCCAGAGACTGCAAGATTAGGACGTTGGTGAATGATTTTCTAAGCTGCCACGTAAGTGGATGGCTTCATTCAGAAACACGACTCCGATGAGTCACACATCACCACCCCAGCCTGCTGCTGCAAGCTCTGGCTGCAATTGCTCTCTACACGTGCTGTAGCAGCTGCTACGTTTCAAGATAGCAATGGGTACCCGTGACCCGAAACCCGATGGGTTTTTGCCCTATTAGGACATGGGTTTGAGTCAATTTCTATATCCATAGGTTTGTTAATGGACAAAAAACCAAACCCAATGGGTTTGTGAGCGTGGATCTGGACATGTAGTACCCAAACCCGCAAACCCGTGGGTTTTTTTAACCCGATCTATCATAGAATAGTAGCTCATATCATACTACAATACCCTAAATTTCTTGGCTAGATTGACGCATATAAGACAGTTTTCCCATCTCAAATGGTTTGATGAAGGTATCCGCATGTAAATAAATCATTTAGTTTTTAGATCTTATATCAGCAAGTACTTTTATATGGTCAATAAATATATTTAGAAATTTTCTCTACCTCATCTTTTAAATAATTTTATATATTCAACAATGTAGAAAAATCAAATACAAATTTGCAAGACAAAAGAACAAGTCTCTACTCTCATCCTTTTGCGTGGAAGCTGCTCTGATGCTTGTCGGGCACGGACAACCCATGGGTACCCGTGGTATGGCGCATATTTGTACCCGTCTGAGTTCGTGGGTTTTTTAACGGGCACATTTTTCCTTCACGGGCACGGGTATGGGTGTGTTGTACCCAGCATGTAGGTACCCGTTGCCATCCCTAGCTGCGTTCCCTCGCTATGCTACAACTACAACCACAACAACAATCACTATGGCCTTGCAGGCCGCAAGATCGCCCCGAAAATCCAGGACTCCAGGTATATAGGTAGCTTGAAAGTAGCAAGATCAGCCATGGGGGGTGGGGGGACGTTTCACTGGTTCAACAGGGGGGGTTCACTGGTTCAACAGAATCATATACAACTTGGGAGTAATCGACAAGCGTACAGAACAAACCCAACACATTTTCCGACTTGACCAGTACCCAGGACACACGCTATACAGGTTCCTCATCCCATTGACAGCACAAGCGGCCAGCTAACAATAACGAAAGAACCAACCACTAACATAGGAAAAATGCCATCCGTGAAACATCAGTTGCCATCAGATCATCAGCCGCACGGAATCGGGTTATCTGTTCATGCTTATTCTCCCGTAGGTACGGCCCGGGCCCGGTAATACGCTGGTACAGTAGCAGGGAAGAACATCTGTCTCACGCCTTCAGCTTTGATGATAGGGAGGATGATGCCACATGCACCCTGCAGTGAGAAATCTTCAGTCAGATAAGGTAATACGTAGAAGAGTAGCTCTCTGTATGGCCTATGCCTAGTAAGTAGACGACTGAGACGGCTAGTTGATACACTTTGAACTAGGGTTGGGCGTATTCTGAAAGTGCATTAAATACTAAACAATATATTTGAAGGATACACCATTCTACCTAGAAAAGGGTATATGTAGCATATCTTAGAGAGCTGGGCATGCATGAAATCACTGCCAGTTTCAGAGTGTTCTACAGTTTTCTTAGTCATTTCCTGGCAATGTTTTCAGATCGTATTATTGAGTCTAGTCGTATGACCACCGATCAGACGACTAATCGCGATTAGTCATCGATCAGGGTCGATTAGTCGGTCCTGATCGGTCTAGTCGGCTAGTCGGATATTTAGTCGTCCTTGTGCCTAGATGACCTGATCGACCATGTATATACTACATGTATATGTAGAAATATATGTAAACAAATGTGTCACAAATTGGAGGCAATAGATGATACACAACAGCAGAGTAGCAGACATAGACAAAACCTTCAGAGGAGGCAGAGCGGTGGCTCATTTTGATGCTAGACTACTTGATCTGTCCTCCAGGTGTAGGAAGGAGCTGAGAGGTGGTCACTGGTCAGAGGTGGAGCCTGCCCGTAGGCGCAGCAGAGCTCCGGACAGCCGAGCTGCAGGCGGAGGCCGGAGGGGAAGCTGCAGGCCGAGCGGCAGGCAGAGGCGGAGGCCGGAGGTGCACGCCGAGTAAAGCACCAGGCGGAGCCTCGGAGGCAGAGCAGAGGCAGAGGCGCATGAGCTGCGAAGGCGGAGCAGAGAGCAGAGGCAGAGCACTAGGCGGAGGTGGAGCAGAGCACATGGCGAAGCAGAGGCAGAGCACCAGGCGGAGGCGGAGGCAAGCAGTCGAGCTCCGACGAGCGGCGGCTGGGCGGGAACCTGGCCGGCGGCCAAGCGGGAGAGAAAATGGGCAGCGCTGGCCGATGCAGCTCCTCCACTCGTCTTCAGTGCCAAAATCGTATATATATATAACCCTAATGGGCCAGCCAAAGATGGCCCAAATTCTCTATCCATACTATATATTCTTGGGCTGGCCCAACTAGTCGTCCGGCTGCACTTATCGGACGATAAGGTATCTAATCGAATACTCCCTCCGTCTACAAATAAATCGTTTTCTTTGACTTTTGGATTTCACGTTTAACCGTTCGTCTTATTCAAAAATTTTATACAAATAATAAAATAAATAAATCTTTAGTAAAGTATCTCTAATGATAGAAGTTATAACAAAACAAATAATATTTGTATAAATTTTTTGAATAAGACGAACGGTGAAGTTCAAAAGTCAAAGAAAGCGATTTATTTGTAGATGGAGTAAATCTTATCGAGAGCCATGATTAGTCATCTGATCTGAAACCACTGTTTCCTAGACAATACTAGATTGCCTCTGTAAACATAAAAGTTACGGTTGCTACTGCCTGTCACTCTGGCAAAATAAAGAACAGTGTGGAGATGATGGAAAAAAAACAAAAGATTAAGGGACTTACAGAAATCAGTCTAGCTCCAATCCACATCCGTTTAGGTGAAGGAAGAGGAAGCATCAAGCGGCCAACACCGTAGATAGCAACAGCAAAGAAGTGAGCAACTAAACTCAATGGCCTAGGATTAAGACCAGAGAGTAGAGCAATAGGCCCATTTGAGAAGACACCTCCAAGGCTCAAGTAATCAAAACAAGCTTGGCGCATCTCATTCCTAGCTTGATCAGGCGAGGCACTGAAGACCTTGTACAGAGCACCAGCCAATGTGTTTATGGTGGAAGCAACCGGCTGAAAATATGACGGTGTTAAAGAAACAGATCACATTGTGAGTAAGCCATGTAATTGATGGTTATACGAAGACTGACCTTCCGCAGTGTATAGAATGATTCAAGGTACTTGCACAGGGAAGATGCGTCATGAAGATTGCGGAGGGGCTTGAGAAGATTACGCAGGACAACGATGTCAGATAACGCCACAGTCATCCCTCCACCAGTTAAAGGGTGTCTCATATTGAATGCATCCCCCATCAGAAGTGCACCAGGGGTTGGATGTGGAGCTGCTGGCATGCTCCTATTTGGCATTGTTCTTATGCTTCCCTTATCAATGGCCGCTATGAAAGAGTGATATATTTCTGGAGGAATCTGACAAAATATAATTATCCATTATGATGTCATGTTGCAAAAAGTAGTCAGGAGAAACTGCAATAAGAAAAAGATCACTGATATTTTTAAAATTGAAGAACTACCTGGGGTGCAACAACAGTTTTGAGATAATTTGCCATTTCACCGCTAGCTATGGAAGGCACCTTCTGACCAGGGACATCAACCAAACAGCGCACCTCTGTGCTGCTAATTGGATAAAATAGGATTGGAGAAGGATTGGCCAAGATAACATGGCCGTGGTTTGGATGTGGAAGTTGGCAATTCTCCAATACCAGCCCAACAAAACATGACGGAACATCAACCTAAGCACATATCTCCATTAACATCCACAAGGCACAAAATTTAGCAATAAGTATGGTGTAAGAACAGCGTGAAGGGTGTACCTTTGGAGAGCAAAGGGCGCGTCGTAGATTTGAAAAGCAGCCATCACATACAATCGTCAAGGGTGCATACGCCTTTAGTTCTTCACCTGACTTGGTTTTGTATTGAACACCTTTAACAGTACCATTTTCTTCAAGAAGTGACGTGACAGTTCCTTGCTCTAATTGGACACTGGATGAAAACAACAGCATGTCAAATATTAACACAAGTCACATGCAGATGCAGTTGCATAAATAATTCAATATGTGAGAACTAGAACCCATCAAACTAAGGAGCACTAATCAAAAACTTATAACAAACTATAGATGTCGATGCAGTAAAATAACATACAATACAATTCATACAGTTAACCTTAGCAAAAGAATGAAACAGTCAAACAGAAGAATACAGGACAACAAATAAGCAAAGAAAGAAAAAACCATAATAATCACTGATATTACTTGGGCAAAGACGCAGCTTTTTGACGCATCCTCTGGATAAACCTCCCATTGTGAAAGCTCCTACCAGCAACATCAGAATGGAACTTCTCCAAGGGATAAGGAAGCTTTGTATTCCTTCCATCTTTGAATAATGCATAACCAAGGACACGCTGGGCATCAATTTCTTCCACACAATCTGAATAGAACAAAACTTGGTACAATAACTTTAAAAATGGCAATAAAATGGAATAAGATAACCAAAATTGGGATTTACCTTGGAGGCCCAACTCAATTAATTTCAAGTATCCCCCAGGTTGCAACAGTTCACCCACAATTCTGTCAGGTTCGGTCAGATCCCTCTCGATGACATGCACCCGACGACCATCCTACATTCCCAACTAATTAGATTAAAATAAATAGAGGGGAAATGAAACAATATAATACGATAGAGAAAATTGTATCCAGGTCCAGATGAAACTAGGTTCTCACACCAATAACTGCAGATATGCATTGGAAAAAATAAATAAATCATCATGCCATCAAGCCAAATTGGATTAATATTAAAGTTTGGACAGTACTAGTATATTGCCCTATAGACAGCTGGGTATACAAGATAAAAGGTTGTTTAACATGGTCTCAGGGCCATGTAGCCAGTTAAAATAATTTCTGTCCAGATCTTTCTTGCTCATAACTTGACAAAAGGATTGGTGCATACAAAATCCCACAGAAGGAATACTTCATGTGGGTAAGGAGATTTATTGGTTGCTTTGTATCGTACATATAACCATTTCTAATGTCAATATTATCTGCAAACAAATGGAAAATAGTCAATTCAAGTAACAGGACGTGCCCACATTTTCGTTTTGATGACACATCGCTCTCAGAGTAGCTTGGAGTTATGTGAAGTCAAGTAGGTCAAAAAATTAATTGGACAATCCTCTTATCTTTGACCTAAATTAGTTTGGCAATTCATTAATGTTGAGAAAGAGTACAGCAGTACAGTGTTGAAGCAACCGCCATCTACGTTCATGAAAAAATAGCAAGGTCCTCCAGCAACATTTTCTTCAAGGTAAATTTACACCTTCATCATAGCAATATGGAAAACACTAAGCATGCCTAGTCACTTTGCTAGACAACTTGTTTTAGTGGCCACGGTCAAGAGAACTGATGCTTGAAGCTTAAACGTATAATCTTCTCTTAGCTGTTGCTTTCTCCCCCTGTCCCCTTTCTCTTTTTCATTCTCCATCAGAAAAAGTTTTGGCCAAAAAAACCACGAACTGACTAGTTCATTCCAGGGTGTTCAAGTAGTGCAAGAATGCTTTAATTGGAGAAGGGGAAATTCTACAGTAACGACAACGAAATTTAGCAGCACCTAACTGCCATAAGCCACACAACTCTCCATGTCTACAAAAGGAAACAGTGACACCGACAGAAACATCACTTTCCACAGACACGGTAAACATGCAAAATTCACCAACCTAGTTGCAGCAAAATCAGAGCGATTTTCTGTTTCTGAATCAATCTCTGAGACTTATCAACAACCGTAGCCAGAACCTTAGTAAACAAAGGTAACTGATAATCTCATCAGACTGAAAAAAAAAGGGTGTCCTGTAATAAACTAATAACTAATTAACTGGAGTTGTTCTTGGGTCTGTATGTCATGAATAAAAGAAAGAGACGACCCATGCTAGCAACTCACGCCAAGCCAAAAATTCAACATAGCGTATACCAGCCCTCGTTCTTCACGCCAAGCAAGAAGTACGCAACTTAACAAACGACAGTGACGATCTTTTTTTTCAATCTAAAGAACTCTCGACTTTTAGCCACCTAGTGGAACCATGCCAACGAAGGAACAACGAGGATGAGACAAAGGAAACCACCTTTCCGAGCGTGTATGCCAGCGCAGATCCAGCTACCCCGGCGCCGACGATGATGACGTCCGTCCCGCCGTCGCCGACGGGGCCCGCGCCGTCACCGACCGCGCAGCCTGCCTCCGGCGCGGGAATCCCTTCCGCCGGAGGCGCCTGGGGCCGGGGCCGGCGGCGGCGTCCCAGCACGGCCGCAACAAGGACCGCCACGACGAGCGTGGCCGCGGCGGCGCCAATGAGCTGGAGCCCAACGCCGGCGTCGGCGGCCGTCGCAGCCATGCCGCAATGGGACCGCCTCCCGCCGCTCCCTGGGTCCTTCCGGTGCGCGGCGCGTTGGCTCCCTTGCGTGCGGGGCTTCTTTGGGGTTGCGAGCGGGGAGGGAGGAGGGACAGAGGAGAGCGGTTTGCTGCGTCTGGGGCGAGGCGGGGCAGAGTGCCAGAGAGAGGGAGGAGCGATGGGACGAGGCGACTCTTCGAGATTCTTCCGCCTTTTATGGGAGGAGGAGAAGGTTGAGGCCGCTTGGAGCCATGTCTGCATAGCTGGCCGGCGGGGCTTGGCTTAGCTGGATTTTTCTGAATTTGTTGCGGTTTCTATTGTAACTCTTTTTTTTTATTATTATGTAGGGTTATGGTGGTGGTGTAGTGTAGTAGCAGAGGATGAAAATGACACTGATCAACTTCATGGGCAGTCATTGTTTTCAAATTAGCTTAGGTCCTGTTTAGATCCAGTGCAAATTGCAACTGCAACTAGTCACATCAATGTTGCGGCACATGCATGGAGCATTAAATGTAGACGAAATGTTTGCATGTTTGTACTTTTTGCATGTACATCACGAGACGAATCTTTTAAGCCTACTTGGGCCATGATTGGATAAAAGTTATCAAATACAAACGAACATGCTACAGTGCAGAATTGCAACTGCAACTGGGATCTAAACGGGGCCTTAGTTTGCAAAATTTGTTCAGATTGTTCGTCACATCGATTGTTCTTTACGCATATATGGAGCATTAAATGAAGTAGTAGCTCTTGCAAGTTTGTTCTTTTTATCTGGCTTTCTCAAGACGAATCTTTTGAGTCTACTTGAAGTCATGATTGGACAAAAGTTGTCAAATACAAACGAAAGTACTACAGTACGAAAATTTCTCAAACTTTCTAATCTAATCAACCCTTAGTGAGCGTTTGTCTCTTAAACTCGAGTATTTTTTAAGACCTAATAAAAACACATAATAATCATTGATTTGAATCATTCCACGACTTAAGTGCTCTATCTTCTCGGCATCTTTCTATCTCTGACGCTTATGTTTGGGCCGCTGCCATCGATTGTCCTTTTTTTCTTGTGGCTTTTCGAAACTCTTCTCCTCATCTCATGTTATTGTTGTTCTCTTATATCATAGTTTTTCAAAACTTTATCACTGAGGAACTCCGATGAGTCCATAAGTCACTCGGCTACTTCTAACTCCTAACTCCTAATGTTCCATTTTTTTCCGCTAATTCATTGCATCCTCGCGCCTACCTTTTTTTTATGACTACCCGTCATCCGGTTCACTGTCATCATGCTAACATAATTATGTCAATATGTCGTTATGACGTTTCCTTTATCATGTCCACTTGTTCTACTCTCGTCATGACGTCTCCTTTATTCTGTCCACATGTTCTACTCCGTCTATGGACGGGCGGTGGCACTCTTCGTCACCATTCTCTACGCCCGAGATTAACTTACAGCCAATTTTGATGCACTTAGAACAACTTTAGCATAGGCACTCCACATACTTCTAAGGGTTTATCAACTCTCTAGGAGCCCTCAAAATCATCATACGGGATCAATTGATCATTCGGCCATATCCAAACATTGTTTAAATCGACTGAGCTACGTGTAGTGGGAAGGAGGGAAAGGAGTACCACAGATGGCACGTGCAGGGTGAAGAGCACTGGCGACATGGCAGAGGCATGTGGTATGGCGTTTAGGCAAAAAAAAAAAGGTTTTCGGTATCTGTTTGGTTCCTAATTCATAAGAATGCAAATCGGTTCTTTAACTCGGCAAACCGAATTTATCGAACTATGCCTAATGTAGTCTGTTATATTTATATGCATTTGGACTACACACGATCGAGGCCACCGTAGATTGATACTCAGGCTGGCTGCACTGCAGTTCAGTATGTGCGCCTGCAGGATGAGCGTAGCGAACGGCAGTCCTGCAGCGGGGCGTCTACCGTCATTCTGTCTCGCGTGAGTATCGCTAAATCCAGCGAAGGAGCAGCTCTGTGCGGACGGTACGAAATCTGCGCGAGGGGTGCCAGGCAAGGAATCTCGGGGAGAGAGAAGAGAGTACAGGTGCGGGCCCCACTTTTTTTAAATAAAAAAAACTATAACTCACAAACCGAAAATCCAAATTAAATTCCGATTGTACCATTAAATTCGTTACAATAAATTCTTCAAAACAAGATCTCACATGGATATATTTAGATAAAATATATTTATAGATATGTGGGATCCACTGTGGATAGAGGATGATATAGAGGATGAATAGGTGTGGGAGAAAGTGATATAGAGGAGAGAATCTCGATGACTAAGATGAAATATTCTTTTTAGAAGATGAATTTAGAGGAATAACACTACCTCAAACAACTCGTACCGGCCGTGGTATCCACACATCAGATTAGCCGGCCGCCCAGGGCAGGACCAGCTAGGACATTAGTCGTCTTCTTTTTTATTTGAAAATTGCAAGGACAGGTTGGATCGATCGAATAAGCCAAGCAAACTGATGAAACCATGGGTGGAATGAAGCTGGGGCGATACAGACACGACAAAAATATTAGATGTCGCTCATGCAGCCGGTGCTGGGTCCATCCACAGTGCACCGTGCACCTCGTCGCGACGGCTGCGCCATGCGCCCGGCGGGCAACTCACGTATACACGCGTCTAGTTGAGAGCTGCAGCACGCGCTAGCCGTACAATTAATCCAACCAAACAGGATCATTGTTACGAAAGAAAAATATTGTTCCGTTTCTAAAAATAAGTTGAACGTAACTTTAACGAACAGAGTTGTGCCGCCAGTGGACAGCCATGCAAGGCTTAGCTGGTGCTACTAATTAACTTATTATGAGAGACACTAATGTATTATAAAAAAACATTAATTTCGGCAAATAAGGTCAAGCGAAGCCTGCGCCTGCGTCCGGCCGTCCGTGTCTAGCGAGCGCATCACGGGCGCGACGAATCGTGCGCATGCAAAACCATGTCCGGCAGCCTGGTTCAGATCGCACCGCCTGCGCCTCTGCGCGAGCGAACGAGCGAGGTTGAGGGTTTTTTTTTTTTCCCCGACTAGAGCGAGGTTGAGGTTGTGACTATGGCCTGTTAAGATCCAGTGTAAATTGCAATTGCAACTAGTTACATCAACGTTGTGGCATATGTATGGAGCATTAAATGTAGATGAAATGTTTATATGTTTGTACTTTTTGCATATATATCACGAAACGAATCTTTTAAACCTACTTGGGCCATGATTGGACAAAAGTTGTCAAATACAAACGAACGTGTTACAGTGCAGAATTATAACTGCAATTGGGATCTAAACGGATCCTATTTTATGGTGGGTTTGTTGTTGGAAATAATTTTGTGGCGGATCTGGACTTTGGAGAGATGCGGTGTGCCAGGAAGGAGGAGCGCGAGATGCCCGTGTCGTCACGTACCGCTAGCAAACCAGTGACCCGTGTGTACGTAGGAGTATATAATATTATATAATATAATGGGTGTCAAGCGATCATTGGAAATTTTAAAACTCGTGCCCCAGTTGTGTGCTACTGTACGTGACAGTACGTAAGGCCAACATGTGCATGTTCCATGGGATAAATAAAATATAATATCCCCTGCGGCTGCGGCCCTTCCTACCCACACTCCCAATGCACGATTCTCGATGTATGATCCCGGTCAACATTTCGTCGACGAGCGGAAAGAAGCGGCAAATACTAGTACGGAGTACTACGTACGTACTCCTACGTACTACATGTATTGGAACGTGAACATGGGCTGTTTCGATAAACTGGAGTTGGGAGTAGCAGCTGGTACAACACGTAGTACGATCCAGGATAGTAGTGCGTGTGCGTGGGCGCTTTTCGGAATTATGGACGTGATGGATCATGGATCCACAACCACATGTGCGCGCATGGTGACCGGGCAAACTGGAACGGATGGTAACGGTAGGGCCGCGCCATCACGTGCCCTCGTTTGTCCGATCCGAGCCCACCTGCAGCAAACGATTCTCTCTCGCATTTGACGGCCTGTTCGCTTATTTAAAAGCAGATGTTAAATTTGATTATGCTGATTTGTTGTAAAAGCAATTAGGACCTTCACAAACAAAAATCAGCGTTTGGGTAGCTGCAGGTGGAAGTGCAACTGGCCATGTCAAATCCTCGATTATTCATGTGCTGATATTTTCTTTGTTTATTTGTATTTATAGTTGAGTATATTATCATATTACAAGCACTCTGTAATACACTACAAATATTCATAAACCGAATTTCATCTATATTATTTCCACGCTGTGAATAGCTTAAAATTTCAAACCAAATCTTTGCGACCCTTCGTACTGAGAGCTGCACAAGCAAACATTCAGCAGAAGGTCTGAGAATAGATGCCCAACATTCCTGCAATCGGAGTTGAGAGACTTTTTTCTTATGTCTTCATTCTTTGTTTTGCCACCAAAGAATGGGAAAGGTTGATCTTAAACTTATTATTCCTAATCCTTCATCGCGACTAGATCTAACCACTGCAAATAGAAGAGACTAGAGAAAATTATTCAGTTACGGTATCATCATCTCCGCCTTAAGGCCTGTTTAGTTACACTTCAAAATTTCAATATTCCCATCACATCGAATGTTGCGGCACATGCATGGAACATTAAATGTAGATAAAATTTTTGCATGTTTGCATAGTTTGCATATAAATCACGAGACAGATCTTTTAAGCCTACTTAAGCCATAATTGAACACTTATTGAAAAAAAAATCCCTCGATCAAAATTCCAAATCCAGATACATCTAAACAGAGCCTTAGTGCCATAGTCTGGAAAGAAAAATCTTCATATTATCATGCTAATGAAGTTGTTGACACTCATAGTTGTCTCTCTTGTCTTTAATATAGCCGTCATAGAGAAAACAATGATTCCACCTAGCTCCTCTCAGCATCGCCAAAAGGTGGAGGAAATATATCACCAATACCAAAGAAAAAACTTAGTACAAAGAGATTCTAACCCTTAAAAACTCGATGTCCTTAAAAATTTATTAAAACAATGGATCACCATTTCCTTCAGCCTCTGACGAGATGTTGGAGAGAAAGAGAGGAGCACCATTGATGGTGATGAAAGGCGAGTATGGCGACGACGGTATTAGACAACTCTCGCGCAAGAAGCACTGTCGGTCTATCTATGTAAACTTACGACTAGGGAGGAAACAATTATTCGCACATGTGCTTTAGCACATCGTTCGTTAGGAGAAAAAGATGTCAATCAACCCTATGCATGCAGGAATTTGCTCGCTTTGTCTCATAGATATGTCTTTAATCTTAAATTTTACATGAGCGCATGATAATCCTTTGTCCATTTATTTTTTGCGGTGTGTTAGTTTTTTTAATTACATAGTATAACATATATGAGCGTAACACACGCACACACTCACCGCTATAAATACAAGTACACAAACCTTACCTCTATGAGTATCTTCGAATGACTAAGTTGGCAGATATTAAAATTCACAAAGTCAGCACAGGCGTCTTACTGTCAACGGGGACATCGCCTACCATTTAAAGTATAGCGTCAGTAAATCCTGAGAAAATCACATAAGATGGTGTATTAGTTGTAAATAAAGTAGCACTAATTGCCAACAACCTAAACCGGCTAACGCCCTACTAGTACTATGTTCTCATCAAACCAAATCAAGCCAAACCAAGCCAGACAAGCTTCGTCACCGAATTCATGGCAAAGTTGGCCACGTCACCCTGCCAGTCACCGTCAGGCGGTCACTCCACGAGAACTAGTCCACTCCCATCGGCCCAACGGCCGTCGTCACTACTAGTGCGCCCGCACGCCTCCACCTCTGCGATGAGGTCGTCACTCCTCAAATGTGCTCAAACCACTTCATGCCATATTTCAATTAAATAGCCTATATATAGGAAAATATTGTGTTGTGGAGGGGGAGACAAGGTATTTTATATTTTATAAAAAGATAAGATTATTGTCTCTGCCCATTATGTGAGACTCATTTGAGGAGGGTATAAAACCGTGCCCATCCCATATTTATGGAATCTAATAGTATTAGTTCGACCATTTTTTATTCAGGATTTGTTGGCCCCCCCTGCACTGCCTCTTGCTCTCGGCTCGATAGCGATAGGTGCCACGCTGCCTCCAATTGCTGCCACATCAACCCAATGGATGCTGTCGGGCTATCTGCCTTGTATTTTCGTCCTTGCCTCGTCCAAACACCTTCTTTAGCGTTACCGTACGCTCCTCAATGAACGATAAGACCAGTCTTAGTGGGTTTGTATCACATCAACTTTTGCATGAAACTGAGAGAAGAGACAAGAGAAACATTTCATTTCATATGAAATGTATGTGCACTATTTTCAAAATATTGGAAACACCGTTAAACCTGCACTGAGGTTCTTATTTTATTTCATCACGATTTTTTTCGAAAAGAGAGATGATATAGCCACATAGAACCTAAAAATAATAAAATATGTAAAGAAACTGTGCTATAAAACTTAAAGAGAGATAAAATTTCACCTCTTAGAAACTGGCTGGTGAGATTGACACTAGCTGAAACATCCTCAATTTTCCACGAAAGGAAAATCCATAGAATGAGCTATAATGTGATAAAACCAAAGATTGATCTCATCACATTATCATATATCAGTTGATATTACAGTCATACATCATAAATATTTACAAAATATTACATCAACTGAGTAGGCACCTATTACAGGGTTAATCTAGCGGAAGCATATCTAGTCGTCATCAGAGTTGGCGGAATATGTCGTCGAGTGAAGGCTCCTCCTTCACGGGTACCAACAGAGTTATTCTTGGCGCAGCATAGTCTTCATCTCCTGAACCAAACCTGAGCGTAGGCACGAGACCGTCTAATCCTTCGTATCACTATCTCTGTTAGTCAGGTAATCTGCACACCGCCAGAAATGTGCAGGCCATGGTCAGCACCGATGAGCTTTAGTGGAAAAGAGAAAACAAAGGATCTGGCCATCTTAATATTTGGCTGTGGTTTGCATCCTAGGCACATGCAAGTAGTATCCAGTAACAAATATTATAATAGTTTGTCAAGTTTTAACCCATCTCAACACCATCCATCGATCCATCCCAAATCCGTCATCCCACCCATACACCACCTCACACACACACACCTCGCGCTCGGTCGACAGGCCCAACTCCCTCTCGGGTCCTGTCTCAACGGCACACTGCCGGACAATCATCATCCAGGGGGAGAAAAGAATACACTCACTACACCAGTAGAAGACCACAGGAAAGGTCCATAGCCGACGAGTCGGCATATGTATCGATCGATCAACCGTAACACTCTGCAGAGGTTTTACTACTCACAAGATTAGCCATCATTGATGCTGTACAATCATCTAGGTAGAATTCCGGGTGCTTGCTTGCCTAGGTCGATGCCACCCTACCACTCAGCCCTGGGTAGCTTCGGCCCTACGCCGAAACGCTGAGACTGGGAGACGCAGTACCGGGCCCTCTCAGTGGTACTGCGCATCTAGGACAGTTTCAGGAATCCCACATCCGTCACCGCCCACCCTTATCACCTCACAACCTAGCAGTAGTGGCACCGCCCTACCAAGTAGTCCAGCCGTCTCCCGCCCATCAGGAGCGAGTGAGCAGTAAATGATTCCTATGAGCTTGAGTACCAGTAGATCCTAGGTTGACCAAGCAGACATCTTCTCTTAGGGGATACTCTCTCCGTGCCTCCACAGCACCTTCTTTCACGGGGTTTCAAACCACGCAGGCTATCCATCCCGGAACCTCCTCATAAACCATTACCCGCCACAGGTATCTCTCGTGGGAATGCCCAGATGCAACTCCCGGCAAGACTTGCTTGCGCAGCTCGTCGTGTATCCCACTTGGTCGACTCGACCCTCACCACACACCCAAGACACACGCAGCACGCTCACATTCCGCCAGTCCGACATCCCAAGCCAAACCATTCCCAGGGGTTCACCACCAGCATCACATCCCAGATACAATGCGAGTGGAGTTAATAAATATATAGTGATGTAATATGCAAGCAAGCAGGTAGATAGGAATATATAAAAAAGAGCGTGAGCGCGAAGCTGGGTAGTGTAGTAGAGTGGTTGCAAGCAGGGAAATAACGGCTTAGGTAGTAGCATGCATCATATACTAGCAAAGGAGTAAATATAAAGCGCTAGCAATTCTAAATTTGCAATGTCTAATAGGATTCTCTAAAAGAAGGTGCTGCCATGGCACCTGCGTTGTCGAGGAAGTAGTGGTATGACCGTTCTCCCGTTAGTGTAGTCGATCAGCGGAGTCACCTCCTCCTAGTGCCTTCATTACACGGTTGCTGTCGTTGTCCGTGTTCTCCTCCTCCAGTGGCTTCGATCCGAAATGCTGCTAATCCGGGACGGCTACTCCGCGAAGCAATACAAGGCAAGAAAACACCCAATATACCGAAGGACGGCGGGACACGAGAGATCCATGACACCAGAGAAATAATAAAAAGGTTCACGACTTAGCCCTCTCGGCGAATGTCCGATTTCATCGGGCCAAAGAAACAGGAGTGATGGTTTGCTAAGCACAAACTTAAATCGCAGCCAAGCCAGTATGGTTTTATGGTAAATGGCTTAGGCTAGAGCTTACCCATAGCAAACACCACAGCACACGATCTTCCGATCCGAACGCCACGGAGGGGACGGGAATCGGAGGACGGTCGAGCAAAAGGGAAGAACGGGGAATTACTGACAATAAGTGTTGTACAAAATAATGCAAGTGTTTAATCCACTTGTAGGGTACCAAAGCTGTGGTTCAAACGGGTACAATCATACAAGTGCTTATACACCAAGAATTAAGAGAGAGAAAGAGAGAAAAGTTAGCTAGGCACATCTATATCATATTCCCAGTCACACCTTCAGTGAAGATGGTTTTAAGCGGTCGACCGAGTCGACCTACATAGGTCTGAGATCTTAATATAGACCATAGCTTCGCTAATAAAAGAAGTCAGTCCGGTCTTTGATTCAGTCACTGTGAGTAAGACGGGATCGAACAGAGCGGGCTAAACGAACAGAGAGCGAGAAGCATAAAACACTAGTGGTCTACTCTTTCCAACGCACACGCCACGGAATAGACGGGGCGTTAGAAGAGAGCGACAGGTGAAAGAAGCAAGTGCGCAAACCACTCATAGGGTACCATGACCTGGGTGCACTGGCACTAAGTCATTACTCGGATCCATAGCAATGCGGTTGTCACCGCAAGAATCAGAGGAATGCGACGGTCGCGCAGGGTACGAGCATACGAGGTTCTGTGCACGAAAAGTCAGCGAGAGACGGCATGAGGTCAGGTTACACTCGTTGTTACGGTCATGGCGGAACAGATCCCGCGATCGCAACGTCCGAACGAGGTACGATCACACAGCCGGCTCGAAGGCACGGCACACAGACAAACAACACGACAACCAGCAATAAGAACCAATGACACGACTCAAAAGACTCATTTTAAGACTGCGGAGTAGCACAATTCCATAGCATTATGATAGATGGATCCTGTATTACAGATTTAGATACAGACAAATCGTGAGGACAGGGTACAACAGATATATGAACAGACATATCGTAAGGATAGGATACAGTATGATAGATAGATGTACAAGGAGTAAGAGCAGGGGTCCAATAGTCCGGCGTCGTATATCACTTTGACTTTTCAACCGTCCAACATTATCTATGGGGCCTCAAGAGGTGGCAACAGGGCTATGGCACAAGGTCGGACAGGGCCAGTGTCAAAGGAAAGGTGGCGAGGCTTGCTTCTACATGTCTCGGCTCCACTGGGCCAGCTGCTGGTACCTTCTGGCCTGCTATGGCTTGCTTCGGCTGGTCGCGGCTAGTCGTGGTCTCCTGCAGGCTGGTCACGGCTGGCCGGGCGGGGCTGTTGCTAGCCGGAGACTGGCTGGAGGTGGCAACAAGTGGCTGGGAGGTGGCAGAGCATGGCCGGGTTCCAACGGTGTGCGCGGTAGCTAAGGTGAAGCTTGGACAGGGCGTCGGTGCGCGTCGGGGCGATCAGGCAGGACTTCCAGAGATCTTCTCCTTTGTTGATCGACGTGCTTCGTGTCCTTCGGTGACATGAGTAGAGTGGCGGCGGTCTCGGAGTCCAAAGGCATAAGGTAAAACCGAATCGCAATCATGGTGATAGTTTCGGGTGGTCCTCGGCCACGCCGGCGTTCTTGGAACGCCGGTGGTTCGATTCGGCTAAAAGAGGTCTCGTGTCGGGTGTGTGCGAGTGTCCTGAGCCGGAAAGGGCTCGGCCTACGTGTCCCTAAGGTGGGACGCCATGGCGTTCGTGGCGGGTTCAAGAATGGCGGCGATGCCCACCAGCGATGTCGAGGCAAAGCTCACCGAGGGTTTATGGTCGATAGATCGCTTGACGTAGGTCGGAATCGGTGCCGGCAGCGCAACTTCACGGCGGGGTTCAATCCAAAGCTTGCCGAAGGGGAAGAAGGAGTTGTCCACGCTTGTCGTTCACTTGACGGCTCCGGTTCACACCCACGATGGCGCCAAGGTCCCGGTGGCGCACCGGCGAGGTCGTAGGTGGGTCGGGCGTGGTGGTACGTGGCTGACAGCTCCCCTGCAAGGATGTGATTCACGGCATGATGGCCGGGTTTAGCAGGACAGCGATGTGCACAATGGGAAATGAGGGGCTTGGCGCACGGGAGCTCACCGACATAGGCAAGGTCGCAACAGCGCTGTCGGGTTCGCTGCGTGCGTTCGTGGGTTGACGAGGACGTGGGTGGCGTGACGTCGCGGCGAGGAGCCGGCAGTGCTGTCACTGCGTGGCTTCGGCAAGGATGATGATGTCGTGGCCCTGCCGACTACCGACAAGGTCGAGGCACAGCAAGGCACGTCGGGGTTGGAGCAGAGCGCCGAACGGGACGGCGGCGAGGTTGGTCGGCTTCGGCGCGGTCGGTGGCTCGGCCACATCCCAGACGGAGGGCAGACGAGCGTGGTGAGGCGTGCTCCAGCAGCTTGGCCTAGGCTCGGTGGTGCTCGATGCAGTACAGGGGAAGGCGATGGAGGAGCTCAGCTTGCCGTGGCCGCACATATGGTGGCGCAGTCATAGCGTGCTCGTCGCTGGTGGCGTGTCGAGCTTCGTCCAGGCGGCGTTGATGGAGACAAGCTCGGCACCGGCGTCAGTGGTGATGTCGGGCGAAGCTGTTGCAATCCGGGCTTCGACGTCGAGGTGGTGGTGGCGAGATGCAGGCGGACATGGCGACGCTGCGGGTCCGGTGGCGAGGCTCGGCGCAGAGGGGCTCCGCGACCGGCCGTGGCTCCAGCGGTCGTGAAGCCGAAGCAGCTCCCGTTGGCGATGCAGCTCGGCGGCGGCGGGGTCGGCGCCAAGGCAGAGCATGTCGGTGGAGAACAGGAGAGCCATGGCGGCGGCGGCTCTTGGAGCGCGGCGGCCGGCTATTGCAGTAGCGTGCGTGCGCGGCGAGGCAGAGGCTAACCGCGGCCACTGCGCTGCCAGCTGCGGCCCCGGTGGTGTGGAGCGGCATCGTCCGGCGCGCTTGGCAAGGAGCAGCAGGAGGCGGCGGCCATCGGGGAAGATGAACAGGGCTCCTCGGCTTCGTTTTAAAGGGTGCGGCTAGGGCTTCCAGTCGCCGCCTCGGCGTCCGTGCCATTCGATGCGGTAGCTGAGACACGCGGCAGCATCGGGGCGCGAGCGGGGCGAGGTCACGGGCGGCGCACGCGGGATGCGTGGCCTGGCGACGGCGGCGCGGAGAGGCGGGGCGTGCGTCCGCTCGGGTCTAGGGCGTGGTGGCGGCTTGGGCCAGTTGGGCCGCGCGGGTGCAGGCTGGGCCGCGCTCGTGCTTGCGGGCCAAGCTGGCTGGGCCGCTCGCGTGGGATGGAGGAGTGGCGAGCAGGCTTGGGCGTGGGGCTGGTTTGGGCCAAGGAGGGGAGGCAGGCCAGCTGCTTGTTGTGCTGTGATGGCGAGCGGGCTGGTCTGGGCCGAGGTGTGTTGGTGGGCTACAGGGGAAAGAGATGGGTCCTGGGCCGAAAGGTGGAAGGAGAGAAGAGGGGGAGACTTGGTCTTTTACCCATTTCATTTCCATAGGATAAAAGGGTTATTCTTCCTATTTTGCGACACCAGGTAAAATATCAAGATGGAGTGGAAAAGGTATTTCTCTTTTATGACTCATGTGTAGAATTTATGGAACTGGAGTATAACGTCAAGAAAGTTTGAGAATAATTTATTATAGAATTGTATTGAGCACATTAAGTGGATCTTTGAGACAGAGAAGTGGAGAAGTTTTGAGAGGTTTCGCTACGGACTTGTGCACTCCAAAACAAAACCCTAAACCATTTACGAACTCCGATAAACTCTTACAAGCAATCTCTATATGAACGTAACGGTTGATTCGACCTAGACGCTATATGCTTCATACACTTTACAAGAAAAATTTTAGAAAGTTCGTATTTTTTTTTTTTTGTCATCGAGGAATCCGGGTTGTTACACTAGCCTAGCCAAATCGTGCCGCCCCGCGACGGCCTGTCCACCGCCAAATCCGCCATCCATCCAAATCGATCGGTGGCGCGGCACAAGGCCGCGACGCGACGCCTTTATGGGTCAAGCACGGCGTAATTGTCCGTCCCCGCCGCTGCTGTGCCGACCGCACGGCGATCGGTGGTCACCACCAGCAAACACGAATCCAGGCAATCAAGATGCTGCCAACTTTGAATACGCATCGATCGAGCGCACAGCGCATCATGAATGCGCCAGCCGCCAGCTGCTTCTCTCGAAGGTAAAAGGCCCGGCCCCAGGCCCCGGCGTGGGCCGCCACCACGACCAGTCTCGCCGTAAAATGTCGTGAGACCCTGGCCCTGCCACGTCGGCGGCGGTGGGCCCACCGCGCATGCGTTTCATCTGGGACGGCCACGTGACTTCGCTGCCCAAACATCCTGCCGTGTGCGGGCGACACCGTGAGGACGAGTGAATGCGGATGGCAACAGGCAACGAGCAAGCGCTGCTCGTGTACAGTAGTCGTGTTCTGTTCACGACTCTGCCGGCCACTGCTCCCGTGAGCTATAGTTTTTTGTCCCTTGTTGAAATTGAAAAAGAGTAGAGGCGGATTTCTGGTTTGAGTTGAACATAAAAACGTGCGACTGGCATCGTCGATGTCACGGAGGCGGAGATCTCAGATCTGGCGATCTGGTCTGCGAGCGAACAGGCAAAATTTGGCAGGCTTAACTGAAAGGCGGCTTTGCTTTGGCTTCCGTGGATCAAATCGTAACCGTCGATCAGATGTTGCCTGTCTCGCATGCACGTCGACACAGGTATTATATTTTTTAAAACGGATACTAGTACTAATTGTATTGATAGTGACTTTTTTTTTATCAGGTACACTTTTGACGTACAATCTACACGTACTCCTAATCAGGTACACTTTCGCCATGCGCATGTGTATTCAGACAAAATTTCTGACCACCCCCTAATTTGTCCTGCCCATTCAATCCGGTCCAACGGCCCAAACACACTGTGGTCACACGCTGAATCGTCTCTCCCGCATGGCGCACTCCGTTGCACCGTGCAGGTGCAGGGCTATTCATGATCACGAGGAAGAGAGAAACCATCGTGCAGGACTATACTCAAGCTCCATGTAGTTTTTGCATGTTTGCTAGTTAATAATAAGGATACAAAACAAGTAAGCAACTGCATAGGTCACAATAATAGTGCCAAACCGCACAGCTTGTTGCGGATCAGAAGAGGACGTTGGCCAAACTCGGATCTCCCAGGCAAGACTCTGAAGACAACCTAGAAGTGGGGCTTCCGTGATCGAGTCCACTGAGTGACATCAGAACAAACATCAGGTACATCATACGAGGAGTTTCTGTGCGTGTCAAAACAAAAAACGCGTGCCCTGCACCTCCAAAAGCAAGCCCAGCCAGGCACCTCCAAAAGCTTCCCTGCACTGTACGCATGTGCTATGATCAACTCAACCATGAAACAAACCTCAAGGCGCCCATCTCGAAAGGAACATGCGGATTCGTTTCGTCCTCGCTCAGCCTCTGGGTCTAGCAATAGCAATCATGGTAGTTGGCACTGGACCGGGGAGCATTTTATTCATTGCTCACCATATCTTTTTTCTATTTGTATTCTGTAGCCTGCCAATGCAGGGTGTGGTGTCTGTTCATAGTTTAGGAATGCAAAATATCAGCCAGCAGTCTGCACTCTGCTCCACTCATCGTTATCGATCCGGTGGATGTAGCTGTAACGGTTTTCTCTGATGTATGTCACCCCAGACCATATACCACGAACAAGAAGGATGCTTGCAAACACCATGCTTCCAAATGTGCAGACCACCTGCACACACGAAGTATGAACCGGCTTTACTGAAATGATGGAGGAATGAAATCTGCAGCAAGCATCAATGCAATAGAATGCAAGGCCTTTTGTTAAATGCCCCTCAGAAAATCGTATCTTAATGATGCAGCCCCTGAAAAATTTGAAGATGTTCTCTAAGCTGACAATCAAACTTATTTGTGGACCTGTCATCTTGCCTATTGCCTACAATCAAACTTAACTTTGAGAGGCACAAGTAACAAACTGGACCTGACATTGTATCTATTAAAAGCATTTCTTTTAGAATTATATTTATTTAAAGCGTTGAGAGGTATAGTACAACGACTGTATGGGCTGCCCATTTAAATGCAGTCAAAGGAATTTCCAAATAATCTGACCAATGTGAACCTAATTAATGCGTCGAACACAAATCTGACCACATATGCCGATGGATGCAATTGCTGGACATTCGCATAACGTCCTATCAGGCAGTTGAAACCCCTACCCTAATTGAGTAATTGCTGTCTTTGTTGTACAGATCAACCACTACTTGATATCAGTTGGGGAAGACCCAGTAAAGTGGGTTGATGTGAGCAAAAGTTTTGGGTCAGTACTGGTAACCCTGAACGCAACATGGACAACACACATTGGATCTGCCACTGCCCGATCTCAGTTGGAGAAGAATAAGTAAATTGGGTTAATGAGAAAAATAATTTTGGGTCAGTACTGCTAAGTGGTAAACAGGAATATAACATGAACAGCGCGCGTTGACTTCAGTATGGACTGAACCAGCTAACTACTAAAATCCAAACTATAGTTCTTATGCTTGTCTTCATCCTAAATGACATTTTCCTGATTTTTGCCAATTTCTTTGTCAGCTAGCACTCCTACAAACAAAAGTCAATGCAAGCTTACAGTCACATTTTGCCTGCTGCACCAATTCGCAAGAAATGAGCAAATTAGGCCAGGCTAAAGCCAGGACCTAGGTTCAACTGGCTCCAGCCCAACAAGCTTGATAGGTATTCTGTGCCAAGGCCGTAGTTACCAAGCTCAAAATACACTGGAGCCAGATGGAACTCAGTTGCATTAGTTTTAGACACTAATAGGTCTGACCTCATAGTACCAGGCCTGGGCGGGTAGTAAAATTTCGCCCAGAATAGAATGAGCCCTTTCCTAGCCCAGGACCAAAAATCTGAGGTCCAGTGTGTTAATACTGCCATTTTACTCGTTTTGTGTTTCTATAGACAGAGTTAGAAGCCCATATGTTAGAATGTCAAATGGTAATCATTCTATTTTCTTTCTAGTTAATGTGTGTGCTTGGGAGTCCTTTCAATTTGAATAAACCAAGATCTTACCATCACAGCAAATTTACAGAGACATGAAAGCACAAGCCTGTGGGGTTGTTTCTGCATCTGGATAGCAGCACTAAAAAAACCATCTTTGCATCGAAGGTTCAGCATTTTAATGATCCCTACCCTATTGGCCACAGCTCCCATACTTATTATCACCTTCATCCCTGCTCCAATAGATATTGATGGTATTTGCGAGCCTATTCATGGTTCTTTACATTATGGAAACAATATTATCTCTCGCACTGTTCCTACTTTTGCAGCGATCAGATTGCATTTTTACCCAATTTGAAAAGCTTATTAAGAAAGGGCCTAATTAGACATTTACAAGGCTCTAGAGGGCTTGATTCCACAAGCTCAAATACTCAAATTGCAGATGGGCTTTAATTAACATCAGCTTAAAAGTGATTGAATGACCATTTGATTGGAAGACAGGCTGATAAAACATTTTTCTATTTCGATTATCAACTGAGAATGACCACTGGGTTGATAAATGATAAGTTCAGATAAAATGGCTCACACAAGACCTGTAATCTGCACTCATGCAGTCAGCTTTTAGCAATAAACACAACTAACATAGATGATGAATGGAAACTTAATTTGCTATTGTCCGAGTGCAGGTGCCAACAAGAATAAAGTTAGCAATAAAATAAAAAGAGTTCAAACCTTCAAAATACTAGATGCAGAAAGCCATAGGGGCTAATCATACAGTATAAACATGTACCGTGTTGAAATAGTAAAACCTCCACTTACATAACATTATCAACTTTGTGAGTTTTATTCAGCTGCACATACCGTAACCAAAAAAAAAAAACACATCTGGCATCATTTCTTCACCACATTTTACCCCTCAGATAATTACAGTTCACGTTTCTGATTCATAGTTTCATACACATCCTGCCTACGGCTAAATGGAATCAGCCAGTGCTTACATGCTATGCATACATGCTACATAGTCACCCAAGCATGTTCATCTAGAGGATGGCTGATACACTATCATAATGTGAAGGTCTCAGACAGGTGCAACAAGGAGGTGCTGCATGGTGCATGGGCCGAGCTGAAGCTTAATAGCTTACTAGCTGCTGTAGAACAGTAGAAGATGACCCTCTGGTACCTTACCTGATGAACTGCAAGGGGCAGCAGCTGACTTCGAGTGATGCAGATGCATCCTTCTATTTTGGCTAGTTCTACTTGATAATCTTAGCACCCACGCATTATCTGTGCTAAAGTTTGAGCTATCTCAAAACCTTTGCCATCCAGTAAGCCTTATGCTTCATTATACTCTTCCTATTTGAAACTATTTTCCTTTTTGCTGAGGAGCTAAGGTAATCCCCTGGTTTATTGCAAAATACATATCCAACTAATTGAGCATTATATACAACTCAACTCTAACCATATGACAGCACAAGTAATAATCCTAGCATCAATCGACAGTTTTAAGAATCAAAGTAACCAACAGCCAATTTGAAAAGAGTTCTCTAGGAAGAACGCAAAGGATGCATCATCAACAAGACACATCACGAGACGAACATTCAGAAGTGATGCTCAGAATTGGTAGGAAGCAGACCAGACCATTAAATTGTTCAGCATATGAATGAGTCGCTCACCTCGAGAAGACCCTTGAGGATCCACAAGAACGTCAGGACCAGCACGCCGTTGACCGAAAACTTCACCTATACCACGCACGGGCACCACTATCCCAGCATCATTCCCCCGGGCCGGCAATTTCCAACAGAAAGCTAAAATTGAGGAGATGAACGAAGCGCGGAACGGACCAGCTCGGCGGGGACGGAAGGCGGCAGCACGGACCTAGCAGCGCGGCGCGCGCGGCGGGAGGCCTTCCTGAACACGGAGTGCAGGAACCGGGCCAGTAGGTCCAGGCTGCGGTCCTCGTCTTCGTCGTCCTCTTCATCTGCGTCGTCTTCGTCCTCCTCGCCTCTGTCCCGGTGGGACGCGGCGGCGCCCGAGAGATCGCCGACCCAGGGGCGGGCATCTGGGACGACAACGACGGCGTCGGGGTGACGACGCCGGGCAGCGCGGAGGAGGCGAGGGGTATGGGAGGGGCGCAGGTGGCGGGGGGATGCGACCGTGGACGTGTGGAAGCGATGGCGAGAGGCAGGGGCGGGGACGAGAAGGGGGAGGGAGGTGGAGGTTGCCATGGCCAAGGCTTAGGGGATCTGCGAGCTGGTTGGTGTGCTTCGTCCCGCGGGTTGGTGACCGACCTTCGTTTATCCGTTTTCCATTTTGTTTTGATTTTACTAGGCCCCTGTTTGTTCAAGATATTGTTTCAATTTATGGGATCCAAATAAAAAAAAAGAGAAACGGGATCCGTATAAAAAAGAGAAATAATAACAAATAAGAAATGCCACACACAGTTGACATCAATTTGATATGAATGTAGTTTGGTTTAAGAAATAAATTAAACCATCGTCTATTCATTTCTCGTTTTGTTTGTTTTTAATGGAATAGATTGATCCATCGTCAACTTATTTCTCACGTCTTATTTGTCCATCATCTGTAGTCAAAGCTTCCAGAAGCATGGACGATCCTCGCTACGGAAAATCTTAGTACAAAGGTTATAGATACGCAATGTTTTATTTTAGAGTGTGTTTAGGAGAGCTCCTAGAACAACCTTGACTCTTCTATTTTTCACTAGAGGTCAGCTTCAACGGCTCCTCCTACTTAATAGGGCTCCTCTGGAGAAACCAGAGCTAGAGGCAGAGAGAAGCCCTACCAAGCGAGGCCTTAATACTCTCTTCGGTATTTGCAGATTGGCCCTGTCTTATCCGTTTTAGGGTCCTGGAAGGCTAGAACACACAAATTTGACAGAAATTGTATAAAATTTTTATGAAAATTAGTTTACAGGGAAAACACAGTAAAAAAAAATCTAGCGTTCTAAAGGAGTCTATTTTACATTTTGTTTTGATTTTACTAGAGGAGACGATAAATAACAAATGAGAAATAGCGCACAAATGACTGTCCAGGGTTTGCTATCGCAGGTTGGCAGAAAAAAATATTACAAAGGTTATAGACTGTACTGTTCCATCTTAATACTCCGTTCTGACCAAAATCTATATAATATATATTTGATGTAGCCTTTGTGCAATATATAAACATCCAGGTCAACTTGATGGGCAAGGGTGTTGGTCATGACCTGTTCTGCTAGCTCTACTACTGCTAATTTATTATAAGAGAAAAAATATTGTTTCAAAAATAATGCTGATTTTGGCTGCTAAACCCAAGTGAACAGGCCAGCATAATTCACATTTCACAATAACACTTGGTACCCTCGATGTCTCTAGGCCTGGGCACCGAATAGTTTTTTTCTAGAAATTTGATGTCTCGAAAAACAGGTACCAAAATAGTTCCTAGAAACTTTGATTCCGATATTCTCGTTCCGATTCAGTATTTAGGAAGAGATACTGAACAAGTTACAGTGGGAGGAAAGACGACAGGTACTAAGCAGTCCGTAGCCCGCAGCCGCTCGCTCGGAGCAGTCTTGTTTGTTTTTTTTTAATCAGAAGCCCGATTATGTGTGTCAAGTTTTCACTTAATCACGGCGATGACCTATAATTTGAAACATATGAAATAAGAACCATGTTAGCTGAGAGCCTGAGAGTATCTCCGAATGTTGGCTTTCCCAGGGAAGCGAATTTTTGTTTAACCAGTAAAGGTATCTAGGCATCTAACCATTTTGCGGGTGATTAACGAACATAAGTCATCGATTTGTGACTAACAAGTTTTGTAGGCACGTTACTTTATTTAATCACGATATCCGCCATGATGTTTTTTTAGGCCCCGGTTATGAATTATAAGTAGGAGTATTGGTTACAACAGATATTTGTGAAGTTTATAAGGATTCTACAGAAGAACTCAAGACTTCCAGAGTTGTTCACCATTAAACTGCCGACTTGTCACTCCGCTTTCATTGAATCTGCAATGTCAAAATGGATCTTGAGAAATCTCACAAAATTGAGCAAAGCTGCAGGAGAAATGCAACACATATATAGCGATGAATGAGAGGCTGAAAAAGCACGAAAAATTCTATGCTACCAGCAATGGTATCTGAAGCGAAAGCATCTGGAGCGATGCTGCGAAGTTCCTCTTCCTCGTTCCAGATGACTCCTCTCTGCCATGGTAGAAACTACTATTAGTCGACATAGGGAAGCAATCGAAGCTGTTCAAGGGCGTCGAATGCAAACCTGAGGAAATGCAGAGAACTGGGCGTTTCTTGTCACGTGAACATTTGCTGGATCAGGGATGATCCTGTGTGAGAAACATTCTTCAGATGCTCTGTACAGATTAAGATGCACATTGCTCGTTTGCAGGTTGTATCCTGGAAAACCAGAGCTGGCATCTTGTGTGCAAAGGATCTGTAGTGACAAGGATTGATGAAAGATCAATCTAAAGGCATTTTCTTTGTCAACCCGAGTTGAGCTTTGCAATCTTACATCTTTCAGGTCGAAGTCACAGTTGAGCCCTGGGCTGATCGCTGAGAGCTTCATTGAAAGGAACTGAAAAATCAAACACAAACATGAATATGAAGATTCGGCCATTGGCCTAAAGAAATCATTGAGTAGACCTCCAAATCATAAGTTTTCAATACACTAACCTCTACCTGCCGCTGCAGAGATTGCACATAGTTTATGATCTCATCAAGCATCATGGCCTTGCCTGTAATCTGCCTTGTCAAAAAGAAACATGTCCCTATTAGTAAGAACGCACCATGACCACATCAGTATGAGCATAAGCATCTGCTTGATGCCATTCATACCTTGTTGCAACCAGGGACAAGGTCTTGAAGAAGCTTCATCCTTTCATTTATCTTTTCCCTTCGAAACTGCAGTTCAGATGGGCATGCTACTGTAAGCAAGGCTTGGGCATTGCAGGAGCATTAACTATGTTGCTTATTCATCGCCAAAAAAAAAAGTTGCTCAAGAGATAAAAATTACTCTTTCTGCAAGGCTGTGGCTGTTAGTGGCTTGGCCGCGCTTTGCCCGGACATGCACGTAGTCCTCGCCCTTGGCTCCTGCATCACCCGCCTTCTCATCAGCACACTCCATGCTGACTTCTCGCTGCAACAATGCACTGGTTTCATCCTGCAGTAATACATTTACATGTACAGTAGGATGAAATAGAGGGAATGATATATGGTGCAACCGATTAGATAAAGCAATGATAGCTTCTAGCTTCCTTACTAGAGAATGCAGTGATGAACTGTCCTCTCCAGAACCCTTCCTTTTGCCATCCTTTAAGCACTTCCCTGTGTTCATGTTTCTACTTAGTTGAGCATCTGGGAAGAGTTTGGAATGTGGAATGTCATTACCCAGAAGCTTCACAGATCAACAGCTATTGTTCCTAAGAAAATGAACTGAGAATAACTATACCTCCAGTAAAATTGTAGAGCTGAACCCCCTCTTGCATGGCTGAATTGTTCATTGGAAAGACGATAGGCTCATCAAAATTCATGGTATGGTCTAGTGAAGCAAGCAGATTAGTTCCAATTGCGAAGCACTGCTCTTCCTCTCTGTCAGGATCGGTGCGTGGAGGGGAATACATAGGTAGCTCTCTATTCATGTCGCAAACTGAACGGACATATAAACGTATGTACTCACCATCCTGCTCTGATACTTGAACTCAGTGCGAGGTTGCAATCATTTGGGTGGGAATGCCTGGTAATCTTCTAAATAACTTGCCAGGTCTGCCAACTGAATGAAGGAGCTTTACTTAAAGGGTGGAGTAGATCGGGAGCTGGGCACAGTCAATTCCTTGCAAGGCTCAACAAGTAGCAACTAACCCTTGCAGCCTTACATAAAGATTGTCCAAAGTGAAAAGGCTAAGTAAGCCTGGTGCAATGCAATAGACAAACGCAAGGGCAAAAGCGAAACCGAGTCCTGGAATAGAATTGCTGGTACTAGTACTGCTAACAACCATGCACCAGCTGGATCACATCCAGAGAGGTCAGAATAAAGAGTGCTCTGGGTGAATATCGATTGCAGTTGGTGCTGCAAACTGAAGACCTAGCGACCAACCCAAGGATCAGATGCTAATGCCATCCAGTGTATGTATGGGCCAGCCCAGAATAAGGTTAACTATTAGACAATGAACCGGGCCCATCTAAGTTTAAACCCTCTGAAACATTGCCTCTACTAAATTCGGTCCTCCAGGTTTTGTTACCAACCCAACTCATGAGCCTAAATTTGAAAAAAGTAAGCAATTTACTTGCTGTAAGTACACTATTTAGTTGCTCAAGTACTATAAAGAACTCTTCAAGGATTTACTTGAAGCATGGACCAGTTCTAGCATAAGAAGGTGAAATGGATTCCACAATTCGGCATAATTGCATAGATGCAGAATGCAAATTCATGTTAATATAGTTTTCCTCAAAAAAATTCATGTTAATATAGTCACTAATGATTGGTCACCAACAAGAACTCTAATTTCTCACTTTCTTTTCTTCTCATATTTGCCAATGCAAATGTACAATGCCTAAACAAAAAGTTAGGTAATTGCTGACTTGCACACACACTCTTACAGAACGAAAATGTGAGAATTCAGAGACCGTAGAATCAGATCCACAGAACAAGAAAGAGGACAACAGCTAAGAAAGTGTGGCCTTCAAATCACAAGGGTAAGATCTAGTCATCCGAAAACCAAAAAGTTAGCTAGTTGTATTCCTTTCCTGGGGCCAAGCCGCAAAGGTAGGGGATTGCTCAAAACTCAACAGCTCGTACTGTCCCTCCAACCATCAAAAATTGATGCTGGGACCATAAATGATGGATTGACAAATATTATCGTTGTAACTCACTAGTCCATATCTTGTTCTACAGCATGACGATGTAAGAATCACCAGGAGAAGCAAAGTTCGGCCAAGAAAGGCTCAAGAGATGCTGGTGTTTATCCCTTTTCTCTAAACCAAATACCAAGCGAGATATGGATAGGCAAAAACACTCGGGATTTAGTGCAGAAATCATTTGGTACAAGGCCAATGTAGCTTAATGAGTTAATAGTTCTCCTGACCGTAATTTCTCAAAAAGAAAGGGTGGGACAGAGAGAAATGCTTGGACTGTTCAAAAAAGGAGTGCTTATGAAGGGATGAAAGCAATTTGCTATCTTCAAAGAGAGCATACTACAGTTGCTATTAGCAAAGAAAGAAAAAAAAAGATGAAATAAGGTACCATGCACCTGTACTTATCATAAATGCAAAATTATTCCCAAAGAGCTGCCAAAGTAATATAAAGTACTAAATAATAGAGGAAGATTTCTTGTTACCAGCAATGAGAGTTGCTGCTCCCCCTGTTCCTCTTCGTCTTCGATCAGATGTTCCACTGTTACTCAGCAGCCCTTTGCTTAGAGTGAATAGTTTTCACCATAATGTCGTGCGCATATGTGGCCATGACTAAAAACAGTTCCCCACCTTTTCCTCTTTTTTATTTTTTGAAAAAGCATATATATAGACCAACCAAACGAGAAACACAATTCAGATCAACAATCATAGCAATGAGATCTCATGGCAGTAAAATACTTACCCAATCCAGATTTATAGTCTTTCCTCCCATGCCCTCCCCCACAATCTTTTCAGGGCACCAAACCACAAGCAAAGAGAGTCCTCACAGAAAGCTGAAGCCTTTATTGGGCTCCGAGACGCCCGTACAGGTCTGGTTTTAGTACTGGTAACGGTGGCTCACAGTCCCAGTTAAGATAGGTGATTAGAAAGCTAAAGTTCATGGCAGTCATTTCACCACTTAATAACACAATAGAAAAGGGTAAATGAGACCAATAGTCAATAGGACATGTGTAAACAATTCAGAGCAGACGCACACGTCCAGCAGAAAAAAGTGGCCTTTCTTCCTGTGGTCAATGTAAAGTTCACCTTAAAGAATTCTTTAAACCTTAAAGAATTTTGCAATGCTCCCTCAAATGGTGGAGGATGATCTATGTATGGTTCGTTACATCCATCATAGGCCACAAAGCAACATGGTACAAAAGCATCAAGCAGAAATGCTTCACAAGTTCAGCAAATTATGATCGTCCCACGTTATCCCCGCCTGATATGACTGAATCACATAATGAAATGGCAAAGCCACAACTCATAAGCACCGGAAAGTTAAGATTAAAATTTACATTATCTGGAAACTCGGATAACACAAAATAAATCTGTAGCATCAAAGTGAAGATTATGCTCAAATGAATATAAAAGACCATAACTTCCCCAATCAAGACAAAGTATCTTCAAATTTTGCCTTGACCAATTCAAACAATAAATAAATGTATTATTAACTTTCTGAGTCATCCAAGTGAGAACCATGAGACCAAGGACATGGATACTACAGTATCACAGAAGGCAATAAGAGGCCAGTCAGATGCATATCAGCATATATCATAAACATGCATTTGCGACCCAGAGAATGGACAAATAAATAAGTACACAATGATATGAAACCAGACTCAAAACCATGACAACACAACTGAAGGTAACACAACTGAAGGTAAGTTAGGTGACAAGTATGTTAGTATTAATTTTTGCCTTTATGTTTAATCCAGCCATCACTGTATAGAGGCAGTGTTCATCAGGAATAAAAGGAACAAAAGAAGTCACGTCCTCGTCCTCTCTACAGCAATGCTCCCTCAACCCACCGCCACTATGGATAGATGAGGCCTGTAACATCTCATGTTGAGCAATTCACAACCACCACACAACAGCATGATGGATAAATGAGGCTTGTGCCTTCTTCTGTTGAGAAATTCATACCACCACACAACAGCATGCCAAATAAACCATCATCGTTTTAAATCATAGATTCATACAACATCACCCAGGTAGAAAATTGCTGTAGGCTTATAGCCTCGACTAGTTACATCAACATAGTCCTAGTATGTTACATACATCCCACATGATCCACATGTAATTTATTTAAGGCTGTAGTTGTCATTATCGCAACAATTCTTCCAGTCATAGATTTTTTGTTCTAAAAAAAAAGCATACATCATCTATTGGTAGATATTATCATATTACCAATAAAAGAAAACTTAAAACTGTATCGGGTTGTTTGATGTTTTTAGCTCTAATTTGTATACAAGATGACAAGGCAGTTTTAATTAAATAAAACAAAAGGGCACCATAATAATAGTATGCTTCCAAGACTGATGACAAATACAATAATAGAAGAACACAAGACCAAGACTGTCGACAAATAAAATAATAGAAGAACCTTATTGTTCTATTTAGCACAGTGCTACTGAAAGTAACCTGTATATCAAAGGAAAATACCTAAGAAGAAAATGCAGATCATATTGGCATCATGATATGTGGATAATATAAGATGCAAAATTAAGCTACCAATGAAATCGATTGCACATTTGATGCAAATAAATTTAAGCAGCACCTGAAATTTAAAGCTATTAGGCCCGTCTCAATGGGAGTTTGATGGCATAAATAGGCTAACATAGCATGGAACAGATGAGGAGAGAGATGAAAGTTTCATGAGGATGAAACTCATCTACATTGTTTCCAACACATGGAACATTGATAACTGTGATATGAAACCTCCCATTGATACTAGCCTTATTATGTTAGCTATACATACATGTATATACATTCAACCAAATTCCAATGACCATGCAGAATAGAACAAGGGTACTTTATTACTAGGGCACTGTATTACATTGGTCCAAAAACAAAGACAGAAAAGATAGATCTAAGATACTAAGGGGATATATTAGGAAAAGAGTGATGTGCACATGTACAAGTGTGCAATTTGATTATATGAACAAGGCGGTATGACCGTCTATGCACCCCTTAGCAAACAATCTTAATACTCCTTAGTAGTGATATGACTTCAAAGGAAGTTATGGCGGTGACCATCAAGTATGCAGTTCGGCGAGATATTCCTTCGTTGATTTCCAAAGTGACGCCCAACAGAACCATGAATCCCAATAGAAGGAAGTCTGTCCGAGTCACCACCAATAAATGGCAGCCTCAGTGGGCGGCTATAAGGACTGTTTCCCCAGCCATAGTTCCAAAAGGTTGGATTGGGCCTCTTCTGACGTCTCTTATTGGCCTGCCAAACTTCTCCAAATATGGCCTTCGCGCTTTTGCTCGCCCCTCTAGAACCCTCGCCATAACTTTCAAACTTGGATACAAGCTTCTTCCAAATACTATCATCAGATGCAAGATTCCTCATTTCCTTGCACGTGCACTCAACCTTTGCAAGATCAACCCCAGGTAAAAACTCTAATACCTTAGTCTTCAGGTCAGCAGGCAAAGCCATCAAGCAGGGCGGCAAGCGCAAACCATTCAGTTGGCACAATGATATCATTAGTGGCAGGCAAATCTCATCCTTCAGCACTCTCCACAGATCAAGAACTCCCTTCTCATGCCCTCCGCTCAGCTGATTGCTATCCAGATAAAGTAAAGGCTCAAGCCCTGGCAACTCCAAGCACAACCGGCACACTTCAGACTGTGCCCCAGGCACATACCCATAAACCATCACGAAATTGGCCATCAAGGAGTAGTTCAGCACCAACACCTTCCCCTCCTCAATCACAGATAACATTGATGAAAGCTCTGGTATGGTATACTTGATGGTCAGTGGCTTCAAAGCACCCGACGGCCAGCCCTGAGGCAGTGAGATGTGAGACCCCAACGGAGTGGCGGTGAGAAAGCCGACATCAAGCAGAGCTGCATGTAAGGCCGCAACCAGGCGACCTGCAGCCGTTCCCTCCGCGCCACTGACGTTGTCCATCTCCCTCTTGAGATCCCTAAGCACAAAACTCGACCAGCCCTTTTTGGCATCGCAGGCCTCCTCCATCACCACATCCGGCGGAGCGGAAGCGACCGGAAAGCTAGGGCTCACCACCACAGCCTGCACCTGTGACGAGGAAGAGGAACCTCCAGCGCCAGGTTGCTTCGAACCCTTCCCGCGGTCGACAGCCTCAGCGATCGGCGCTGTAGTGCCAGAGCCCGGGCTAGGGTTCCGGGGCAGGGCCTGAGCCGGCGGCGCCAGGGCCGTGATGGGGGACAGGGCGAAGAAGACGAGATCACCGGACGCGAGGCCGAGGGACGGGAGCGTGGCGGCGGGGTCCGCCGAGACGAGCTCCTCGCTGCGGTTGAGGGAGAGGCGGACAGACTCGGCGGGGACGGGCTGCGCCGCGGAGAGCTTGGACGCGAGGAGGGCCTTCACGTCGGCCAGCGTGGCCGTGGGTGGCAGGTCTACGCGGTGGGTCTCGACGGCTCCGCCGCCGCCGCCGCCGCGCACCTCCATAGATCGCAACCGGAGCTTCATGGTGCGGGGGATTTTTCGTGACCTGGGGTGGATGAGGATGTCTAGCGTCGCGGTGACACTTGGCTTTGGAATGGGGGGCGGTGAACTGATATTGGGCCACAGAGATTTCTTTTTATAAAAACTGGGCCACAGAGAGATGGGGGCTAGAATATATGACTATACGAGTATGGACTGGATCACATAAGAGGGCTTACTAACGTGCTTCCAAAGGCCCAGATGGCAGCTTCATTCTTTCTTTTTTTTTTCTTTTTTGCCCCTTTTTGTGCGAATGATGGCAGCTTCATTCGTGGCTAATAAAAAGCCTCATTTCGGTCATCTACGTGTGGTGATCATTTCGGTCGGCTTATGTGTGTGTGTGTGCAAGCGAGCTCTTCCGATTTCCAAGTTCCATCGTTCTTGGTCGTCCCCGGAGGACATTTTCGTTCAGCAAATTGAGTAGCCTCTCCTATGTTTTAGTTGGTGATTAACAAGAACTCAACGCCTTCATTAACAGTTTTTTTAGTATATTTTCAATTTGTGGAGTATCAATCTTGGGCCATTTTGTATGTCAACAGTTTCCCCATCAAATTGGGTGGAGCCATGGAGTGCACATATTTGATTGCGGTTAGTTTTTTCTCCATGCAAAATATTTACGCGTCTTTGTATTAAGGAGGAAAAAGTTCGATGCAACGCGCTGAACCAATACCCTAGGGATCAAAAGGTTTACATTGGAATTCAGACCCTCGCTAGTATATTTTAAGCTAAACAATTATATTGGATATAAAGATCAACCCAAATCCGCCACCACGCTTGCAAAGAGGCCTAAACCCAGGTTGTCGAGCGGCGACGGCGACACTTGAGCTCGCCTACATTGCCATCCGGCGGGAATAACTCATGCAATGACTGCATGTGAGCAGGATCCCCGTTGAACACTTTATCGTAAATCATCTGCGCCGACGTCGATGGAGGCGACCTACCGCTAGAGAGCCCCAAATGCTTCAGGACAGGGTAATCACCTCACTGGGCTACCGAGAGATGAGCAACGCTTTGAACTGTGATTCACCGGCTTCGCTTGGGAGAGATGGCGATACGTGCCCACCGACGGGAGTCTCTACCTCTAGAATCTCCAGAAGTGGTAGTTGTCTTGGCTTTGTGGCTCGCTCGATGAAGCACTTGAGGCTTCTGGCGGCTGAGGTAGGGGTGTGCTCATCGTCCCCATCACGGCTACAGTCGCCTCGTCAGCGTGTCGGCGAGGGGTGGTTTTGCCTGCGCCAGGAGACACCTCGGCAACCATGACGTCTAATTCACACGTGACGTGCAGCTACAATAGAGGAGACAACGGAGGTCAATCCGTCGCCACTAGGTCTCCATCATCGAGGGAGAGGCGTCCACAACCAACGAGGTTCCTGCATCCTGGGAGGCATCCACAGTTGTAGGATCACTGGCTGTTCTAGAAGGGGGTTGAATAGGCCTGCAAAATTTCTTCACAAACGGAGATTAAACACAGGCGCGGCAGTGCCGGCCTGTAGAGCGGCACTGCCGGGGTTCCCGGCACTGCTGCTCCTAGAGCGGCACTGCTGGACCTCGCAGAGCAGAAACTACACAGTTCAAAATTTAACCAACGAAATTTAGATCTATTAATTTACTGAGATTCCCTGGGTTGTGTAGAGCCTAGAGCACAACTTCTTCACAGCTAGAACACCACCACAAAGTAGATCGGAACCAAACCCTAGAAATCAAGGAACTACAACAAGTAGAGAGCAAGTAAACCAAATCAAGTGACACAAGATTTATCCCGTGGTTCAACTCGTCACAAAGGCTTGCCTACTCCATGTTGTTGAGGCTCCACAAAGGAAACTTGGGTTCACAACTCCCAATCCTCGTTCTCAAGTCAAGGAAGTTAATCCTTGAAAGAGGGGTGATTTCACTAGTGTCGGTGCTAGTTTTGGCGGGGCTAACACCGGCTAGTAAATATGTGTTTTGCGGTTGAGGCTACGGATGGTGTGCAAGGGGAACACAGGGATTATACTGGTTCAGGCCAGGCAAGCCCTACGTCCAGTGGAGAGGAGAGTCGTGTTGCCTTGCACCGGGGTGCTTGTAGTAGGGGGTTACAAGCTAGGCGAGAGAGGGAAGAGCTCCTAGGTCTCTTGTGTGTGTCTAAGTGTTTACAAGTCGTTTGCTATGGGTACGTTTGTGTGGGTGAGAACTTAGAACTTCTCCGTCGTTCCTCGTCGTCCTCCTAAAGCTGGCCTCTGCTCTCCCTTTTATAGTCGCAAGGGAGAGGCAGGGGCAGCTACGTATTTTACAGTGAGGAGTTGCTGTTCCCCGTTTGATTATGCAGCTACTGCCTTTTCTCCGCGTCTCCGGGGCATGGCTGTCGTGGTTCGCACGATCTTGGTGGGTTCCAAGGTGGGAACAGTCGTCTGACTATGTCATGTCGGCCCGGATGGAAGGCGTGCTCGTCCTTTCGAGTGGACAGCGCAGTAGGCGCTTTTCCTGTTCTTGCGTAGCCCGTCGTCAGGCGCTTGTCACAGTCGGAGTTGATAGGTCCCGGCGGAAAACGGGGCGGCGCACCGTGGACCATACCGTGGAGGACAGGTGGTATGGCCGTCAGGGGCGTGCGAAGCACAGTCGCGTCAAGAGTCTGTCCTGACGGGACAGTGCTTGTAAAGTGGTCAGAGAGAGTATGGCCGTCAGGAGCGTGCGAAGCACAGTCGCGTCGAGAGTCTGTCCTGACGGGAGAGTGCTTGTAAAGTGGTCAGAGAGATCTCTTGTGGTCCAAGATGAAAGGTCCTAAATGGCTAGAGGGGGGGTGAATAGCCTATAAAAATCTACAAATAACACTTCACAAGCCGATTAGTAACAATAGCAAGCTTTGCAAAGCACTAGCTCTAAACTACACTATGCAAGCCACCTAGACAAGTATACTACACTATGATCACTAGTTCACTCTCAAAGGCTATGTCACTACTAAACACTACTCCTAAGTGAGCAACTAACTAACAAGCTACACACGAGAGTAAGTACACAAAAGTAAAGAGAGAAGGTGATTTCAATACCCCCGGTGTAGAGAAGATATGAAGTCCAATATAACCAATCAATCAAATTCAACGGAAATCCTCGGTAGAGAGATGACACAAGATTTTTTACCGAGGTTCACTTGCTTGCCGGCAAGCTAGTCCTCGTTGTAGTGATACACCCACTTGGAGGTTCACGCGCTAATTGGCATCACACGCCAAACCCTTCTCAAGGGTGCCGCACAACCAACACAAGATGGGGATCCACCAAGCTACGAGCAATCCACTAAAGATGCCTTTCGCGATCTCCCGCGGGGATAGGCTCAAGAACCCCTCACAATACCTTGATCGGATGCGGAGACAATCACCAACTCCCCTCAACGATCCTCGCAGCTCCAAGCCGTCTAGGAGTCGGCAAACTCCAAGAGTAACAAGAGAAACCGCTGCGAAATACCACTACCAAGTGCCTCTAGATGATCTCAATCAATGCAATGCACTTGATGCTCTCCAAACTCACCAAATGATGAACACAATCAAGTAGGATGAGTGAGAGTGGAGTGGGAAGGCTCACAAGTATGTTATGATGTTTAGGAGTGCCAAGAGATTCTCCCCAAACCGGCCAAGTGACTATTTATAAGCCACACACAAAGAACTAGCCGTTTAGAGTTTACTGCGTACCGTCGGACTGTCCGACGACCAGAGCGTCGGACTAATCCGCACGGTCCGACGCCTCAGATGAACGCCACGTGTCACTAGCCATTTGAAGTCGAACGTTGGATCACAACGACTATTTCCTCGCGCCAAAACGACCGTCGGACGGACGGACGTCGGACTAAATCAACCGGTCCGACGCCCTCAGCCGACCACCGTCGGACTCAGTCAGACGGAGCCGTCGGACTAACGAACGCGGCCGTCCGACGTTTCCAGAGAGCTCCCCGAGCCCTGAAAACCGTTAGACGATGGTCCGACGCTCACCGTCGGACTAACGCCGAGAGTCCGACGCTCTCAGAGCTCGCCACGTGTTACCTCTCGCACGAACTGCACCGTCGGACGCTTCGGCTAATGGTCCGACGCTCAGGAACTGAGCGTCCGACGCTCTCAGCAGTGTTAGCCGTCGGACTGAGGCTAATGGTCCGACGCTCTGTGACAATACGGTTCGACGCTAGTTTTTCTATTGTAACTTTTCCGAAATTCGCCGAATCCTGCCTCGCAAGCTCGGCAGGAGGAAGAGAGGACCAAACCCACTCTAACCCTCAAACTTCACCCCGTTTCTTAAGTCACTAACACTCCAAAGTGTCTCTCACTTAGGTGCACGTGTGTTAGCCTTTTTCAAAGAGTTTTCCACGGGTCAAGTTAGTGTCACTAGCATCTATATGCATATGCAATGATCATGAACACCTAGTGGCACTTGATAACCGTATTTCATCAACGATTTCGCCCCTCTTGATAGTACGGCTATCTATCCTAAATGTGATCACTCCCTCTATGGAGTCTTGATCACCAAAACCAAAAGAGCTCCTATTGGTTATACCTTTATCTTGAGCTCCCGGTTTCTTATCAACTTCCTTCTCATCTCTTGATGGACCTTGTGGACACCTATGATGATGGACTTATACCATTTGCATGGATGCCGTCAATAGGGCTTTCTCCTTTGTTGATTGACTTACTCCATTTTCATGGACGCCGTCATTGCCCTTCACTTGTGACCTCCACCGACCCGGTCCTTTGCTCCATCTTGCCATTTGGTAATCAATTCTCATGAAACACTTAGAGCGATCGTTAGCAAACTAGGTTTCATCAATTACCCAAAACCAAACATGGGCTTTCACAAGATTGCACCGCTGACATCACCTGCGCCTTGGATGCCTTTGCGAGATTGCGCTCGAGGGGGATAGGGAAGCTCGGGCGAATCGGAGACTTGGGGCGCCGAGGATGCCGCTCTCCCGAGCTCTCCCGAGCTGGTGCCGCTCTCCCGAGGAGGCTCGGGCGAATCGGAGACTTGGGCGCCGAGGAGGCCGCTCTCCCGAGCTCTCCCGAGGAGGCTTGGGCGAATCGGAGGTGAGCTCGGGCGAATCGGAGGCTTGGGCGCCGAGGACGCCGCTCTCCCGAGCTCTCCCGAGGAGGCTCGGGCGAATCGGAGCCTTGGGCGCCGAGGAGGCCGCTCTCCCGAGCTCTCCCGAGGAGGCTCGGGCGAATCGGAGGTTTGGACGCCGAGGACGTCGCTCTCCCGAGCTCTCTCGAGGAGGCTCGGGCGAATCGGAGGTTTGGGAGCCTTGGGCGCCGAGGAGGCCGCTCTCCCGAGCTCTCCCAAGGAGGCTCGGACGAATCGGAGGTTTGGGCGCCGAGGACGCCGCTCTCCCGAGCTCTCCCGAGGAGGCTCGGGCGAATCGGAGGTTTGGGCGCCGAGGACGCCGCTCTCCCGAGCTCTCCCGAGGAGGCTCGGGCGAATCGGAGCCTTGGGAGCCGAGGAGGCCGCTCTCCCGAGCTCTCCCGAGGAGGCTCGGGCGAATCGAAGGTTTGGGCGCCGAGGACGCCGCTCTCCCGAGCTCTCCCGAGGAGGCTCGGGCGAATCGTAGACTTGGGCGCCGAGGAGGCCGCTCTCCCGAGGAGGCTCGGGCGAATCGGAGGTTTGGGCGCCGAGGACGCCGCTCTCCCGAGCTCTCCCGAGGAGGCTCGGGCGAATCGGAGACTTGGGAGCCGAGGAGGCCGCTCTCCCGAGCTCTCCCGAGGAGGCTCGGGCGAATCGAAGGTTTGGGCGCCGAGGACGCCGCTCTCCCGAGCTCTCCCGAGGAGGCTCGGGCGAATCGTAGACTTGGGCGCCGAGGAGGCCGCTCTCCCGAGGAGGCTCGGGCGAATCGGAGGTTTAGGCGCCGAGAACGCCGCTCTCCCGAGCTCTCCCGAGGAGGCTCGGACGAATCGGAGACTTGGGCGCCGAGGAGGCCGCTCTCCCGAGGAGGCTCGGGCGAATCGGAGGTTTGGGCGCCGAGGACGCCGCTCTCCCGAGCTCTCCCGAGGAGGCTCGGGCGAATCGGAGACTTGGGCACCCAGGATGCCACTCTCCCGAGCTCTCCCGAGGAGGCTCGGGCGAATCGGAGAGTTTGGGCGTCGAGGAGTGCTGTCCCGAGGAGGCTCGGGCGAATCGGAGACTTGGGCGCTGAGGACGCCGCTCTCCCGAGCTCTCCCGAGCAGGCTCGGGCAAATCGGAGCGAGCTCTCCCGAGGAGGCTGTCATTAGTGGAATGATGTCGTGGGCCTCTATAGACGCGGCCTTCGTGGGCTTCCACTGGCCTTACTTGGGCCAGGCCAAGTTGGGAATGAGCATTTTTGCATCGAAGTTGGGTACCCCTAACTTTGGTAACCGACTGTAGCCCCCGAGCCTGTGGCGGAGTGAAGGCACTCCTCCACAGGTTCACGCTGGTTCTTCCTGTCAAAAAAGATAAAGTGTGGGTTGTTTTTTCCGGGGGGTGCGCGCGAGCGCACCCGCCGGGTGTAGCCCCCGAGGCTTTGGAGGGATGATATATCCCTTCAAAGGCTTAGAATCGTGTTCGTTAGTCCTCGGGTGTTTTTCGATTTATTTAGGTGGGTTGTTTCCTCGGAAGCGGAGCCCCCGAGCCTCCCACCGTGTGGGAGATCGTTCGGTGGTCTTTCCAAGGTGCAGGGCAAGTTTTCGAGCCTCCGTTTTCGTATCGGAGATCGATCGGGTCCTTCCCTGTCTTTTTTAATTCGACCTTCACGCTCTTTTTTCGGGAAGAGGAAGGTTTGGTCCTGCTCGACTTCCCCGCTGGGGCACGAGTCGGCATTTCCGGTGAGCTACAAACGGGTTGGTCCAAGTGGAGGTCCGTGCCCTATTCGTTAAGGGTCGGCTAGTGGCCTGAGCACACTCCAATTATTTCCCGAGGGTCAGTTAGTGGATGTCGGGTCCCTTCGATGGGTCCCGAGGGCATGATGCCTCCCACGGAGGGATTCCACGTAACCGACTCGCTACTGGGACTTGAACATAGCATGGGATGTCCCTTGTGACGTTCCGGGCGTCGGGATACTGGCCGTTTTCGTGACCCATCCACTAGCTGTCCCTAACTCGATTTCCCTGGGGCGACTGTTCGAGCCTCGGAGGGCCAGTCTTCGATCCCCTGGGAACGTAACGGGCGCCCGAGCCCGGGGTTTCTTCGTTGAGAAAACGTAGGTGGAATCGAGGCGCGCGGTTGTAATGATTCGGCTCACCTTTTGAGGCGCGAAGCCTGACGGACGCGACGGTTCGGCTCAGTCGAGGCGGTTTGCGTGCGCGGTGATGGCGGGTCTCTTCCAAGCCGACGTCGAGCTCCCTCCTCTGAACCTGCCGTGAAGAAGAAGCGGGCCATAGTGCCCTTGTAAAAAGTAACCTTTGTGATGAAAGTTGAGGACTTAGCATTTTTAGGGATGCCGTAGCCTCGGTGGTGTAGACAGAGCCAGAGCTGTGCCAGTCCGACCCGAGGGATTCCCACTTTGTCGCGCACACAGCTAGGTATCTCAGAGAAGGCTCGAGTGAGATCGTTTTTTACTAAATTTCCCAAACGCCCGTCTCTCTTCTCGCACTCAGGCAAAATTCACGAAATCTTTCTGGAGCGCAAGTTGACCCTCGGGCGGAGGGTGGTGAGTGGAGGTGCCGTAGCCCGGAGGCGTAGGCGATCTCATGGCTCGGCCAGCCCTGCCCTAAGAGTGTCCTTTTACTTCTTTGGATCTCGCAAGTTTTGCTCGAGTGCAGAAAGGAGTTCGGCGCAGAATTTTCGAAAAAGCGATCGAAAAGGCGCAGAGAAAATTAGATCGTCGGTCCCCAAGCGTCCACCCCTCGTCCTGTACTTGAAAAACTCCATGAAATTGCCTCGAAGCGTAAGTCACCCGTCGGACGGTGGGTGGTGAGTGGAGGTGCCGTTGCCCGGAGGCGTAGGCGGTCTCGCGGCTCGGCCGGCCATGCCCTAAGGGTGTTCTCTTGCCTGTTCGGGTTTCACGGATTTTTTCAAGAGGGCTGGAGAGGTTCGGACGTAAGGGAGGTTTCAGTTTAAATCTCAAAATTCGTGATAATTAAAGAACGCTTATTCATCGATTGCGAGACCACAAATATGAACAAAGCTTGGAAGCTTAAGGGTAACTGTGACTTAGCTGCTCGAGCTACCAGCGTTGCGCTGGTGATGATCGTAGAGGCGTGTCTCGCGCGGGGGGCACCGGATTGGTCGGGTTGACGCGGATGCGCTTCCCCCCGCCTAGTTCGGTGGGAGCGGCGCGTGGCGTTCCCTCTGTTTCCCTGAAACGGGTGGAGGTGTCGCCGGGGTCCCTTTCCCAGCCACCTGCTGGGCCGGGGTCAGGATGATGATGGCCCGGGGCTCAGGTTGGGCGGAGGTTCATCTCGAGGCCGAGGACAGTGGCCCGAACCGGAGCACCGCGCCAGCAGGAAGCGCAGGGACATTGGCTGCCATCCGCAACCGGGATCAACACGCAAAAGGCCCCTACCTGGCGCGCCAACTGTCGGTGCTAGTTTTGGCGGGGCTAACACCGGCTAGTAAATATGTGTTTTAGCGGTTGAGGCTACGGATGGTGTGCAAGGGGAACACAGGGATTATACTGGTTCAGGCCAGGCAAGCCCTACGTCCAGTGGAGAGGAGAGTCGTGTTGCCTTGCACCGGGGTGCTTGTAGTAGGGGGTTACAAGCTAGGCGAGAGAGGGAAGAGCTCCTAGGTCTCTTGTGTGTGTCTAAGTGTTTACAAGTCGTTTGCTATGGGTACGTTTGTGTGGGTGAGAACTTAGAACTTCTCCGTCGTTCCTCGTCGTCCTCCTAAAGCTGGCCTCTGCTCTCCCTTTTATAGTCGCAAGGGAGAGGCAGGGGCAGCTACGTATTTTACAGTGAGGAGTTGCTGTTCCCCGTTTGATTATGCAGCTACTGCCTTTTCTCCGCGTCTCCGGGGCATGGCTGTCGTGGTTCGCACGATCTTGGTGGGTTCCAAGGTGGGAACAGTCGTCTGACTATGTCATGTCGGCCCGGATGGAAGGCGTGCTCGTCCTTTCGAGTGGACAGCGCAGTAGGCGCTTTTCCTGTTCTTGCGTAGCCCGTCGTCAGGCGCTTGTCACAGTCGGAGTTGATAGGTCCCGGCGGAAAACGGGGCGGCGCACCGTGGACCATACCGTGGAGGACAGGTGGTATGGCCGTCAGGGACGTGCGAAGCACAGTCGCGTCAAGAGTCTGTCCTGACGGGACAGTGCTTGTAAAGTGGTCAGAGAGAGTATGGCCGTCAGGAGCGTGCGAAGCACAGTCGCGTCGAGAGTCTGTCCTGACGGGAGAGTGCTTGTAAAGTGGTCAGAGAGATCTCTTGTGGTCCAAGATTGCTCCGCTGACATCACCTGCGCCTTGGATGCCTTTGCGAGATTGCGCTCGAGGGGGATAGGGAAGCTCGGGCGAATCGGAGACTTGGGGCGCCGAGGATGCCGCTCTCCCGAGCTCTGCCGAGCTGGTGCCGCTCTCCCGTGCTCTCCCGAGGAGGCTCGGGCGAATCGGAGACTTGGGCGCCGAGGAGGCCGCTCTCCCGAGGAGGCTCGGGCGAATCGGAGGTGAGCTCGGGCGAATCGGAGGCTTGGGCGCCGAGGACGCCGCTCTCCCGAGCTCTCCCGAGGAGGCTCGGGCGAATCGGAGCCTTGGGTGCCGAGGAGGCCGCTCTCCCGAGCTCTCCCGAGGAGGCTCGGGCGAATCGGAGGTTTGGACGCCGAGGACGTCGCTCTCCCGAGCTCTCCCGAGGAGGCTCGGGCGAATCGGAGGTTTGGGAGCCTTGGGCGCCGAGGAGGCCGCTCTCCCGAGCTCTCCCGAGGAGGCTCGGGCGAATCGGAGGTTTGGGCGCCGAGGACGCCGCTCTCCCGAGGAGGCTCGGGCGAATCGGAGGTTTGGGCGCCGAGGACGCCGCTCTCCCGAGCTCTCCCGAGGAGGTTCGGGCGAATCGGAGCCTTGGGAGCCGAGGAGGCCGCTCTCCCGAGCTCTCCCGAGGAGGCTCGGGCGAATCGGAGGTTTGGGCGCCGAGGACGCCGCTCTCCCGAGCTCTCCCGAGGAGGCTCGGGCGAATCGGAGGTTTGGGCGCCGAGAACGCCGCTCTCCCGAGCTCTCCCGAGCTCTCCCGAGGAGGCTAGGGCGAATCGGAGACTTGGGCGCCGAGGAGGCCGCTCTCCCGAGGAGGCTCGGGCGAATCGGAGGTTTGGGCGCCGAGGACGCCGCTCTCCCGAGCTCTCCCGAGGAGGTTTGGGCGAATCGGAGACTTGGGCGCCCAGGATGCCGCTCTCCCGAGCTCTCCCGAGGAGGCTCGGGCGAATCGGAGAGTTTGGGCGTCGAGGAGTGCTGTCCCGAGGAGGCTCGGGCGAATCGGAGACTTGGGCGCTGAGGACGCCGCTCTCCCGAGCTCTCCCGAGCAGGCTCGGGCGAATCAGAGCGAGCTCTCCCGAGGAGGCTGTCATTAGTGGAATGATGTCGTGGGCCTCTGTAGACGCGGCCTTCGTGGGCTTTCACTGGCCTTACTTGGGCCAGGCCAAGTTGGGAATGAGCGTTTTTGCATCGAAGTTGGGTACCCCTAACTTTGGTAACCGACAACTAGCTTGTGAGGGTGGTTACAAACCTCCCGGGGCTGCCACAAGATTGGCAAGCTCTCCGGGTGACGCTCTAGCCGGGCTAGGAGTAAGCTCCAAGAGTAACAAATGCAAACCACCGGCTTGAACGCGAATCAAGTGCTTGGAGAAGATGAAGATCACAGCGAGAAGCTTGTTCTTGCTCAAGATAAGCTCACACTCTTCAAGATTTGAGTTGGATTCCAAAATGGGAGGAGTGGAGAGCATTGGGAGTGAGAGAGAGAGAGAGAGCAAGAGAGAGCCTTCTCTGGTTCTGGAATCGTGTAAATGGCCGAGATGACCGTTGGTGGCGATGGGGAGGTGATTTTGAATCACCCCCGAGTCTAACGGTCAGAATAAGTCGCGGCAGTGCCGGGCCAGAGGCCGGCAGTGCCGGGACCCGGCAGTGCCGCGCTGCCAAAACAGATCAGAATGATATGGAATTTTATGGATGGTTTTGGCAGTGGAAATTAGGATGTTTGGTGTGAGTATTTGCACTTGGTCACACTTTCAAACCTGTCTTTTGCATCCCCTTAATAGTACGGCTTTTCCTATACTCAAATTCAGAATAAAAACGAATTTAAACCTCCTTTGAGCCGGATGCCGCATCCATAAGTTGTTAGGGGTCCACCTGCATAAGAATACATCCTCCTAATACCCTTGCCTGTCCATCATCTCAATAAACCACATTAGTCTTCTAATCGCGTGGTCATTATCACCAAAACCCACATTAGGGCTTGATTGCACTTACAACCGTAGGAGGCGGGCACCTAGGCGTAGATCCTCCGACTAGCTGTCTCACAAGAAGCAAGGCGGCAAACTCCTCCAACGTTGGGTCAACGCATGTTGGGGCACCTATGAACATGCATACCTCTGACATCAACGGGTCAGAGAAGCGTGCAACAATAGCATCGTCATTGTCGGTGTAGCCGGCATCCACGCCCGTGTTGCCCGACATTGGCTCATCCCGGTGTCGCCAACGCCTTCATCATATTCTTCCGGCTCCCCGCACGGCCCCGTCCGAGTTCGACACACCACCGTGAGGAGCATGTTGGGAGGTATGTGGGTTCATACCATGGGCTCCTGCACTGCCGCCGTCGCTGACATCGCCATGAGCCGGTGATGATTGCAATCCTTGGCCAGATGGGCAAGACCGAGGCAATGCAAGCAACATCGTGGCAACCTACAAAGTCACTACTTGGTGGGAGTAGGAAAGGCAGTTGAAGCATCTACTACGGAGCTCAGGTGGGATGTTTGTAGGCGACGGGCTCATATCAGGCTCACAGCAAGGATCACTCGAGGCGGCTGCTAGTAGGTTCTTCTGCCGGGGGGGGGGGGATCTCCCGCAACCCATCGGAGTCTGGGGCGAGACCCACCCACGGCGGCCAAGGTACTGGCGAGTGGGGGCGCGACCCTCCAGTGGCCACGCAGGCAAGCCGCACACTAGCTGAGGCCGCGATCGACTTCTCTTCCTCTGCCTCGCCCACGGACCTGTGGAGCGTGTGTATGGGGCACGCCTAGGAGCCGATTGAGCTCCTAGGGACCAAATTTGTTTGGTGTGGCTCTAATATCTACTTCGACATTAGCTTTGGCACTGCTCTGAACGAGACCACACCAAATATGTCGAAAATAGCTTTGGTTCCTTTTCCACTTATCCGAAAAGCACTTCTTCCTATGAACTAAGGTGTGACTATGTCCAATACCGAAGATGAAAGTTGAAGTGGCACCAAAAGCACACTCTAAGGCTAAAAGGTCTTCGGCTCTAACTCCTCTTATGGAACAACTTCTCTAGTTTGTGGCGAAGCTAAAGAAAATTTAAGTGGGGGTGCATATACTTATGCCATAGAGGATGTAGGTTTGGTGAAAATTTTGTCACTATAACTGATTTATTTGCCCACCCTAGTTACGCTACGACATTTGTCTATATCTCCAGTGAATCTAAATCTGTTCTTACAAATGTTTGAAAAAATGGCTTCAATGTTTTCACCGTTTTAGCTCCTCAGACTATTGGAAGTTAATGGCTCTCATCGGTTCTAGCTCCTTTAACTCTTGCATGGTTATGGCACTGTTCACCCAGGCCCTTTTTCTCTTTTCCAAATGATTTAGAAGCCACATAATAAACCTAGTTCCAACTCTCGATTTCATTACAAGGAACCGTTTAAACTCGGATGGAACAAACTTGCTGGTCGAGCACAAGGAGAAAGGTCAAGGACCTGATTTTTGATGCTTGTCACCGAACTCGTGCTTGTCCGGAGCATTGATAGACGTGACGTCTGGTGATAGCTGATGCGATGCGAGGCACAGTGATAACCTCGTTTTTCCCGAGCAGGCAAAAGCAGCTCTCTCTGAATTCTGAATTCTGATCAAAGCAAGCAGTTGACCGAGAATGACCTGCGACTGCAAATAAAGCAGTACCGCTAGAGTAGAGTGGGACTACTGCTCTTCCAGCAACAGGCCCAGTGAACAGTGATCCTGCAAACATCCGTGCGCTGCGTGCGCGTAATACGAACTAGAGTACAGTACGATACGAATCAGGTGCACGCGTCCAGGTACTACATCGTTTCGGTACCACCATCTCCTACTACCCGTGAGCCGTGATCTTCTTCGTCTAGCACTAGCTTGTTTCATGAAGATTAGAATAGAATACTCGGATCTTGTCCTAATCTTCAATTTCGATTCATCTCTTCTGTTTGGCAGAATTTACCGCGGACACGGTTGATTCGTAGATTGATTAGTTATAAGAGAAAAAAAACGCTATTTCATAGCTGAAAACTAAGATTAATTCTACCTGATAACAGTGATGATGCACGTGAACTGTAGAATGCATGGGGTACACCCTCGACAGGACGCATGCAGCACGCTGATACACGACGACAGCGCGACGGTTTTTCTTTCCAAAAGAAAACGAGACACGCTCGCTCTCACGCAGAGGCAGCCAGGCAGGTGCGCAGCTGCGGCCGGCCGGCGGAAACGCAGCCGGAAGTCGGAAGGCGCAAAGACGACACAGCCGACTTGCCGTGTCTGCCGATGGCGGATCGGAGCAGCCTCCTCCCTGCCGCCCCGCTCCGCAGCACCCCAGGCCGACCTTGTCGCTTCCCGCGCGTCGCCGAGCGCGCGGAGGGGACGGCGGACGGCAAACGCCAGAAACGAGCGCAGCACGTTCCGCGCGGCGCGTCACGCACACACAGGCTCATGCACGCGGCCAGTCCTCAGACGCCGTACGTGTCGCCGGCGCACTCCTACGACGCACGCACGCGGCAGCAGGGAGCAGGCGGCAGGCACGCAATCAGACGGCTGACGGCGCCTATGGGCTCTGCCGTCCTGGGCGTCAGTTCCGGCGGGCACATGGGACTGCACCGAGCACGGGCAGTCGGCCGGCGAGTCTGGGGAGCTAGCTACGCTACGCTTGCTTAGCTGGCACAGCGGTCCCGCCGCGGCACGGGCTGTCGATTCTGGAGAGGCAGTGAGGCAAAAGCCAGGGCCCAAGGGCTCGCTCCCGCGCGGTGGTAGGCACTGTGCGTGCTGTGCATGCATAGCAATAGCATAGCCCGTGGCGGATGCCGCCAATGTTGAGACCGTCGCGCGCTTCCAATTTTCTCCGGGCAGGGGCAGGCATCGATGGCACACCATGAAATCCCGTGCTGTGGGGTGTCCATGCATGGTGTCTACCAGTAGTCCCGATTCCCGTGTGAAGGTGGAAGGGCCACCAAATCCAGCAGCGTGAGGTTTAGTGGTGACGATTGGGACGATTGGGATCCTAGTGGATCCTCCAAGGCTCCAAGTACTGCTAGTAGAGAGCTGCAAGTCTAAACGCTAAGATAAAGGATAAAGAGGGGAAGTAAGCTTACAATCAACTTAGACATAAGAAAATAAAAAAAATATGACAGACAGGTGGGCCATGTTTTAATAATAAAGAAGTGACTACTATATAAGTGGACTAGGAGAGCAGCAAAGAATTAGATATAGTTTTTTCCCCAATTCCTCTCATATTTGTTATATCGATCCTATTCTTTTATGAATATTTATGGCAAAATAAAAGCTACTTAATTACAACACTTAATGGTGGTCTTACTTATCTCTTGGTCATTACGGAAATGTCGCAATGAGAAGGTGTTCAGGGGAGTGCTGGTGACCCGTCAGCCGTGGCCGAGAGTACGCTCTTGGAGGGTCGGCTGTGGGTGCAGGTTGGTTTCGGGAGCCTCTCTGTGTTTGAGCAGAGCTTTGGGGTTGGGGCGAGGTCAAGTGTGCTCCGCGTCGCCAATTCGATAGCGAGTAGTAATCTGTAATCTCTGCTTTATTTCTATTTTGTTTTGTGCCTAGTCGATCTCCCAGATGGCACTAAGGTTGCACCTTGCAATATGGCGCTTTCTGGGAATCGGCTTATAAAACTCCCTTCTTCTTAATGAAATACGGGTATGAACCCGCTCGCGAAAAAAAAACAACACTTAATGGTGTGAGATAGCTATTAGCTCTAAGACAACTTCTTCAATAATATTAACTTCATGTACATCCAGTCTGGTTTATAAGGCATAGGCAAAGCCAGTTTGAAACGGCATCGGGTCATAATTGTCCTTGGTATTATGAAATAATGTCTAACAATATACTCCTTTCGTCCTAAAATAGATGTTGCTAGGGGATACGTGTGGTCAAAATTTTCCAACTTTGACTGAGCTTGTAGAAATTGCGTGCAACATTTATACCTCCAAATAAATTTATTATGAAAGTATATTCAATGTTCTATCTAATGATACTAATTATATATATTTTTGTATATATATTTGGTCAAAAGCTAAAAGGCTTAGATTTCTCGGAAAGTGAGAATGAAATTCATTTTAAAACGGAGGGAGTAGTGAATATTAACAACTTTTGGATCTCCCCAAATAAGTTTATTATGAAGATATATACGATAATTAATCTAATAATACTTATTATACACTAGAAACATTAATGATTTCTTATATATGTTTAGTCAAAGTACAAGAGTTTGACTTATATTTTGAGATAGATGGAGAATTCATAGGGCTCCGTTTGGTAGGGCTCCTCTTCAGCTCCTTCAAAAGAGTCATACTCCCTCTGTCCACAAATAAATGCAATTCTTTGATTTCTACTAGTTCTCTTTGATTATTCATCTTATTTAAATTTTTTATACAAATAATAAATTAAATAGATCATTATGAAAATATCTCTAACAATAAAATAACTCACAACAAAATAAATAATATTTCTTAAATTTTTTTGAATAAGACGGATGATCGAATACAAATCGAATAAGTCAAAGAATTACGTTTATTTATGGACGGAGGGAGTACCAAATGGTTTAGTAGAAAAAGTTATTTGAAACTGTTTTTAAAATAAAATTCAGAGCCATTTTAAAGAGCCATTTTAAAGGAGCTACGACTGTTTGGAGGAGCCTACCAAACAAGACCTAAGGCTCCGTTTAGTTCGAAAATTATTCTTCTTCCTCCCCGTCACATCGATTGTACTTTCTGTCTGTATAGAGCACTAAATGAAGTAGCACCTGTTGCATGTTTGTACTTTTTGCCTGTCTATCTCGAGATGAATCTTTTAAGTCTACTTGGGCCATGATTAGACAAAAGTTATCAAATACAAACGAAAGTGCTACAGTGCACTTTTCCCCAACTTTTTCTCAACCAAACACAGCCTAAGTTACTTGGAGCCTTGGAGGTGCTCTTATAAGCCTGACAATGACTGATTGACTGACTGCATCTATAGCAGCACCATGTTCATCAGGATGGCAGGATTCAGGCACAGGACACGCAATCATAGGCCCCGTTTAGTTAGGAAATTTTCCTTCTCTCTCCCCATCACATCAATTGTACTTTTCGTCTGCATGAAACACCAAATGAAGTAGCAAATGTTACATGTTTGTACTTTTTGCCTGCCTAGGATCGAGATGAATCTTTTGAGTCTACTTGGGCCATGATTGGACAAAAGTTGTCAAATACAAACGAAAGTGCTACAGTTACAAAACTTCCCAAAATTTCTCAACTAAACGCACCCATAAAGTCGCGAGTTGGTTGTCACATGGGAAGAATGCCAATGGAATCTATCTCGGCCTCTTTTGGAATGATTGGGGCCGGAATGTGTGTAGCCTTGCGGCAAAGCTCCCCTCGTATGGGAAGGGGGAATGTTTATGATGCTCGTTGCCATCATGAAGACAGATGCCATGCCATGCAGAGAAAGCAAAAAAAGGACTGATGGGGAAATTGGACCTGACCCCTGAAGCAGCAGCGGTCAAAAGATCTTCTGTGTGCATAGCCGAGGCAACGATCCCACTACTGACGAAACCTGAAAGACCGTACAAACAAAGACGAGCCATCTCATTCTCATTTCGTGAACCTTTTCCTTTTTCTAGCAACAGCCTTGTTTCATGTAACGTTCAAAGGAAGCCACACTAGATTCTAACCAATTTGTCACCCAAAAAAGGCTCAAAATAACGCTACCAGTGTCCAGTCTACGCCCTCTACCACCAGCACTACCAAAGCTTGTGCTAATTAACGCCTATCTTGTACTGCATACCATTACACCAGCCATCGTGGCAACTAACTAACTAACCTTGCTACTCCAGCTAGTTGACCAAACTTGGTGCTGCCAACCAATCTTGCTTCAGTCTACAAAAACAGCAATGGCGAGCAAGATTGAGCAGCAGCTGCTAATTAAGCTCCAGCTCTCTTAACTAGGCATCCGCCCAAGCGGCAAAGACAGGTAGATGAGAGACAACGTTTGGCTGCTTCAGCGCCACGTGGGCCACTGTTTGCACCGCCATCGGCATCCAGGGGCTCATGGTGTCCAGGTTTACAGCGTTCGGCTGCTTGCCGTACAGCATGGCCAAGCCTACCTTCTCGGGGCTCCCCTCTCTGGAGTTTCCCAGGCTTGTCGCCTGTGAGGACGACGAGCTCGAAAAGTTGATGCTCCCAGTCGTCTTGCCAGGAAGAACACCGTCGAGGTGATGATCATGCACTGCACACTCCATGTCAAATCCAACGATGCCATTCAGGGATTGATGGGTGTCGCCGCTCATGATTGCCCTCTGGAGATCAGCTGCTTCAGCTTCCTGGGGAGAAGGAGAACAATGGAGCACCATCCTCCAGCCAGCGCCTGTCGTCCCCTCGGTAGGGTTGAGCTGCTTGCCACTGCTGTGCATCATAGAAGCATTGTTTGCTGCCTCGATCGCCTTGACCTTCCGTGCTTCCTGCACGGGCAGCAGTGCGCTGCTCTCCATGATCTTGTTCACGTCGTATCTTGTTATGTCAAAGTTCGTCACCGCGTTCAAGCCACGGAACTTGATGGCAGCTATGTCGTAGGCCTCAGCTGCTTCTTCTTGAGTTGCTGCAGCAAGTGAAGTGATGATGCAAGAACAAACTCAGCTGTCAGGTGTGACCTATGAAAAAATGACATGTACTAGTACTACTACGAACTAATCTAGTTAGTACATTGGGAATCCTAATGCAAAGTACTTCGACCAGATTACTTTCGTGTCGTGCTAATGCCATCTTTTAGTTCAAGTGTTCAATAGAGTATTCAAAACAGTCAACAGGTTGCTTTGGTCAGGGGTCACAGCCTTAGGAAAAGCATAACTATCTGAAAAAGCAAAGAATGATCATCGAATGTGTACCCCACGGATTAAAGTGAACGCAAAAGCCATGCACAAAACTTGACATTAGCAGTAAAAGCTTACTATGTTCCATGTCTACCTTGTTCTACAGCAATTGTACTTTGGCAAGACAATTAACATAGTGCAACAGGCACCGCCAAAGGATTAGTGCTAAAAGCTTCTTTTACTTAACACACATTACTTTGCGGAAGAATTTTGGCCCTACAAATCTGCAGTCAAATAGACAGATCTTTCTTACTGAAAGTGCCGAGGTACAGATCCTTGTTTCCAGCAACCCTTCCAATCCGAGACTGCCATTTTCCTTGCTGGTGATGCCTGTAATGCAGTTATTAGCATGTACGTTGAGACAAAAATGTTTGGGCCGTCCACACTAAGGAAGCAAAATGTGGTGGCTCATTTCGCCCAAACAAACCTTGTCACTCCTCGGTAGATGGAAGCGCCTCGTGAAAATCCACTGCTTCTCCTGTGTTCACTAGCAACTTAGGAAATGCAGGAAGACATCAATGAAACAAGGTTGTTATAGACTTATAGTGCACACAAAGCACTAACCTTCTCAAGTGCGCAACAAATTCTTGCCTTGTCATGCCTTTCATCTCCTCAAGTTCATCTCGATAGTTTTCTACCTGCCAAACAAAGTGTGCTAGTGCATCACATAAAAGAACATCCAAGCTCCAATTTTCTTAAATGAAACTGCTCCATTTCCATGACACTTACAGGGAAATTGATGTGAGTAGCTGGACCCCAATATTTTAGAGCAGCCAGATCATAAGCCCTCGCGGCCTTGTCTTCGGTATCGTAACCACCTAATAATCAAATAAAAAGAAATAGCATTTCCTTTTTACGATCAGCTCGAAACAGCTACCTGAACAATAGAAAGCACGAGCGGATAATAAGAAATGCATGATTCCTCTTACCTAGATATACTTAAAGGGGTGCGCAATCCCATTCAGTCATGGCAAATCCAGAATCACCATTTCAAAAATAAAAAGAAACCAAACTGTCAGAAAGGAGTTATACGGTGATGGATAAAACTTGCTACATCATTTTTTTTGTATATATATCAACCTTGTCTGCCTTTCCTAGTCTGCCCATCCATTCTGCAGCTGTTGTCCCAGAGGTGGGCTTCATATCTCCCAGTCCACCTGTGCCTGCTCCAGTGGATCAGACAAACAAAACCCTTCGTCATTCAATATAAAACAGTGCGGTTCAAACAAAGAAAACTGTTTGGCCTAAAAGACAGTATAAATTGTTTGGTCAAGAGAACAGTTTCCACATTAATAGGTGGAACTGCAAGGGGGGCCATAAAGGATCAGAGCACCCAGTTTTAGGCTCCGTTTAGATCCCAGTTGCAGTTGCAATTCTGCACTGTAGCACGTTCGTTTGTATTTGACAACTTTTGTCCAATCATTGCCCAAGTAGGCTTAAAAGATTCGTCTCGTGATGCACATGCAAAAAGTACAAACATGCAAACATTTCGTCTACATTTAATGCTCCATGCATGTGCCGCAACGTTGATGTGACTAGTTGCAGTTGCAATTTGCACTGGATCTAAACAGAGCCTTAATCGAACTGGAGTAGTATTCTGCTAAGATCAGGCATTAAAAAGATTTGGCGTCAAGCATGAGTTGCTGGTCAACTGAATAACAAGAACAGCAGAGCACATTTACTTTCTCTACATCGCACATCGCAGCCACATTAATGCTGGAAAAAAACTAACAAGGGTAGTAGAACAAACTCCTACTCAAGTCGAATCACAAGCTCAGAAATGTGCAAATACCATATACTAACCAGATGATCAATGCCACAGAGAAGGAGGCATCGTCAGAGTGTACGTACCGAAGAGTTGCAAAGCATATACATAGCATAGCTCAGAACTGCACTAAGCAATGCCCGAACGAATCCTACTGACGAAACAAACGACACAGCAAGAGACATGACACAAGGAAATAAAAGCGAAAATCTTGTTAAGCACTAGTAAGCAGCTTACCTGGTGACGCCCCTATACCGGGAGGTTCTCTGCCCAAACGTGTCGATGGACTTGCGGTGCACCGTCTGCTTGTGGTGGCCTCCCTTCCCGGTCCCGGTGCCTCTCTTCCTCCCGACGCACTGCTCACCATCGCCATTACTGCGTCCCAGGGCTGCGGCCGCAGTGGCAGCAGTGGCTACAGCTACAGCAGCCATCTGCTGCTGCTGCTGCTGCTGCGGAGCCGCGCTGACGCAGCTGCTCGACTGGGACCCGGGGCTCATCATCGACAGGCTCAGAGGGTGCATCTCCCTGTTGTTGCTGTTGCTGTAGCAAGCGCCGTAGCTCGCCAGGAGGAAGTTCTTGGCCACGGCCATCGCCTCCTCCATTGGCGCCGCGTCTTCTTGTTCTTGGAGCATCTCTGCTTCCGTCAGAGGCTGGAAGTTGTACGGGACGACGAGCTGCTGGTGCTGGTACTGGCCGTAATCCCTGCTTGCCCCCTCTTCCTGGGCCTGCTGGTGGCTGTGGCTGTAGTAGGTGGCCGTTTCTTGTCCACCGCCATTGCCACCACCCAAGAAGTCCTCTAGCTTCGGTGGGGACGACGGCATCATGCCTACTGCTGCATGCCAAGAGCCCAAGACAAGAGAAGACCATATAAACGTGAGAGGTCGAGAGAATACGATTGAGAGACAGACAGAGAGAGAGAATGGCGGCAGAGACCTTCCATGTTGCAGAGGGTGCCGTCGGACTTGATGGGCAAAGCAGACAAGTGGGAGTAGTAGACGCCGGCAGCAGTACTGGCGCCATCGCCATACGCGCCGTCCACACAGTAGTAACCAGGATAGGGAGCGGCCATGGGTGAGAAGAGGAAGTTGGAAGTGATGGCGTTGTTGATACTGGAAGAGGAGATCGTCGTAGTACTGGGAGGAGGTGGAGCTGGAGCTTGATGGGCAGGAGCGGGTACAGAAGCGGAGGGCACCTCCATGGCCGTATGCGGGGAGACGGAGAAGCCTAACCAGTTGCTGCTAGTAGCCATTTCCCCCATCCACCATGCACACGCAAGCCCTTGTTGCTCTCGAGCGAGCTCGCTCTCCTTTTGTGGTGCGCTAACACAAATTGAACACACTGGTACATACTCCTAGGTGGCCTTTAGTGCCGGTTGTGAAGGGTAAATAATTTGCGCCCTACAATATTCAAACCCAAGATCTCGTACATAGCATCGTGCATACCTTACCATCCTACCTGTACAACACATGTGACCATGTACATGATGTTTATCTTTTGAACTAACCCGCAGATGACCCATTAGTCCCGGTTCGTAACACCAATCGGGATTCAGGACTAAAAGGACATTTAGTCTCGGTTAGTAATATGAAGCAGGACTAATATTTAATCTTTAGTCACGAACATAATAAAATATCGGGACTAAAATCTAGTGACACTACTAGTTCAATCCTGCTGCTACAAATGTGAGAGCTACCAACCGATGGGAAGGCCCCGGGCGGGCGGTGAAACCGAGCAGGACGAATGAGAGGCAGATTCTCTATAAATAAATGTTTGGGATGCCGGATCAGAAACACTTTGCGATACTATTTGACGGTTAGGCTAGATTCTACTACTATTTCTCAAATAAATATTTTTAAAACATATAATAAAAATATACTTTAAAATTTTGATTATTTTTTGGGAAAACTACAACCTAAATGCAACCTAATTTAATTTGTTACAACAAAATAGGATATGTAGAAAAAAAAAAACTAATCACTATAGCATGCAGGAAACCAGAAATAGAATTACGTGAAACTACTCTATAGGTAATTCTTATATCTAGTAAAAACGAGATAATCACTAGAAATGTTTCTACCTATCGGTGTTGCTTTTAATTGTTTGGAAGTGTTTCCAGTGATTCAGGAGAAAATCGGAGCCAATCTCGTATACAAACAGATCCTAATATCTAAATTTAAGCGTTTGGCTTAAATAGGTGGATAACTCAAATATACCACCTTATGCATTTGCCAATATCTAATATGTACCTGTTCCGTTCTAAATTTAAGCAGTTTGGCTTTTCAATATTTAAATTTTATTACTATGTATCGTCCTAGAAAAAAAAATCTTATTTTTACTCTAGAAAAAGTCAAGCAATTTTAACTTTAACCAAATATATAACAAAATACTAATGTTCATGGTACATAAACGAATCATTGAATTATTAATATTTTTTATAAAACTAGTTATTTTTTAAAAAAATGACCACTACAATTTCATAGTGACACTCTTCTTGGTATGATGGTAATACTAATAAAAAGCTATGTATTAAAAAAATAGCTTACAATTTAGAACAAAGTGACTAAGACCATAGATGTCTGTTCCAAATTTGCATAATTCGCTCTTTCCTAAGAGGCTAATACCATATATTCCTCCACCCCCTCGAATATAAGAAAATTAAGGCCTGTTTGAGATGACTCCAACTTTGGATAGAGCAGCTCTACTGCAGAACTTTTGGTGGAGCTCTACGGCAATTTTCGGTAATTTATTTAAAACTCCTTATCTTGGTCTATTTTGGAGTTTCTAAAGTTGGGAAAGAGGTTCTCAAAAAAATAAACTAAAGCTTTAAGAACTCCATGGAGTTAGACTGCTCCAGAGTCCGGGTGTTTAGCTAGCTGGAGCCAGCTCTAACTTGGAGTTGAGCTCTGGAGCCATGCCAAACATGCCCTAAGAGTCATGCTCGGTTCTATTACGCAAGAGTAGTAGTACGCGATGAATTAGAGACAAGAGTCATAAGTAGTTTTATTAATAGCACGCATCTAATCGTATTAGCATAAAAAAGATTATTTTCCTACTTATAGATAATCTTTAGAACCACCCTACCGGACGTGTTTCCGGTCCATCCTTCATAAGAAACACAACAAAATAATAATGAAGGAAGCTTGTCCTCAGACTATGGTAATGAAGATCTTCTGAAAGAATGAGTGGTTGTCTTCTACTTAGTACGTCATCGAGTTTGAGTTTTTTCTCAAAACCTCTTTGTGAGTCTTTAATTAGTTAGAATCTGAGTCTATAATAATGAATGATTTCTTCCAGAGGCCAAAATAAATTTTCTTTTTTCTTATTAAGGCCTCATTCGGTTACCATAATTCCTGGCCAGAACTATTCTGTCCTGTCATTTCTTCAATATTTTGAATAAGGTCGGAACCATTCCTGGCCGGGAACAGCCGGATCGGCGTAACAGAACGGAGCCCCTAAAAGACCCTCAACCGATCCCACGCATCTTACTCTTTCTCCACACCTCATTCTTATTGTCAACACATTTCAAATCCAAATTTAACATGAGATCTTGTTTTCAATCTAAAACCAGCACAACCCAAATCTAACATAAGATTATATTTTGTACACACGTGTCGATCTTTAGCATGGTATGAAATTTGATTGCACTGAGCTATAGATCATCCAAATTTCTTTGCAGTATTATATATACTAGCAAAAATACCCATGCGTTGCAACGGGAGCTAACAAAAAGTGCCCGTACGTTACAACGGGAGAGTATGTGACTGTTACAACTGGAGAGTATCAAAATAAATTTGGTTTCTTAACCAATCTAAAAAAAGTAATTATGCGTATAATTATCTCTTTGCCAAACAAACCTAGAAAGATATGAGTTTTATTTTATTAGCAGAATGTCTCTTGTTTTATTTGCATCTCACCGGGTTGTCCTCTCTCACTTTACCATATGGTACTACTATCAACCGGGCACACAAAACTAAACCGAATTAAGTATATGTTTTATTTAGATTTAAATATAGCCCATTAGCATAGGAATTGACCTCGTGCATCATTCCCAGCCCATAGGAAAACTTCTTTTCGGAGTAGACAAATGAAACAAAAAAAATCAGAAGTCTATTCGAACCGCGACCGGCCGGTCCACGTTCAACAACGTGCGAGGGGCAGGGGCGACCGGGTGCCGGGTGGGACTCGCTCGACTCGGGTCCGTGCGGGCGACGCCGGACGAAAAAAACTACTAGGGAAAGGAAATCTTCTTGCTTTATTAGTAATAACTAGCAAAATATGTCCATGCGTTGCAACGGGATGTATGATCACCTGAACAATCAATGACATTTATTTAATGATAATGTTATCTATTCTAATATGTCTAAAACTAACTTCGTATATCGTGGACATATCTTGAAATGAGATAGAACTTCTTATCATAGGGGGCTAGGGGGCTCTAGCCTCCCAACTAAATCTTGTGCATCAACCATCAATGCGAATTTGGAGAAGATGGGAAGAAGAGGTGAAGGAAAGAAGAAAAAATAAGGAGAGAGAGAGGATGAAGAAGAGATCAACCCCTCCTTCAATCCTATTCTGCATCCACCATTGCTTCTCATTGTCAATGAACGTGCGTTGTGTTGTTTTGTTTGAGGGTGAATTATGAGTTCGAATTATTTTTACGACATGAGAGAAAATAGAAAATGCCATAGCATAGTTTATATCTATACCTAATACTAAAGAGGGAACATTCCATGGAAGAGTGCAAGCCGGTGACGAGACAGCTGCGCCATTACGGGATGGCCAGACGAAAGTTGAGGTGGAGAAATTATTCCCTCTTTAGTATTAGGTATAGATATAGATATAGATAAGGTATATAGATTTTATGCACTGAGTATGCTTGCTATTGACTACAAAAATAAAAAGAAACTATAATATCCACCCTATTAAATGACCTGACTTTAAATTTTAGATGACCAAATTGTAGTCCTCGTATCAACGACTCCCTTAGCCCCATGCCGTCCAAAACTCACACACACAAACCACCCATAAGAGATGCAAGAATTGAATTGTGAAGTTGCTGTTGGATGGGACGTGGGGGTGGCCGGGACAGCTTATGCCCTGTTTAGTTGGCAATATTTGCCACTATTCACCCATCGTATCAATTGTATTTTCCGTCTGCATGGAGCACTAAATGAAGTAGCAGCTGTTGCATGTTTGTACTTTTTGCCTAGCTAGGTCGAGATAATTTTTTGAGTCTACTTGAGACATGATTGGACAAAAGTTATCAAATACAAACGAAAATGCTATAGCTTAACTTTTCACCCTATTTCCCCAACTAAACGGGTTACAGGCCCTTCCCTGCCGCGTCCGCACCAGGCTAGCCATGCGCCTGCCGCCCCAGCAGCAGCGCGCCATGGAAGGCCATCGCGCCCTCCCTTGGCCTGTTCACACACCCTCGTGTCGTTGGCCATGGCTACACCCAGCAGCAGCATGTTGTGGCAGCGCCCGGCCGGGGTCGCGCCTTCCCAGCAGCCACGCGTCATGCATGGAAGACAATCGATCCAGCCCTATATCGCACGGGGTGGAGAAGTGAGAGGAGAAAGGTTCTCTCTTTTATTTTAGCCCTTGTTTATATTTAGGTAATTATATTAGAGTCCCTTTAATAATTTAGAACTCTACTAAATAGTTTTATGGGAGGTCGACTCCGCATAGAGATGCTTAGTGGTAGAGCCTTGCTAAACAGACTCTGAAACAGACTCATTTTAGGTTTGGATACCCATATAAATCTTATAGAGATAATGTAACACATACTAGTTTGGATCTTGAGTCTCGTGCACATCAGAATCCTTAAAAACCGTTAGTTTTCTCTAAATAACTTGAAGATAAGTAAAAAAAACTTTGTAGTAAACTCATAATGCCAAGTTTTTTTTAAAAAAAAGAAGTATCATCCTGTACTTTTTTTAATAAAAACATGCATAAGCCAATCGTGTTTCTTTTGAGCCACAAATCTCAAATCTCCCTTGGTTATGTACCAATTAGCTTTGACGGGAATGATTAGTTTGCATAGGGATCAAGGGTTGTTTGTTCGTTTGTCTAAAAATAAATGTTGATTTTATCGATGCTGATTTATTGTTAGAAAAAAGTAATTTTATAATAAAAAGAAGCCAAAATTAAGATAAGCAGACAGCCCGGCCCACCACTGTTTTTCACGTCATAGGGTACAGCTGCCACGGAAAGTTGACCGGTGTTCTGTTTGGTTTGAGTGTGGTGTAGACTGTGGAACTACAAGCTTTTCAGCTGTGGCGGCTGCTTTGTTCGTCTTGCCCTCGGCAACATTACAACTGTTGTGGCAGAAGATGGCCGTAAACCAAACTTGCATATGTGTCATTGTTATTTGATTTAAGAGAAAAAACCCGTAAGAGTAATTGGAATCCAAACACCGTAACATATAAACCAGGGATAGCACAATGCGTACTTAAAACAGGTTTATCTAAAGAGTAAAATACGCCGTGGGTCCTTAAACTTTTGTCCACTTCTCATTTAGATCTATGAACTTTTTTTTCGCTCATCTGGGTCCATAAACTTTTCTCCACTTCTCATCTAGGTCCAGGTACTTTTTCTTCGCTCATCTGGGTCCATAAACTTTTTTCCACTTCTCATCTAGGTACACAGCAGACCACATAGGACTCTGTTGTCTACATGGCCGCTGATATGACACCACGTACTCTTTTTTTAATTTCATAAACTGGCTGAAAACTTAAAAAATTGTATAAAATCACAGAAAAATCGTAAAAAGGAAAATCTAGTTTTGTTAGACTTAACATGAATAGATCTATGCAGTAGATATATAATATGATATGCTTTAATTTAAAGTTTTTGATGTAGCTGTAGATCTATGTAAATCTATATACTCCTATGTTTAATTCATAACTGCAACTCCTGTGCTCCTGCGCTTTAGATTTATTTTTACATCACATGCTTTGTTGAAATTAAACTTGTTTTTATTGTAATAATTAATTTACTAATTTTAAGTATGTAATATTTTTATACTAGCCATATTTTGTTATCATCCATCACCATAAAAATCTCAACTTCCAATTAAATGTTTGGTACACCAACTATTTATTATGAGTTAAACATAGAAACACATAGATGTATTTTTTAAAATAAAGCGTGTCACATTTTAGTGCCACATCAACAGCCACGTAGGAAGCAGAGTCCTATGTGGCCTGCTATGGACCTAGGTGAGAAGTGGAAAAAAGTTCATGGACCCAGATGAGCGAAGAAAAAGTACCTGGACCTAGATGAGAAGTGGAGAAAAGTTTATGGACCCAGATGAGCGAAAAAAAAGTTCATGGACCTAGATGAGAAGTGGGCAAAAGTTTAAGGACCCACAACGCATTTTACTCTTATCTAAAATTCAAGGTAAAACTTACTGCGTCCTAAAAGTATACAAGTATGTGTTGCGTGCCAGATAAAATAATTTACATTCGACCAAATTTTTAACTAATAGTATTCGTATTTATGGCTCCAAATTAAGATATTATAAAAATACATTTTATAATTAATCTAATGACGTTTATTTAACATTATAAATATATATATTTTTTATCTATAATTGATCAAAGTTAATAGTAAAACATGCTACTGTATTATAATTGTATATTTTCTTAGACAGAGGAAGTATTCATAAAACTGATTTAGAATTATGAGATCCAAACAACCGCATAGGGTGAAGCATTGAACTAAAAATGTTAGAACAAGAACAAGTATCGAATCTTGGAGAGAAATAACTAAGTAAAAAATAGAACTGAACCCTCCCAAAAGATATTGAGCTGAGGCAAGAGAAGATGTGGCTGTACAGTATAAATAAAGTAATTTTATTTGGTAGAGAAGAGCTAGACCGTTGCACCTGTTTATACTAACCATTTGTCTCTCTTATGGCAGCAATTAAGTCGACGAACTGTAACACATCTCGCTTCTCCAATAGTTATAACAAACAATATATATAACAAAACAATATCAGTATTTATATTTAGAGATAAAAAGTATATTTCATGACCAATCTAATAATAGGTACATATTATAAATTAATACTTTTACAAATATTTAGTTAAACTTATTTTTAAAAATTAAACATGACATACTCTCTCAATCTAAAATACTGACCTTGTAATTAAGATTCAAATTTTGTCTCAAAATGTATTTTTCTCTATCTCTTTCCTTATTTATATATGTGCATTACACTTTTTACTCCTCAATTCTTGAGCTCAAATCTAAAACTTCAAATATTTTGGGATGGAATGAGTAGTTATTCTAGGAGAAGAGAGTAGATGACTAGGGGCGTACTTGGTTGATACCAAATTTTACCACGCCGAGCCCTAGACAAATTAGGATTGTCACAGAAAGTATGATAAAAAAATAGAATTTATGGTAACATGTTCGGTTTGTTGAAAAGAAATACTGGTGTTAGCTGATGTTGATTTGTTAGGAGAAGAAGACATTATTTCGCGTGTGAAAGGAACAATATGTTAAAAAAGCATGGAGTGCCATAGTTACCAACGAAGTAAACAGGTATTAAAAAATAGGACTATATCTACCTTAAGGGCTTGTTTGGATCAAAGGATTCTCAAAGGAATTATGAACAAATAAATTAAAGGAATCACTTGATAGTGTTTGGAACGAAGGAACGTTAAATTCCTATCCAAAGGAACAGAAACTATACTGGTGCAAAACAAAGGAAATAAATCATTCAGGGCCGTTTGGAACGCAGGAATTTTACACGAATGGCACAGGAATTTCACAGGCAGGAAAACGCAGGAACATGAAAATTTTCCCGCGTTCCAAACAGGCTCTCACTCGAACTCAAGGGAAAGAATCTTTGCTCTCCCTCTTGGCTGATTGCTTATGTTCCTGTACTTTATTTTCCTCCATTCCAAACAGCTCAAAGTATCCATTCTTGTGTTTTTCTGTAGTTTTTCACTGTTCATTCTATCTTATATCTATGTTTTTGTTCCAAACAGCCATTAGGAATCATAATCATAAAACAAACAGTCGCCTATGTAGCTGGATGCTGGTCCTAGTGGTCGAAACAAGGCTCAAGGCTGCTGCTTCTGCCAGACTTCCTCGACGGACACGAGAGAGAGAGAGAGAGACTAGAGAGAGAGAGAGAGAGAGAGTGAGAGGCCGTATCAAACATTTGTTCAAAGCGCAGGAGGACAGCCTGCACCCCGCACCACGCGCAAGCGCTAGTCACTTTGCAACAGTACCGTCTCTGAGCCGCACTGCAGCGTTGCAAATGCGAACGAACCTATCCCTAGTACCACCCCCCATCATAGCCAAGCGCTACGCCAGAAACAAGCGCTTCTACTAGCTCGCATTGCATAGAACCGAGCTCAAAAAGGGCTGGAAAACGACGCCGCGCACTGCAACTGATATCGATGCGTCGACGCCAGAACACGACCAAGACCGACTAGGATTGGCTGCGCCAAAAGGAAAGGAAAAAGAAGAAGAAGAAAACTTGCATGCATATCAGCATATGCCCATGGGCCATGGCAAGAAACGAGCTCCTGTTTGTTTTTCTCGCCGGCCGGCTGGTCGGGTGTCGGTCAGACGAGCACAGCTGCACAGGCGAGGGCAAGGGCGCATGCAGCTCCTTCATACAGAGAAGGCCTGTGTTGTGTGCTGTGTTGGTGCCCTGATACATGTTCCGGGAAGCGGGAATGATGAGCCAAGGGCCCCCAGCAAACAAAACCCCTGTGGGCATGATAAAAGCCAACCAAGGTGGCTTTTGAAGACGTCCCAGCATTCTGATTCCATACAGCCTGGACGGATTTTTTTTAAAATAATATTTTTTTAATAATTAGTTGTAAATTTAGAAGTTGTTGTATATAAATCACAGATATAGCATCCTGTTGACCACTGGAAGGTCGAGAGGACCCCTATCGGTCCCTGAAAAGCCGACAAGTGACATATCGGCACCTGAGCAGCCGATAGGAGGTGCATAACAACCCAGTCGGCAGTTGGATGGAGTCCTGTTGGCTCTCCACCGGCCGACAGCCCGCTCCCTGAAGCTCGCTGCGCTTCATGGCACGCTGGCCTTCTCTGTGTGCTGGTAGGCGGTAGCCTGGTGGAGCTTATGTGGCGGCTTTAAATGGCGATCACTGCTCCGGCTGGGTATCGCATCTCTTCTTTGCTAGGACCACAATGCACGGTTCGCAAGGCAGCTGGAGGGATCCTTTCTTGTTTTTCTGGTTCGCTATTCTCCTATCTTTCTTAATTAATGTGGGGGCTTACTGATATGTACTCCGTAACTTTGATGAGATTGATACATACAAAATATGCGCATCATTTGTATCTTCAAATAAATCATCTCTTTAATTCTAATCTCCCACCATTCTCTGGGCAGAGAAGGTGGCCACGTCGCAGGCTGTCCGCGGCCGTCCAATCGGTCGGACGGAGGGCCCAGATTGAGCGAATCTTGGTCATTTTATAAAAAAGCCCTCGAACTCTAGCGAAATAGAACCCGTCGTCCAGCCCCTCTCATAGTTTTTCTTACAAAAAGCCCCTTCAACTTTCCGAAAATCAACCCGCCGTCCACGCCGTTCTTCGGGCCGGCGTGCCACCGCGTGCGCTGTTTGTGGGCCGAGTTGGGCCACATTTGGCCCAAATAACCACCTCCTTTATGTGTCTTTTATTAAATTTCGTGATATGCTAATTTTGATAATTTCATATAAAAATAATTAGAGCTCCTAAAATCATGAAAATTTTTGTATACGCTCTTCGTGATGTGCTCTATGTAGGAAAAACATGATACTTGGAAAATAAATAAATTTAAAATGATTTAAAATAAACTCTTTTAATTGAAAAATAGACCTCCCATTATTTCTACACATTAAAATATTAAACCAAAAATTATAAAAATTATTTCACTGGCTGCTTTACGATGTTTCCAACTACTACAAAAATTTTGAGACAAATTTAAAATATTTCAACAAATTATTATCCAACGCTCAGTAAAAAATAATTAAAAAAAGGGTTCGCGCTTGATCTTCATAGGACTCCAAATATATACAACAAAATAAAAAGATCCACGGTTAACATATACAGTCATCCACAAATGATAATTTCAAAATTACACGAAAAAGCACTAATACATTAAAAAAAATTTAGCTACCATTATTCATACTCATGTAACTAACAACAAAGCAAAAACAAATATCTAACAATGGCCACGCGCGGCTTTAACAATGGCTATGCGCGGCAAAGCCGCACGTCTTTTTAGTTTATTATGAAAATAGATTCACTTGCCTCTAATCGTGAGACAATCTTTTGAGTCTAATTAGGTCGTGTCAACATTTCAAAACTTTTTGGATCTAAAAACCCTCTAAAAACTAATGAGGCATGTGAGGCATGTGTCCAAAAATGATGTGACGGAAATTTTAAAATTTGAAAGTGCATCTAAATGGGCCATAGTACCAGTGAAAGGTTTTCACCAAAAGCGTAAACCATAGATATTTAGGGACGGCAAATATTTAAGGACGGAAAGGTATATAAATAAATATTGATAACTATATTTAGGGACGGGGAGGGTAGTCAATATTTACTCGTATGTACGAGTAATTATTTAGGTTTAAAAAATCATCTCACAAATTTGAATTTATTTGTGAAATTAATTTTACAAATAGTTACTTCTTCCGTTTTCAAATAAGTTACTATTTTAACTTTTAGATTTCACGTTTGACTGTTCGTCTTATTCAAAAATTTTGTACAAATATTATTTATTTTGTTATAACTTAGTCTATCATTAGAAATACTTTACTAATTCTTTATTTACTTTATTATTTACATAAAATTTTTGAATAAGACGGATGGTCAAATGTGAAGTCCAAAAATAAAAAAACTTAACTTATTTGAAGACGGAGGGAGTAATATTTAATACTTGTAGAAATAGTCAAACATTCGATGCGAAATACTCCTAGACCTCGTTTAATTAGAGAAAAAATTTAAGTTCTGATACGGTAGCACTTTTGTTTGTATTTAACAACTTTTGTCCAACTATAGATTAATTAGACTCAAAAGATTCGTTTCGACATATATAGACAAATTGTATAATTAATTATTTTTTACCTACATTTAATGTTTTATACATGCGTCTAAAGATTCGAAGTGATAAGAAATCTGAAAAAAGTTTGAGATATCATTGCAGTAAATGAGTGGACGAGAAGGATATGGGAATTGTTTACTGCCGTAAACGACTCGACGAGAACTATCTGGGCGCATGTGGAGTCCACATCCTATACAGTACGTACTTCGTAAATTGTTTTTCTTTTTTTTAACAAAGTCCCACCTGTGGTTGCTCAGTCTGACACGTACGGAGATAGGATGGTGCCCTTTATTTCTGGAAAATTTTTGAAATGTAGGCCCCGTTTAGTTGAGAAATTTTCCTTCTCTCTCCCTATCACATCAATTGTACTTTCCGTCTGTATGAAGCATCAAATAAAGTAGTAACTGTTGCATGTTTGTACTTTTTGCCTGTCTAGGTCGAGATGAATCTTTTGAGTCTACTTGGGCCATGATTAGACAAAAGTTATCAAATACAAACGAAAGTGCTACAATTGCAAAACTTCCCAAAATTTCTCAACTAAACGCACCCGTAGATGTGCCGTTACGGGAGAGACCTATCGGCCATCCACGGGCCGAAAAGCCTGTCAGTCCCATAAGGTGCACCTGCACATCGTGGTTACTAGATTGCTGAGCCTAGTCGGCTGCTGGATGGTCCATAAGACCTTGTCAGGCCCCTATCGGCTAACCAGCGGCCGACAATATATTATTCTTGTAATATTTTGTATCTAAACATTATATTTGCAATTATTCATTAAAAAATATTATTTTAAAAAAAATTCGGCCGAACCCCGCGGTTTCACAGACACGTATGTCGCAGTTGCGCAGGTATGATGCGCATGGCTGGTGTGGACCCAAAGTGGTCACATAGCATGGCACTGGACTCACAGACGTGGCCAAGAGGGGATGTTCCTGGCCTGTGGTTGATCGACGAGGACGTCGATCTCCTAAGGGGGTAAGGATGTAACACCCCGCCTTAGGGCTTAATAAGATTGATAGGATACTCATATCAATAAGTTGCAACTTCTTTTCAGTAAGCCCATCTGCAAAGAACTCTGAGGTTAAGCAAGCTTGGCCCTAAAACGATGAGTGACCAATTGGGAAGTGCTTCTCAGGGTGCGCATTAGTGAGCACAAAGTGCGTAGAAAAGACTGGTGTTGGTCTGTGAGGATAGTTTATATCCTAGTTAAGCTGCCAGATGTAAGCGGGCCTGGCCTGGGAGAGGCGGGACGTTATAGAAAATGTTTCTATTTTCTGTTTTTAGGTTCATTTAACTCTTGTAAAAATCATAACCAGAGTTGTGCTTGTCCAAATGAGGTAAAACAAAGTTTGTTAGTTTTCTGTTGATGAGATCTATCTAGTAAAAATGTTAAACCCTAGCACTTATACAATATTCTTGTGCTTTATTAATTAAAATTCTATTTAAGTAGTAAATTTTGAAAATGCATAAGTAATTCTAGTGATGTTCTAAAATCATGATTCCACTTCTGTTAGCTTTGGTTTGACATGAAGAAACTGGGAATAGTGGTTTTATCTGTTTTCAATAGGGTTTGCTATTCAAGCCCTAGTTGGGGCTAGAATCTTGATAAATTCACTAAAGAAAATATACTTGAGGTTTGGACCTGAATATTTTTCTAGGATGCTTCTATATGGCAGACAGTGTGGGAAAAATACTAAATCTATTGTTTGATACTTTTCACTGTAGAAAGTAGTTTCTACCTAATTTCAGCCTCTATATTTGTTATTTTTGTATAGGCAGCTGTAGGTATCCAAATGCTATGAAATTTGAACAGTGGCCTGATGTAAACATGTTTGGTCTACTGGAATGTTACCAGAATTTTCGGAGAACAGAAAGTTGAGCGTCCAGGTACAGGTCATTCCAATTGCTATGCAAATACATGTTTATAATAATGACTTTGATTAAGTTTAATGCTTCTTTATTCACAACAGCAAGGTGTAATCAGTTAAGATCATTGGTTATGACCTGATGGATGGTTCTTTAGGGTATCAAACTATAGGTTGGCTCATTAGGATTTATCACTATTCCTTTAGGGAATCAATTTTATTTGCAATGCACGTAAGTAAAAATGGAGAGTAACTTAATATCAATGTGTTAGTAGCTTCAGGTTATAAGATCTATCTGCTGATGGGTAGTGGTACATTAGAATTGTTATATAGCATGTGTATGTTTTCCGGAGAGGAAATATGCACGTACTTAGTAAAATAAATTAAATTGTAAATGCATTATCTTTTCTATGGAAGCATACATGAGCATCATTTCATTGCGTCCTGCAAGATGTTGTATTTCATGCATTCAATTCATTCATAGCACTCGGATACATGCAGGATCGCGAGAGGCAAAGATTCTGCCGAAAGTGCATCCAGCGAAGGAGAAAATTCCCCAAGAGCAACAAGTAGCCGAGCAAGACGCCGGAGGAGATATTGATCTAACCCAGTGTCCTAACCACCAATCTGCATCTTTTCTGAAAGGTAAGCCCCGGTGCATTTCCCACTTTCTATGCTTTTAGCATTAATGAATCTTGAGTATAGTGATTGTTGCATTACGTATAGGAGTTGAAATGAAACCGTTGATGCATTTCTAATATCCTTGATCCACTAAATATCCTTCACCTAAGTAAGTTCAGGATCGTTTATACTGCATAGCTATGCTTAGAACCGGTAGATATGGTGATTACCGGTCACCGATATAAAAGGTGAAAAGCACGGTTGGCTATATTTGCTATCGTGAAATAACGATTTGAGTTGAGTGGTGAATTGAGATTGGACGGGACGATGTATTGGACACAGCAAGACAAGGAAGTCTTGGTTGTGTACCAATCATCGCCAAGTTAAATAGGAATAGATCCCTGTGGGACATCAGTCGAGATTGAAAGACGCCATCACTTAGCTGGCCGGATAAGTCGTTCTGACCACGAAGCCGAGTAGCTCTATTCGGGCCAGGAGTTGACGTGCTGAGTGCACTATCTGGAGGAAGGAAGGAATGTGCGGAAACACGAAAAGTGAGTCCAAGGGCAGACCGGCCAGGTCTGAGCTTCCTGGCAGTTGGTTGATAACTGAGGTGGTGGCTCCGGTTAAACCCGCGAAATGTGACCCGAATAGTATCAAGGGTGACCTTTACGGTTTAACCGGAGCCACCACCTGAGGAACCAACCGACTGCCAAGAACTTTTCTCCACTTCTCATCTAGGTCCAGGTACTTTTTCTTCGCTCATCTGGGTCCATAAACTTTTTTCCACTTTTCATCTAGATCCATAGCAGACCACATAGGACTCTGTTATCTACGTGGCCGCTGATGTGGCACCATGTGCTCTTTTTTTTTAATTTCATAAACTGGCTGAAACCTTGAAAAATTATATAAAATCACAGAAAAATCGTAAAAAGGAAAATCTAGTTTTGTTAGACTTAACATGAATAGATCTATGCAATAGATATATAATATGATATGCTTTAATTTAAAGTTTTTGATGTAGCTGTATATATATGTAAATCTATGTGCTCCTATGTTTAATTCATAACTGCAGCTCCTGTGCTCCTGAGCTTTAGATTTATTTTTACATCACATGTTTTGTTGCAATTAAAACTTGTTTTTATTGTAATAATTAATTTACTAATTTTAGATATGTAATATTTTTATACTAGCTATGTTTTGTTATCATCCGTCACCATAAAAATCTCAACTTCAAATTAAATATTTGGTACACCAACTATTTATTATGAGTTAAACATAGAAACACATAGATGTACAACTATAATAAAATTTTTAAAATAAAGCGTGTCACATTTTAGTGCCACATCGACGGCCACGTAGGAAGCAGAGTCCTATTTGGCCTGCTATGGACCTAGGTGAGAAGTGGGAAAAAGTTCATGGACCCAGATGAGCGAAGAAAAAGTACCTGGACCTAGATGAGAAGTGGAGAAAAGTTCATGGACCCAGATGAGCGAAAAAAAAGTTCATGAACCTAGATGAGAAGTGGGCAAAAGTTTAAGGACCCACAACGTATTTTACTCCCTACTAAAAATCAAAATAAATGATTTCATTTCTATTATAAGCATTTAATTAATTATTCATAACAGAAATTAGAATTCAATTCTATGTGTCAACTATTTAATTTAATATTCAGTATTAAACCCATATACATACGTATATATATTATTATTGCATAATTACCTTCAAAAAAGAAATGTAAATATGCCCATGATGCTATGATGTCTATGCTATGCAATGAAATGCAAGTTAAATGCATGCTTAACACTAGGGTGTTACAGCCCCACCCCCTTAAAAGAATCTCGTCCTCGAGATTAGGGATGGTACCAGTCTTTAGTAGAAGGTAGGATAAGATTCTTTTAGGTAATCTTCTCTTTCTCAAGTGGCATCTTCTTCACCTTGATTATTCCAAACTACTTTATAAAATTTAATCACCTTGCTGCGAGTCACTCTCTCTTTAGTGTCAATTACCCAAATAGGTTTCTCTTCATATGTTAAGTTTGTTTTCAATTTGATGTCCTCAACCCTTACTTGTTCTTCAGGAACTCTGAGACATTTCTTGAGTTGAGAAACATGAAAGATATTGAATATCGCTTGCATTTCTGGAGGTAACTGTATCTTATATGCTACCATCCCACACTTTTCAATAATTTGATATGGTCCAATATACCTTGGTGCCAACTTTCGTTTAACACCAAAGCGTTGTACTCCCTTCATTGGTGAAACTTTCAAATAAACATAATCACCAACTCGATACTCAATAGGCCTTCTTCTTTTGTCAGCGTAACTTTTGTGTCGAGACTGAGCTGCTTTCATGTGTTGCTGAATAATTCTTACTTTTTCTTTGGCTTCTCTGACAAAATCAATATCATAGTATCTTCTTTCTCCTGCTTCAACCCAATTTAAAGGAGTTCTACATTTTCTCCCATATAAAGTTTCAAATGGAGCCATCTGAATACTCTCTTGATAGCAATTGTTATATAAGAACTCAGCTAATGGTAGCCATTTTTGCCATGATCCCTTTGATGATACAACACATGCTATAAGCATATCTTCCAGAATTTGATTGACTCTTTCTGTTTGCCCTGATGTCTGAGGATGATAAGCAGTACTTCGGACTAACTTGGTACCTATCTGTCTATGCAGATGTTCCCAGAAAATTAAACAAAGTTTGTAGGAAATTTTATTTGGAATAAAATATATTTTTGGGTCAAGTCATGAAAATGACTCTAACATGCTTTAGCATGGCCCACAAGATAGATTAGGGAGAAGTCTAAGCTCTGAATTTTGTTAAGTCTGAAACTAATTTTTCAGTTTCAATGTGCCCTACTTTGACCATCTATAATTCTCAGACCAAACCGATTCAGTTCCAAATGTTCTAATAAAAGTTGTAGAACTCTTGTAGCTCTACTACATGGGCTAATTGGTTTGCTCGACAGTTAGGTGGTTTAGGAGTTAGAAGTAGAACTTCTAATTTCAGTTTACTGAAAACAAACGCAATTTCATGAGTTCGCCTTTGAAGCTCTGTATCCTGTAAACTAATTCGAGTTGGATTCTAAACCTTTCTTTTGATGTAACACCCCGGCCCCGGGCTTAATAAGATTTATAGGATACTCATACCAATAAGTTACAACTTCTTTTCCGGAAGCCCCATCTGCAAAGAACTCTGAGGTTAAGCGAGCTTGGCCCTGGAGCGATGGGTGACCGACCGGAAAGTCCTTCCCGGGTGCGCATGAGTGAGGACAAAGTGCGTAGAAAATACTGGTGTTGGTCTATGAGGGTAGTCTATATCCTAGTTAAGCTGTCTGATGTAAGCGGGCCCGGCCTGGGAGAGACGGGACGTTATAGAATGGTATTGGAGCCGACCCTCGCGGTTTCACAGGCGCGTGTGTCGCAGTTGTGTAGGCATGGTGCGCATGGCTGGTGTGGACCTAGAGTGGTCACACAGCATGGCACATACGCTGGCACTGGACGCACGGACGTGGCCAAGAGGGGATGTTCTTGGCCTGGGGTTGATCGAAGAGGACGTCGATCTCCTAAGGGGGTAAGGATATAACACCCCGGCGCAGGGCTTAATAAGATTGATAGGATACTCATACCAATAAGTTACAACTTCTTTTCCGGAAGCCCATCTGCAAAGAACTCTGAGGTTAAGCGAGCTTGGCCCTGGAGCGATGGGTGACCTACCGGGAAGTTCTTTTCGGGTGCGCATGAGTGACGACAAAGTACATAGAAAAGACTGGTGTTGGTCTGTGAGGGTAGTCTATATCCTAGTTAAGCTGCCAGATGTAGGCGGGCCCGGCCTAGTGTTAAGCATGCATTTCATTGCATCCTGCAAGATGTTGTATTTCATGCATTCAATTCATTCATAGCAGTCGCATACATATAGGATCGCGAGAAGTGCATCCTACGAAGGAGAAAATTCCCCAAGAGCAACAAGTAGCCGAGCAAGACGCCGGAGGAGATATTGATCTAACCCAGTGTCCTAACCACCAATCTGTGTCTTTTTTGAAAGGCAAGCCCCGGTGCATTTCCCACTTCCTATGCTTTTAGCATTAATGAATCTTGAGTATAGTGATTGTTGCATTACGTATAGGAGTTGAAATGAAACCGTTGATGCATTTCTAATATCCTTGATCCACTAAATATCCTTCACCTAAGTAAGTTCAGGATCGTTTATACTGCATAGCTATGCTTAGAACCGGTAGATATGGTGATTACCGGTCACCGATATAAAAGGTGAAAAGCACGGTTGGCTATATTTGCTATCGTGAAATAACCATGTGAGTTGAGTGGTGAATTGAGATTGGGCGGGACGATGTATTGGACACAGCAAGAATCCAAGACCTGTCCTAGAAGCATCACAGTAAACATCAAATGGTTTCTCAATATTAGGTTGCGCTAAAACAGGAGCAGTGGTAAGCAGATTCCGTAGAGTTTGGAAGGCTGCTTCACACGCTGGAGTCCATTCAAACTTCTTATCTTTACACAACTGCTTAGTCATAGGTTGAGCTACCTTAGAGAAATCAGGAATAAAGTTTCTATTTTCTATTTATTCAGATGGTCCTGTTTTAGCGCAGCCCAATATTGAGAAACCATTTGATATTTACTGTGATGCTTCTGGGACGGGTCTTGGATGTGTTTTGATGCAAGAAGGACGAGTTATTGCCTATGCATCCAGACAACTTAGGAAGCATGAGGAGAATTATCCAACACATGATTTAGAGTTGGCAGCTATAGTTCATGCTTTAAAGATCTGGAGACATTACCTTTTGGGTAATAAATGTCGTATTTATACGGATCATAAGAGTCTCAAGTAAATTTTCACCCAGCCAGAACTCAATATGAGGCAGCGAAGATGGTTGGAACTTATCAAGGATTATGATTTAGAAGTGCACTATCATTCAGTAAAAGCTAATGTAGTTGCTGATGCACTGAGTCGTAAATCCCATAGCATGTTAGTACAACCTTTATCTATTCCGGGATGGGAATGGGAAGAGATCAGTATGGATTTCATTGTGGGTCTCCCTACAACTCAGAACGGGTATGATTCAATTTGGGTAATTATGAACCATTTAACCAAGTCTGCTCACTTCATACCGGTCAAGATCAGATATCCACCACATAAGTATGCAGAGATCTATTTTAATCAGATATTGCGATTACATGGGGTACAATAGGAGGGAGATCAGAGCACGCAATTGCTAGAGAGAGGAAAGAGCATTTGTCTGCTGCTTTTTTCTTGTTATGCTACTTCTTTTGGCAAGCCTGGCTCCACCTTGGATTTGAAGAGAGATGCTTTCATGAAACACACATGAAGTTAGACAAACCTTGAAGATTGGTTGGGCGTATAAATCATGCAGAGACTGAAATAACGCAGTATCATATTGTTGTTATCAAAGACTAGTACAACACAAAAGCATCATTAAATGATATCTTGAGACCACCTCGGATGCAAATATTATTATCTTGACGTTTCTTAGGCTTTGTTTTGTTCATTCCCCCTAGACGACTTCTCGCCCAGATAGTGTCCCTAGACATCCGATTTCGAACACTTAGGCTGTGATGGCTATCTGGTCGGTGATGCCCAAGCCAATAGAGCAACAGAACATGCCCTTAGACTTAGAGCATGACCAATAATAGAGCCAACCTCTGGCTCTATATTTATTATCGTTCCATTTACAAGACTAACCTATGAACCTACATACAACAGTTGGTAAATATACATACCACCGTTATCACAAAAAAATACAGATCTAGGTTTAGAACTAAAACATTGATATGTTGGACCATAGTACATACCATGCATAATACAAAGGAAATACTAGTTAACAAAATGTCAAATGACCACACATATAATTACTAGGCTCTCATTGGAAGGTGTGAATTTATCATGTTTTCTATGTTTTTCCTATGAAATTCCCATAAAATTCCTATATATTTATATGTTTTTTTTAAAAAAAAACTCTTATATTCCAAAAGGCCCTAAGAGAAAAGAAATGGAAACATAAACAATAACTGCTTGGTGTCCTCAATGTACAAACATTATAGCTGAACTGCAAAACAGAGAGAATAACACACCGTCATATCTAGCAAAAAGGCACTATAAGGTGCTAATAAATATGAGGGGAGTTAGTGCAAATTAAAGTAGTATTAGATCCACATAAGACGCTGTACCTTTTGCGATTCAGTGCGCTTCATTCAGAAATGAATACTCCTGTTTTGTCATATGATGTGGTACTACCTGCCAGCAGTTCTTCATTGGATGATCAGCTGATGAGTTCCTTTACTACCCATTACAGGTGTGTATACGATGGCATTAAACCTTACTTGCCCTTTACAGGTGTGCATATTTAGCGTGTTTGGCAAGTGGATTACTGTATCAGATCATCGTGCTACTGTAGTCAGAGAGCAATTAGTACGTACCAAACCAAGCCCCACTTCTGCATGCCGATCCATACCACAATAGAGGATTTGATTCATATGCATCCGAAGCTTTAGATCATGCATGCATGCCCTGCGTACAACGTACAACTGATGAACTGAGAGGGCCCATGCCAAATCAATTGCGTTTGGCCAGCCAAAAGAAGGCTGCAGAGAGCTTCAATTTTGCGCTGGTCCTACCCCTCTCATTCTTTCTGATGGCAAGAAAAGTTGCTCGTAAGATCGAGCTAGTCCCTTGATGAGGCATAGGCATGCAATGTCGAGGAGAAGGGGCCCTCCTCCATGGAAAAGAATAAAAGATCTCTTGCAAAAGAGGATTGTGCCTAGCTTGTCGGTCTGGGAACTAATCCATTTCAAGTTGCAGCAGGTAATCTATTTTAAGCATTTGTCACGAGATGGAATAATCTATCGCGTCCTTTCGGCGATGATGGTGTTTCATTTGGTACTAACAAATCATCGCTTGTCCCCTGACTAGCTACTTGCTACCTGCTTCTTTTGGTTCCTACCATTGGCCCCATGGGAGACCCTACCAGATGTTCCCCCTTTTTCTACCTTTATTTGTCTAGGTTTCCCCATGCCCGACACCTCTTTTCTGGCTCACGTTAAAAACAGCCAGAAATTGCAGTGATTGAGTTGGGTGTATATATGCATTCAGGCTGTCTGCACTGGGATCCTCCATCCCGTCCTGGAGGATGGATTTACCCTGCAGCGCGGTCCTCCACGACATCCTGGACGAGCACGACTCCGCTATGCCCAGCGCAATAGCGGCCGCTCGCTATGTGTCAGTGGGGGCCCCACCACGCACCGACAGAGGAGAGAGAAAGGGAGGGGGAGCCGTCGCCGCCGCGGCCCGCCGCGCATGCCCGCGCTGGGGAGGCGGCCGCGCCGTCGCCGGGGAGGCACCCGCGCGCGGGGGAGAGAGAGAGAGGCGTGGAGCACGACGCCAGCGCCGCCGGGGCGGAGTAGGCGGGAGGAGCCGCCGCCGCGCTGCCGGATCTTGGCTCGCTCAAGCTCGGCGGTGTAGGAGGTGCCCGCGCCGTCAGCCGTCCTTGGCCGAGGGAGGAGGGCTCGCCGCGCCGGTGGAGGGACCGCTGGTGACGGGAGCGGCCGCACCAGAGCCGTGGTCATCCGAGCCCGTGCCGGGGCCCGGAGGAGGCGGCCGTCCCCGCGCCGGGGCCGGAGGCGGTGGCGCTCGCCAGAGCCAGCCGGAGGCGGTGCGCTCCTGGCGCGGCTTGCCTTCGGCGGTGCTTGCCCGAAAAAGTGGAGGGAGAGAGAAGAGAGGGGAGGAAGGTGAGAGAGTGAGGGAATAAAAAAGAAAAAGTAAATATAGAGTAGAGATATAGAGGATGAACGGGTGCGGGAGAAAGTGGTATAGAGGAGAGAATCTCAATGATCAGGACGGAATATTCTTTTTTAGAGGATGAATTTAAAGTCCCACGAGTGTGGACGGCCTCAAGCCCTTCTATATCGTGGTAAAGGAAAGCGAGTGGAAATTCTGTGAATGCCTCGTCGCACAAGGTGTAATGAGGTGTGGGACGTAATTTGGTCATGTCAATTTTAATCAGGATGCATGGGCCATTCGAGATGTGCCCTCAGCTCGTATGCCTTTATATTCACAGATGTACTACCTCTTATGACAATATTGCTGCCACAAGATGAGCATCGATCGCATGCGTGCCAAAATTTAATCAGGATGTTGGGAATAATGTGATGCGATTTGCAGCCGACAACTAGAGATGAGAGTGTCAGTATTACTGAGAATAGGTTGATTCTCACAAGCCAAGTTTTTTTTTTAAAAAAAAAGACAAATTCTAAAAATTCTCCAATGATAAAAAACATCTGACTTTAATTTGCTAGACTAATCGTCATCACGAATGATAGCCAAACAACTGTGTTGAATTTGAAACTTATAGAACTCTTGAGGGTGGAGGAACTTAAATGGTACCAAAGGGAAAAGGTGAAGAACTTATTAGCAGGAGATGCAAATATGAAATATTTTCAGTTAGTGGCAAATGGAAAGCATAGTAAAACTCGTATTTTCGAATTAGAACAAGATGATGGTGTAATTTGTAGTGATGCTAATTTGAAGAAGTATATCACCAAGTACTACAAAAATCTCTTTGGACCTCTCGACATCACCTCAGTGGTGATGGATGAGTCACGAAGGGATGACATTCCTCAAGATTCAGAAAAAGAAAAGTTACTAAGCTAAAATTTTATAAAGACAGAAGTTAAAGAAACAATATTTCAAATAAAACATAATACCGCTCCGGATGGTTTCCCGCTATAGTTTTATCAAGGTTTTCTTTTGGGTGGGAGAGGGGGAAGTGGGGGAGGAGGATGGGTAATTAAAGGGGACTTGGTGGCACTTTTTGTGAATTCCACAAAGGCACACTACATGTGCATAGTCTAAGGTTGTGATATCGATGTTACTATTCAGCTAAGATGAATTGTACGACTGAATTGTTGCGAGAAAAAAATATTATTACGTGGCTGAAAATAAGGTGAATCTAACACAAGCGAACAGAGCTCGCTCCCCTGATCAAAGATCCAACGCACCATAAAGGCACGGTTTCTAATACAATCTATAAACTACTCCATGGTCTCAAAATTATCTGATGTTTTATGTTTGTCTTAATTCATACCAATTTAATTTTAACTAAATTTATTGGACATAACAACAACACTTATAACATCAAATAGATATAATATATAAAATATAATTCATGATAAATCTATAATTATTATTTGGTATCATAAACATTGTTTTTTTTTTGTATGAACTTATCAAACCACATGCCATTTGGACAAGTGACACAATGCTTCTAATCTTTCAGGCCCAGCGGGAAAAAAAATTTGTTCTATTTTTTTATATAAAATTGAACTGATTCATATGAAATTACTAAACATATCCTGCAAATTCCTATGGGTCCTCAATAATCAGAGGATCTCAATTCATGATCACTCTGTTCGGCTGGTTGGTATGGTTCGGCTTGCTGGCTGATTGTTCTAAGAGAAAAACACTACTGAATGGCTGGCTGGACTAGCCAGCCGAACAGAGCCGATGAGCTAGGAAACATCGCACAAATCAGCAGTTGGTACCCCAATTGCAACATTCCCTAGCCCCTACGGAGCAATACAGGTGCCACAACGCACGACAGCAGATCAAGCAGGAGTAGGATTGACGGAAGCTGTGTTTGAGTGCGTGGAGCCATGTGGCCAGTGTCAGCTCTCATCTGCGGCACGTTAAAGCCCAGCCTTTGAAATTATCGTGTGAAAGGGTAACTTGCTCCTCCGTTGTCATAGCATCAATGGTCCAATTTGTCTAGCTCACATCGTCGATCATCACCGATGTCAAGGGGTTTGATCCAATAGCAACATTCCCTGATCCCTACGGAGCAATACAAGTGCTCCACAAAATCACACTCTTATAAAACAAAAGGCAGGCAACAGCGCAATTCGCGCAAGAAACAGGAAAGTGTTCATTCACTTGAGCATAATTTATCAAATGAGCAGGGAGAAACAGCACATAAACGCACAGGGTCCCTAGTTTCAACAGAGGCAGATTCCCACGCCGGCTTGGAACCTCCGAGTTTCACACTTTCACTCCACCTGACTCGCCCATCCTCGCTATGCCAGCACATCGGCACGAGCTTTCACATAGCTGTCAGTACGATATTCTCATAGGGTAACTTTATGTACAATAAGGTCTACAAGTTCTAGCAGACTTCGGTATCAAACTTGAGGCAGATACCCATGCTGAAGAGTTCCTGGTAGAGCAGCTTCGCGCCATAGGGCACATTGATTCTCACTATGTTCTCCGAAGACTTGCAGAAGCCGCAGTAGGGGCCACGGATCTTTTTGCCTCCAGGGACAGACCTCATGACAACATTAGCAACACGCTCGCATGTCTGACAGATGTGCATCTGGGAGAAGTCACTAAGCATGAAGAGGCGTTCATGCAGGTTGGCAGCTGCCCCATGGGCGAGGAGGCAATCACGCTCCATTTCTCCAAACTTCACTCCACCAAACCTTTTCCTGTCGGCAACAGGTTGCCTCGTGAGGGGGTGCACTGGCCCAGTATTACGGAATTTCACCTTATCTTCAGACATATGAATCAGCCTCTGGTAAAAGGTGGGGCCCATGAAAACCAAGGATTGCATTCTTTCACCAGTTCGACCATTTAGAACATTCTCAGCTCCCCATCGTGAATAACCAGCCCTGCATTGCAACAAGATACATAAAATTTTGGAGACCAACTAAAAAATCGCAGAAGAAAACAAGTCTAAAACACAAGAAAATAATAACTAAAATATTCTCATTCTCAGATACATTCCATGCAAAGTTACTTGATTATCTAAAGTGGTGTACTTTATTTCCCTACCTTACTTGTGTATGGAAATTAGCCTGTGAACCGCAGTCAGCTTTATATCTAGTGGTGCCACTATGGATGTCTCGGTTAAGATAGTAATACAAGTTAAAAGGGAAAGGGGAAGGAAAGTTGTGTGTTTCCACCATTTTGGACCAAAACATTACAAGGAGATACATACATGATACATGTGAAATTACTGTAAACTAGAGATACTAGGAACAATGCAGTACATGTTTACTCAAATGACCAATATACAAAAATATGAGGTTAGCCAGCCACCAGTCATTCTCTGTGTGTACTTTATTTCTCTACCTTTCTTTTTCTTCTTATGTTTGTGTAATAAGCAGTAAAGTACTAACAGAGTTAAGACCTGAGAGCATAGGGTGCATTAATGACGTACGAGGTTCTATAAGATGTACTAATAAGCTTAACAATTACAAAGTTCAACTAAAATAGGCTAAAAAATGCTCAACCCTTCGAAAGGGTCTCATATATTTGTTTCATGTGCAAGGGGCGGGTTACTGAAGTAAAGCAATCAGCTATTCATCCATTGGAAGAAGAAACACTTACCTGTGCAACTGTTCTGCAATAACATCAACTGATGCTGCGGTGAATGGTGTTGCATATCTCATTGTACCTTTGCAGGCTATTCCCTTCCCCAGAGCAGCTTCAGCAGCTGTCCAGGAGTTTGACGTGTTGGGAAGGCATGCGGATTTATCACAATATCCGGGACTATACCTTTGTGAGTAAATGGGAAGTTCTCTTGAGATTCTAGAAAACCAACAACACCCTTTTGGCCATGCATGCTGGAAAACTTATCTCCAAGGCAAGGTGTCCGAACCTAAAATCAGATCAACAAAGAAAACTTTAAATGGTCAATAAAAAGTAACATATGTGGTGTAAATGTGAATGCAGGGACGCAAATAAAATTATAATAGTCACATTACAAGTGTTGGAAGGAATCTAATCTAAGCAAATGGAAAAGGGTGAGTTGAGCTGCTGGCACAGCCAAGCTGTTAGAGTGTGTGTATTAGGCCCATGAGGCCCACGTATGTACTGTTATATAGCTACCCTTCTAGGGTTAGCCCAATAATCCAATTATTCATTCTAACATGGTATCGGAGCCAGAGGTCTCAAGTTCGAATCCTGGATAGCGCAATTAAAATAAAATAATTGCTGCTCGCTCCTATTCCACGTCTGAGGCTTGCCCGTCGCTGAGATCTCTCGCCGGAGCCTCGACGTGAGGGGGGAGTGTTGGAATATAAGTGAATTGCCCACCTTTCCCCTGGTTAGCTCAAGCTAGGTTCTTTTTTCTCTCTCCTCACCTCCCTCCCACCCAGCCGCCGCCGCCGCTGCCTTCTCCGGCCACCATGGCCGGCGGCCGGCCTCCTCCTCCCCCTTCCTCCTCCTACTTCTCCACCTTCCCTCCCCTCCCCTACTCTTCCTGGGCGGAGCTCGCGGCCGGCCGGCCGCCTGCCGTGGCTCTCATGGCCGCCGCCGGCGGTGCTGGCGCCTCCAGCCAGCCGCTGCCGCTCGGAGCGCCCCGGCCCAGCGGGGCCCGCGCCGCCGCCCTCTACTGGCCGACCAGGCCCAGGCCGAGCCACCGCCGCCTGGGGCCCGCCCTGGTCGCCGCCACCGCCCGGGGCTGCTCTGGCAGCCACCGGGGCTACGGGCCAGCCGCCGGCACGGGCCTGCCTCTAGCCTGCCCCCGGGGCTGCTCGCCGCCCCTGCAGCTGCCGCCGCCCGCCGCTTGCCCCCAGTCTGCGGCCCGGTCTTCTGACGGCGCCGTTGGGGCCCAAGGCGTGCTTCTCCTCGGCCCCAACAACGCCGCCTACTCTTTCTCTCCACGCTCGGGCTGCCGCCGCCGGAAGGCGCTGGCACGTAGTGAGCGCGGCTGCCATCGCACCATTGGAGCGGTTCTTTTGAGCGCGAGGGCCGCCGCTGCCTTGGCGCGTCAGCTCGCCGAGGCGGAGCAGCTCCTCGGCTACTCGGAGTCCTACGACACCTCCACCACCTCCTCCGGACCGCGGCGCCGTCCCGCGTGTCGCCCCCTCCAGATTCCCGATCCGGCGGACTCGCTCGTGGCGCAGCTCCACTACCAGGCCGGCGGTGTCCAGAACATCCGCAACCTGGTCACGGTCGTCCTCGACCCGGAGTCGTCCTCCTACGCCCGCTAGCAGGACATGGTCCTCCTCACCCTGCGCCGCTACGCCCTCGACGACCACGTCCTCATCGACGCCACGCTTGCGGCTCAGACCCCCGGGTGGCTGCGCCTCGACAGCATCGTCCTGTCCTGGATCCTCGGGACCATCACCACCGACCTCCACGACCTCGTCCGCAACACGCCCAACACCCGTCGTGCCTGGCTGGCGCTTGAGGGCCAGTTCTTGGGCAATGCCGAGGCCCGGGCTCTGCGTCTCGACGCCAGCTTCCGCACCTTCGTCCAGGGTGACCTCTCCGTCGGCGAGTACTGCCGCCGGATGAAGGGCATGGCGGACTCTCTTGGTGACCTTGGCTGGCCCGTGGAGGACCGGATCTTGGTCCTCCGCGGCCTCAGCGACTGCTACGGCCACCTCAGGACCTGGATTACCCGGCAGCGGCCCTTCTCCTCCTTCCTGCAGGTCCGTGACGACCTCGTCATGGAGGAGCTCACTCAGGGCGTCGAGCCTGCTTCCCTCTCCGCACCGGGCTCCTCGTCCTCCTCGACTGCCCTTGCCGCCGCTCCACCGCCGCGTACGTCCACACCAGCACTGTCGTCTCTTCTTGGTCCTCCTTCTGGGCCGAGCGGAGGTGGGGGGGGGGGCCGTGGCGGTCGTCGTCGACGCGCAGGGGGGCGTGGTGCTGGTTCTGCTCGTGGGGCTACGCCCGCGACACCACGAGAAGGGGCACCCTGGCCATCCTTCAGCAACCCATAGTCAGGGCGCATCTCCATGTGGCCCTTCCAGGGTGCCCGGCGGTGATCCTCGCACTCCGGCGGCCATGCTTGCCGGTGCCATCCCGGCCGCCTCCGTGAGCTCCACCTCCTGGAGTTGCTACGTCTCCCACGTCGCCGTGGGTTCTGCCCTCCCAGTCGTCGCAAGGCCTGCCGGTTGGGATGCGACTGCTCTGGCCCGCTCCTTCAGCACCATGGGCCTGACACCGCCCACCGGCCTCGACTGGGTCGCCGACTCGGGTGCTACCCTACCACACTACGTCCGACCCCGGTATACTCACGGCTGCCACCCTCCTTCTTCGCTCTCTTCCTTCCTCCATCATGGTCGCAAATGGTTCTTGTATTCCTGTCACATCCGTGGGTTCCGCTACCACTCCTGGCTCTTTTCGTCTTCCTGACGTCCTTGTTGCTCCTTCTATGGTTCACAACCTTCTCTCCATTCGTCGTTTACTGCGGACAATTCTTGTTCTGTTGAGTTTGACTCCTCTGGTCTTACTGTGAAGGATTTGGCTTCCCGGCGTCCACTCCTCCGATGTGACAGCACGGGGCCCTTTACACGCTTCGGCTTCCTCCGTCTGCTCCTAACTTCTTCGGCTTCCACTTCGTCCGCTGCTTTCGCCGCATCCACTTCCTCTACTACTTGGCACCGCCGTCTCGGACATCCTGGCCGTGATGTTTTGATGCAGCTTAGTCGTAGTTCCGACATACCATGTACTCGGGCTCACGATGGACATTTGTGTCATGCGTGCCAATTGGGTCGCCATGTTCGTCTTCCATTTCCCACCTCTTCTTCACATGCGACCCACATTTTTGATCTTGTACACTGCGACCTCTGGACTTCTCCTGTGATAAGCATTTCTGGATATAAATACTATCTTGTCGTGGTTGATGATTTTTCTCATTATTCTTGGACTTTTCCCTTGCGTGCTAAGTTTGAGGCGTTTCCCACGCTCCGTCACTTCTTTGCCTGGGTTTCTACTCAGTTTGGCCTTACCGTGAAGGCCTTACAGTGTGACAACGGGCGTGAGTTCGACAACTCCACCTCTCGGCATTTCTTCCTCTCTCACGGTGTCCAGTTGCGCATGTCTTGCCCCTACACTTCCTCCCAAAATGGCAAGGCTGAGCGCATGATTCGCACCACAAATGACACCATGTGCACTCTTCTCCTCCAGGCTTCCCTTCCCGCCCGCTTCTGGGCCGAGAGCCTGCACACCTCCACCTATCTCCTTAACCGCCTACCTTCCCCTGCCTGTCCAGCTCCCACACCACACCACGCTCTCTTCGGTACCCCCTCCTCGCTACGATCACCTCCGTGTCTTCGGGTGTGCGTGTTACCCTAACACCACTGCTACTACTTGCTCCTCACAAGCTGGTTCCCCCGTTCGACCCTGTGTGTCTTCCTTGGGTACTCCCCGGATCACAAGGGGTACCAGCTGCTATGACCTCACCTCACACCGGGTCCTCATCTCTCGCCATGTGGGTGTTTGATGAGTCTGTCTTCCCATTCTCCACCACCTCCACACCTCCTTCCACCTCCGACCTTGACCTCTCCTCTCTGTCTCCCACTGACGCGGTGGTTCAGCCACCATTTCCGTTTTGTCCTGCAGGTTTGCTCCGCCACTCGCGTCGCCGGCCCCATGGCGCCGGCCCGGCGCCCTCCGGCGCGGCGCCTGACCCTGCGCCCTGCGCGGAGCCGGAGACGCCGTCCTCGGTGACTCCGGCGCGGTTTCGCCCACCCGGTGCGCGTCTACCAGCGCCGAGTGCGACCGGCCCCCGTTGGACACGGTGCCGGTGCCACCACCGCCCTCGCTGCCACGGTCACCTACGGTGGCAACCTTCTCCGTCGACGCCCCCACACCGCCGTCTCCACCACTACCAGCTGCTCGTGTCGAGCCGCCGGTCTACCACCTGCCGCTTCTTTCACCGACACCCCGCGTCATGTTCACCCCATGGTGACGTGGCACGCGGCCGGTGTCCTGCGGCCCCGGGCTCTTGCAGCGACACCCGGGGACCCGCAGGTCTCTCCTGTACCCTCTTCTGTCCGCGACGCCTTGGCGGATCCTCACTGGCGTCGTGCGATGTAGAGAGAGTACAACGGCCCTTCTGGCCAACCAGACTGTGGGACCTTGGTGCCGCGGCCCGCCTGGTGCCAATGTCGTCACTGGCAAGTGGATCTGGACGCACAAGCGCCGAGCCGATGGCTCCCTGGAGCGGTACAAGGCTCGTTGGGTTCTCCGGGGCTTCACTCAGCGGCCCGGTGTTGACTATGATGAGACCTTCAGTCCCGTGGTGAAGCCAGCTACCGTCCGCACAGTTCTCTCCCTGGCTCTCGAGCGCTCCTGGCCTGTGCATCTGCTGGATGTCAAGAATGCCTTCCTCCATGGCACTCTGACCGAGACCGTCTACTGCAGCCAGCCGGCAGGTTTTATGGATTCCTCTCGCCCTGACTTGGTCTGCCGGCTCAACAAAGTCTCTCTACGGGCTCAAGCAGGCACCTCGGGATTGGTACTCTCGGTTTGCTACCTTCCTGCTGACTCTTGGGTTCACGGAGGCCAAGTCTGACACCTCGCTGTTCATATACCACCATGGGGTGAGACTGCTTACCTGCTCCTCTATGTGGATAACATCGTTCTCACCGCCTCCAGCCAGTCTCTGCTTCAGCGCATCATTGCCTCTCTCCAGGCAGAGTTTGCCATGAAGGATCTGGGTGTGCTCCATCACTTCCTCGGCGTCACTGTTGAGCCCCGACCTTCCGGCCTGTTCCTCCACCAGCGGCAGTTCACTCGTGACATTCTGGAGCGAGCAGGGATGACTGACTGCAAGCCCTGTTCCACCCCAGTCGACACTCAGGGCAAGCTGTCCGAGGCCACGGGTTCACTGCTTGGCCCCGCGGACTCTACCGCCTACCGGAGTCTTGCTGGTGCGCTCCAGTACCACACCTTCACCCGACCTGACATCTCCTACGCCGTGCAGCAGCTGTGCCTCTACATGCATGCTCCACGGGAGCCCCACCTTGCTGCTATGAAACGGCTTCTCCGGTACCTGCGTGGCACCCTCGCCTATGGGCTGCTCCTCGGCCGGTCCTCCTCTGCTGAGCTGGTTGTCTACACCGACGCTGACTGGGCGGGCTGCCCGGACACCCGCCGGTCCACCTCCGGCTATGCTGTCTTCTTGGGCGGCAACCTTGTCTCTTGGTCGTCCAAGCGCCAGCCGGTGGTCTCACACTTCCAGTGCCGAGGCGGAGTACCGCGCCGTGGCCAACGGTGTGGCCGAGGCTGCTTGGCTCCGCCAGCTCCTGGCTGAGCTTCAACCGCCCCCTCGCCAGGAGCACGCTCGTCTACTGCGACAACGTCAGCGCGGTCTACCTCTCCACCAACCCTGTGCAGCACCAGCGGACCAAGCATGTGGAGATTGACCTTCACCTTCGTCCGCGACCGTGTGGCCATCGGCGACGTCCGAGTCCTTCACGTCCCGACCACCTCCCAGTTTGCGGACATCTTCACCAAGGGCCTCCCTTCCTCGACCTTCTCCGAGTTTCGCTCCAGCCTCAACATCACCAGTGGCTAATTGTGGCTGCGGGGGGGATCCTGTGTATTGTGCTTGTTTTCTTTCTTGTCCAGTCTTGTACTCCGCTACGCCGGTAGTCCAGACTGCGGGGGGGGTGTTAGAGTGTGTGTATTAGGCCCATGAGGCTAAGCCCATGAGGCCCACGTATGTACTGCTATATAGCTACCCTTCTAGGGTTAGCCCAATAATCCAATTATTCATTCTAACACAAGCTTAGCAGCCTATCTGGGCCCATCCATTTCCTCAAAGTCAAGAACAAGGAGAAGCCAAATTCTTATTATTACCTTTTTCGGGTATGGTGAAGTGGGGTGGATCAATGGAATCATGTAAAGTGATGAACCCCATAAAAAGATACTACCCCTGTTTCACTATACTCGTCAGCTTTGATATTCTAATTATCTATATTTTTTAGATATATGGTTCAATAGTGTGATATTACCATTTTTAGAATTGCCAACAACGGTACCCAATGAAGTTAGAAATATTTGCTTGTGTCGAAGTTACATCCTAAAAGTTAATAGTGCCAAGTGTTGTAAAAGAAAAGAGACGTAGTAAGTCAAACCAAGTTTTATTTTAACCTTAAAGGACGAAGAGCAAGATAACTGCTGGGTTTAATAACAATCCCAGGCACACAAACAGGTATCAGGCTTAATTGACAATCAATGCAGCTACAGATGGTTTCTGTTAATCGGTGGAACAGTCAAGAGAAGAATGCAGCATTCTATTGTCAGATAAGGTCCATACGCTCACAAGTGAAGCCAGAATTCAAGGAATGTACTAATTGGTTAATGGTTAATACTTCTTTGCTAAGACAAATGTCATTTAGGTCTTGTTTGCATGCACTCGTATCCATCTCATTCCACATGCACTCGTATCTTTGCTAAGACCAATTCATCCCAAGTTCCTAACACATGTGGAATGAGGTGCAGCCAAAAAAGGCCTTACCTGTCTTAGAGTAACCACAGCAAAATTCTTCCCTTCATCATTTGCTGAAAGCAATACTTTCTGAACCATTCCCTTTTCTGTATGCTTCAACTTAATACTGTGGTCTTCTCCAGATTCTGAGACTTTTCCAATAACGATGTCATTGGTCTGAAGACTTGCACCAATGTAAGGTAAGCCATCATCATCAAGATTGTCAACACGTCCTCTTTTGCTTTCTGTTTTTCCAAAGTCTATCTTTTCCTTCAACTTCAGTCGTTTGGTTCCGTCCTTGTTTTCGACATCTGCCTTATAGCTCCTCAGGTGTTCAGTCCTAAACATACCTCGTTCAAGAGAAGCCCTATTCATAACCAGGGAATCCTCTTGGTTAAACCCCTGATGAACATTGACTGCTACGATTGCATTTTGTCCATTGAAATATTCTGGTCTCGCAAAGTCATCTTTTCTTCCAAAAGTAGTATAATCTGATCTGCCAAGACAGTCAGCTATAACTGTTTTGAAAAGAGGCCTCTGAGGATAATATAGTTGATGAGAAAGAGTATCAACTCTGATGTGTGGATTTGTCGTTGAGTAACCAATAGCTTGCCGCGAGTGTTTTTTCAGATTGGTATAGTACCCTCCGAGCAAAATTATGGTTTGCAAAAGGAATGATACCACAACTTAATCCCAGAAGAAAGGAAGGATCCAGTTCACAGTGAGTATAACCAGATATCCCCCCTTCACTCTCAAACAGATGCCTGATTCCCCACGCGCATTGTATATCTTCCTCCTCTTCAACACCAATGAACTCAATTATTTCTTGTTGCATTAATTCCTGGAAAGAGAATGAGCGCCCCTTTGGTTTTCTGATTTTTTTAAGATTCTCAACCACAAGAAGGGGTCTGAGGATTCGCCCGGCATCAGAAAACACACGAACCTCCTTGTGGTGCTTGTCCCTTTTAATTTCAACCTAATAAGATGAAACAAGAAACATAAGAAACATTATAAAGAACATCTTGGTGTGGAATATTAGTATGCGGTACTGAGAAGGTGTCAACAACTAAAAGCAACCGACATCCTCAAATTTATGCATGAGAAAAGGATGCAACCTAAAATTAGATGACTCAAACACAACAGACAAGATAGGCAGGAAGTGTTCAGCAGTTAACTGAAACAGAAAAGAAAGACAACACAATTTATAATAAACAAACTAATATAATAACTTGGTCACTTCAAAGGAAATGGTTTTAACCTATTTATACTCGCTCATTAACCAAATTGCAAAAAACATTTATCCTCAAAAAATAGGTAACAGATACAAGACAGAGATCAAGATTGCAAAGGAGCCAAGGAAAACCATTGTTATTCAAGCAGGCTTTATAAGCAAGTTTTATGGATCAATGTATACTAAAGATGAAATTTGACTTTTGTAAAATCAATGACAGGAAATTGGTACTCTTCCAAAACAAAACACTGTACATATATGGAACCTACACAGAACACGCCAAGCATCTTAGTAAAGGCTGTAAATAAGTTAAAGCAGAAAGTGATCATCCATGGGAAAGGGAGGGAACCTGAGAATCAATCATACTGCTGCGTCTCATGCACCTCAATCGAAATACAAATGAAGCTGAATCTTTACAAGATCCCACCCAATTGCCATTCAAAAAGACCTTATCCATTCTTTGAATTTGCTCAGTAGGAATGTCATTCAGCTTACACATTCCACAAGAAATGAAGCTCTCAATCAAGGGCTGGACCACCCTCGAGCTAACAATAGCAGTAACAGCTAGATTTTTTACAAGTCCACAGTTTTCACCATCCGGAGTAGACATAAAACACAGTTTTCCCCAATAGGATGGATTGCTGTACGTAGGGATTTAGTTTTAAGTCATTCAATGTTAGGAGATACAAAAGCACATGATGGACATGCAATGCAATACTTGGTCGATGAAAAATAAGTTACTTACGGATATCTTGCATCACCAGCTTTCCCAGCATAAGCAACCCGCTGCCGGGTTTTCCTCAAGTCAGACATCATTTGAAGAGGATTAGTTCTCCTTAGAGTGGCAACAATTCCTGAGCACCGTTCAGCTCTTTTGTAGGGATGACACCAAGAACCAGTGGAAAAAGCACGATTTAGACCATTAGTTACAATTGATGCATCTATATAACGTTCAAGATCTTGTAACTCGCGGTCACTATTCAAATCTCTTTGAATGGCCTTAACCATGCGTCTCTCTGCCAGCCTAAGATGTGCCCTAAGTTCCCTTCCAAGCAATTCACCAGGTAGATCCAGCCTCTTGTTCCTGAAATCATCCTTATTATCACATTTACGCTTCCCAGTAAAAGCCATTAGCAGACATTTAACCATGTACCCTAAGAAAAGTGCCTTGTTTCTATTTCCACTAATATCAGGAAAGAGAAACTTAGCAATATAGTCATCAAAGGACTCAGCTGGAGGAAATTTCGAACTTTTTACCAACTCATCAACATACTGACGCGCTTTATCTGATTTACGAAAGCCATCACACAGTTGATCAGATTCTTTGATAGTTGCAGATATCGTGTTGACAACAGAAGCATCGCAGTCTTGCGTATCTATCACATCAAAAGCTTCCTTATCTGATGATATTCCAAGTGCAAAGAACAACAACCAAACCGGCATTGTCGCATACAAAAAGGAAATGGAAATGATTTTGCTCCCACTGAAATCTTCACTCCTTGTAGATTCAACTAGTTTAATATATATACGTCTACGCTTCATTTCAGACATAAAAGAGATAATCCAGCAAGGACGATCACTAATCCAAAGCCTCTTTAGACATCTTTGCTCTTGAGCAATGAATACCTGCAGGTATGACAACAATAGAAACATAGTAAGATGAAAGAAAAATACTATATGTGATTCAAAGGGCATTCTCTTTGCAGTAAAAAGACTACGAATCAGATAGTCACACCCTAAAAGGAAACTCCAAATGAACTTATTAAATAATCAGGTATCTCAAATCATGAAATGGTATCCGAGTATGTCAGCAGGAGATCCTCAGCGTTCCTATAAATAATTATCACTAGAACTTTGAAAATCTATTAGAATCTCCAAGATATGGCTAAATAAGACACTACAGCTCATTTAGACCCTGTGTTGCATGTATATCTGGCTGAGGGTTCGTAACCTGTATCGGATACGCGGCTGGTATTTGCAGAGTATCCGATCTTTTATTATTTTCGTGATTTTTTAGAACATTCTGGCAGCGGCACAATAAACGATTATTTCCTGTGTCTCATTCGCCGCATCGTGCCGCCTCCCGCACACCCATGCACCAGCGCATCGACCCAGCATGGACAAGCTCTCCCACCCACTGGCTGCCAGCGACAAGCCCTCGCCACATTGGCGACACACCTCCGTTGCCCCTGATAAGAAGCTCCGCCATGCCCGCATCGCAATTGTAGCACACACAAGTGCAGCACTGACAACCACCCCAGCCCACTGACCGCCAACCACGAACCTCCACCATGCCCCCCCACGTCGCAGGCTCGCAGCATGCATAGGCCCCTGGCAGTGATTCAGTGACGAGCCAACGACAACCCTTTTGTTGGCTTTCTTTTCTCGATTTAGTCATGTTTCTTCAGTTCTTGATTTTTGTTGATTTTCCATTTTTCCTTGTTCCCCTTCCTGATCTAGCGCACTCTGTTGTGTTTTGTCTACGATTTTTCCCAGCCGCAACAAGATGGCAAATGGCATCACCAAGAAATTCGATTAGTCCTGGTGCTAGTGCTTCGTTCACTTCTATGCCAAACACCAAAGCCAGAGCTCATACATTGAACTTCTACGTTTTACTACAGTGATTTATGAACTTCATTGTTTGGAAAATTAGTGAATGGAGATGCTTATCTTGACTTTTCGTTGATCCAGAAACTGGAAAAGAGGAAAACACCCATATTGAAGGGTAATGTCGAACACTTGAGCTTTCTTTTGGCCGCTATTGATTTTATAATTTAATGTTACATTATATATTAAATTAAAAAAATATAAAAATGTATCCGTTTATTGGATTTTTTAGATAAATGCCATATCCACGTATCTGTATCGCCCGATACTGATACACGTATTAGTGCTGCATAGATTTAGAACTATGTATAGCTTAAACACAAGAGCTAGCATATGGCACCAGGCGGAGACCAACTCAAATGACTGTTGTGCCAAAGTTTTCTTTGATACCATAGAATGCTGTGTTTATATAGCTACAATCATGTTTGGACATTTTTCTCCCTCTTATAAGCTGCCAGTAATGCACATTGCACAATTTTGCTGACTGGGTTCTAAGAAATCCCACAGCCCTATAGTTCCATACCAAAAACAAAAGGAAACTTGAAAGTAATAGTTAAATCATCCTACATAATACATTAACAACACAGATCACAGGGTTATACCTTCTCCATTCCCTTGACCAAAAAGTATCCACCTGCATCGAACAGGCACTCGCTTTCCTTGAGACTATGCAACAAACATAAGTTTGATTTCACCATAATCGGAAGGAGGCCAATAAATATCCATTGAGTTTCATTCATGAAGTTCCTTTTTTGAACAAAACCATCATTTCCTGTTTTAGATTTGTCACTTTTCTCCAAAGAATAAACCTGGTACAATGAAAAATAACCCACAGATAATCAGGTGACCATAAAAGTATAAAACCTAAGCAAATGGGAGTAACATTATGACACCAAAACAAGTACCAAGGTGACTACATGTCTCCAGCTTCATCATACATAAGGAATAAGTAAATGTAATAGACTCTTCAAATGGACTCCAGCAAATGGAGAAACCAAGAATAACTATAGTGCTGATGACTGATGGGATGTCCTCAAAACACCAACCACCCATCCAGTCCTAGGCTGCTTTATTTAATATTCAATCATTTAGAACTACGCTGTACTGATTGCTGATTAGGGTCAGGGAAATTCAAGCAAATGAAATGCAGGGGCACGCCAATATTGCTCAGTAGCCAAGCCATTGGTTTATGGTTTAGCTTATAAGAAAAGGACTGAATTTTGTGTTGTCTACAATAAATAGCATGGGGTCATGCCGTTCATATCCAAGCATTTTTGTAAACTTTTTTTCTATCACTGATTATTGTTCACCCAGGTGGCACGTTTTCTTGGGAAAACCATGGCATGTATAAAGAACAAGTAATGGGTATGTCAAAGAATGAAAATACTCAGGACCTGAATATTCACTTCTACTATAAGTCTTGAAGCATATGTCATATTCTGGAGACGAGCATGCCAAGGTTTAAAATCAACAGAACCTTCATCTTTGCCAGTCCAAAAAACAGGCTTTTCAAGCTTCACTCTCCCAAACTTGATGATGGCATGCTTCCAACCACCTGATCCTTTCTTTGAGGGATCATAGCCAGGTTCAACAATCACTTCCCCCAGCGAATCGAAAAGCTCCTGGAGCCCATGCAAGACAAAATCATTGTAGGAATTTATCTGATGGCTAATCAGACCAACGTCATCAAAGAAGGACCTTGATGCTTCTTTGCAAAACTTCTCTAGGCTTTCCATACTCATGTCGATTGGAGCATTGGAATATGGCTCAGAAGAAGACTTTCCATTAACATCATCATTGAGAGATGATTTTCCCTTAATATCCACATTCATAGATGACTGGCCTTCATCGACATCTATAGGAGAATCCCTGTTTCCGTCCATGCTATGGGATTTTCCCGCTCCATTGTCATCCAATACCATAGCGTCTGGTTCAGAATCAGAGCCATTAGATGGTTGCCCACTGTCCTTCTGTAGCTCTTCCATTCCACAAGCACTGGCAGCTTATACCTATCAAGTATCACAAAATCACCAAATTAGCCACTTAGAAACTAATCGTCTCAACAGAAATAATACCATACAGACTGTTAAGATCATCAAACCAGAACCACTAAGGCATTAATGATCTATGAAAGAAAATATGGTCTTGAGGCGCTAAGGGGAATTATCATGCATGAAGCATCTTTCCAGAAAGTTGTGTGCCTCAACCTTAGGATGGTGTTAAATCATTTATACAACTCAGAGTATACAGTGAGTTGCATAAAAACGAAGGAGCAAGTGATAGCACATATCAGAGAAATCCAAGCAGAAAACAGTGATATAAAAACCTCAGCCTATCACTTGACAGACTGAAGAAACTGGACAATTGCCACACATAAAACGTCAGCACAAATATAGAAACCATACTGCTGAATGATTTTTTATTTTCACAGTAAGTTACGACTAACGAGTCATCAAAAGACGCCAGGGGGATGAAACTGAATTAGGGGGCACAGGGATTCAACTGAACCAAAAAAATCATGGAAAATAAACTGCATTCGTCCTAAAAATCATGGAAAATGAACTGCATTCGTCCTAAAAACGTGGAAAATAAACTGCATTCGTCTCTCAGAATCAGGGGCGGACCCAGCAAAGGACACGGATCTACACATGTACACCCAATAAGTTTTGCAAAGCAATCGAAGTTAGTAGTCATTAATAGATTCAGATCCGATTACGAACAGTGTGTTAGGGTTTACGTTCACTTTTGATCGCACGGCTTCGCGGAGCAGGAAGGGAGGAGCAAGGGGAGGGAATACCTGGCGTCCTGGTGGTGCTCGTCGCCGGCCAAGGCGGCGAGTGGCGAAGGACAGCAGCGACGGTCGCGGGGAAACCGGGGCTGAAGAGGGCGGATGCAGCGCCGGAGATGGTCGCGAGGACGCTGGGCCCAGGTGGTGCTCAACCTAGCTCAGTCTCCTCTCCGGCGAGCAGATGGAGAGCTCGGCTGCGGGCCTGCGGCTAGACAGAGTTCAGACGGCGGGCTCTTCCGAGTTCAGTGGATATGACCCGCGCCACTAACCTACTAGTAACCTGTGTCACACTGTCACTATGTGCCTACATAGGTAGAGTATACAATAATGCTAGTTAAGTAGTTATCTCATCTAAATATAAAAGACAAAAATAAAAAATATTTTATATAGTTTCTATATTTAATATTTACGTACTCGTCTCTCAAATTATTAGAACATCTCCAAGAGATTAGCTAAAAAGATTAGCTAAATTTAATAATTTAGCAGGGCTCTATAAAATAGATTCAACAAAAAAAAATTACTAGAAAACTCCAAGACTCTGTAAAGCAAGGCTGTCATATTTTAGTCAGACAGTGAGCGGTGGAGGAGCGAACTTGTTGAGATACGTCCCAATTCCAGAGAGCACCCGAGAGCTCCAACTTGCCACCGGACACATCCGGTGCACACTCACCGAACGAACGCTAGCGTCTAGTGCTATCTTACCGGAGTACACCACGTCACTTTCACCAGACGCACCTCGCGTCTGGTGCACCAGCTGCTAAGCGTTCGGTGCTCGACTCTCAGTAATGCTTCTCTCAGCAGCCACTATATGCTTCGAACCAGCGTCCGCTGCTCACGAGGCCAGTTTCCGGCTATGTTTTTCCACAGAGAATCCCTGAATTCTGCCGAGAACTCAAACAATCTCTATCTCTCAAACTACACTCCAAACTCTGTCGACGGAATACCGGCGATAGTCTACCGAGGGGTATGCCCAAGATAGTAGATGAGACGGTGAGGGTGCGCCTGAGACGAACAAGCGTTGCGCAGTAAGCGCGAGACACGAGATTTATACAGGTTCAGGCCGCCGCGAGGCGTGTGTGTTGCTGTCTTGTATTATTATGAGTTGAGTTGCCTTGAATTGAGGGGATCTATCCCTGCCCCTTCTTATATAGTCTGAAGGGACAAGGTTACAAGTAAACTATCCAAGTTGGTACAATAACCGTGCGGTGCAATGCCTTGCGCCGCACGTCTTTATCTTCTGGACTGGGCCAGCTTTGATGGTGTGGCCCATGTTTTGTCTTGTGATACTGGGGGTCTATATCCCCACAGCTAGTCCCCGAGCGCCTTGCATTCATCAGGAGATGCAGATCTTCAGAGTTGCTTGACCAGACGGATGTAAGGAGCTTAGAAAAATTTTGAAAAAAGCTTCTCTTTGGTGAAGTGTATCCACTTTTGGTTCGCTAGAATCAATACCTTCACCGTTAGGTGAAGTGTATCCACTTAGTCCCCGAGCCTGATAGTAGGTGACGTAGTCACGTGGTGTCAGGGTCAAAATCTTTATTCTTCTGATCATGTGAAGTGTCAACGAAGTACCCGAACAGCTTTGGTGCTTGAAAACACTTGATGGAGATGACAAAGTCCCCAAGCAGCTTTGCTGTTCGGAAACACTTGACGAAGCGACGAAGTCCCCGAGCAATTTTGCTGTTCGGAAACACTTGAGGAAGACGACGAAGTCCCCGAGCAGCTTTGCTGTTCGGAAACACTTGATGAAGGCGACGAAATCCCTGAGCAGCTTTGCTGCTCGGAAACACTTGACGAACATGACGAAGTCCCCAAGCATGGTGAGGCGCATATCAAGACCCCCGATGTGCTGCCCAAGATCAGCACCCTGATCCGAGTAGTATGGAGTGACTTGATAGCTTGGCGACGAAGTCCCCGAGCAGCTGTACTGCTCGGAAACGCTTGACGAGGCGTCGAAATACCCGAGCAGCTGAAAACTGCTCGGAAACGCTTGGCGAGACAACGAAGTCCCCGAGCAGCTTGGTGCTCGAAAACGCTTGATGAAGACGACAAAATCCCCGAGCAGGTTGGTGCTCGGAAACGTTTGACGAGGCGGCGAAGTCCCCGAGCAGCTTGGTGCTCGGAAACGCTTGATGAAGACGACGAAGTCTCCGACGTAGTCCGAGCAACGCGAGGACGACGAGCAGCGACGACGAGCCCCAGCGTGGTCGGAGACAATGTCCGAGCAGCGCGAGGACGGCGAGGAGCGACGGTGACGAATCCCCAGCCTGGTCGGTGACGATGTCCGAGCAGCGTGAGGATGGTGAGGAGCGAAGGCGATGAGTCCCCAGCGTGGTCGAAGATGATGTCCGAACAACGCGAGGACGGCGAGGAGCGACGGCGACGAGTCCCCAGCCTGGTCGGAGACGATGTCCGAGCAGCGTGAGGACGGCGAGGAGCAGCGACGAGTCCCCCGCCTGGTCAGAGATGATGTCCGAGCAGCGCAAGGATGGCGAGAAGCGACGGCGACGAGTCCCCAGCGTGATCGGAGATGGTGTCCGAACAGCGCGAGGACGGCGAGGAGCGACGACGAGTCCCCAACATGCTCGGGAGCGGTGTCCGAGCAGCGCGAGGACGGCGAGAAGCGGCAACGAGCCCCCAGCGTGATCGGAGGCGATGTCCGAGCAGCGCGAGGACGGCGAGGAATGACGACGAGTCCCCAGCGTGGTCGGAGACGTAGTCCGAGCAGCGCGAGGACAACGAGGAGCGATGATGAGTGTCCGGCGAAGAATTCCTGCAAAATAAATATGTACAGTGGGTAATACATGATGTATGTTTTGGAGCAGATCCCAATATTGTAGAATGCATGATAAGATTGTCCGTTTCTTGCTCTTGTCAGGTCACGTAATTTCCCCTGGTAGTTGGCCTGTTACGTTTAAGCACCTGACCCAGCGTCTGGTTCAGAGGTTTGTTAACATGACCATTCGGTTTGACGGCTTACGGGGCGAAGACAGGTTTCACGGATTAAGGCGTGGCTAACAAGGTACGTTAAGCAACCCTTGAGAGGAGAAAACGGAGAGATACTTAGTATCTCATCGGCAAAGAAAATCTTCTGAGTGCCCAAGCGTAGTCGGAGCTTATGGAGAAATCGTCGGCGAATTGCCCGAACTTTGTTAGGGCTTATGGAGAGATCGGCGGTGAAGAACCATGGCGATAATTTCCGAAGATATATGAATATCGAAGGATTTGTAGAAAAATATTAAAATTATGGCTTAACTTGTTTGATGTCGGGCGGAGTGGTCGGCGTGTCGAGGAGTCGTTATGACGTGGCCCGCTAGACGGCTCTAGGTTTGCTGCTGGTCGAGGTTGTCGCAGAGCATTGACGGCGAGAAGTATGATTGATTCTCTGTCAATAAATATCACATAGATATGTGGAGAAATCCAAAAACGAATCATATCTGATAAAATATCTTAATTAAGATAGAAAATATGACTTAGCTTTTGGTGGTTCGGGATTGGCGTCGGATGTAGATTCGATGGCAAGTAGCAAGAAAAAATATTGCAGACGGCTTATAGGACTCCGTAGATCCGTTCGCCGCCTTGCTTGCACGTTGATGGAGTCCGAACGCCGATGAATAGAATTGACGTGTGTGTTTGTACGTCGGGCATACACTCACATGCATGAAAGTTGGGCATCGATTAAATAATTTGCATGGCTTCAGTGCCCAGCTGCGCCGCAGGGTCGTGTAGATCGTGTCCTGCGAGGTATCATCATGCACTTGTACGGAGCGGGGCCGATCTGGATGAGGCGTCAAAACACATCTGGGTCGTTGTCGAGCAGCTGATTTTCCGCTTGATCCCGTAGACATGGTCATCTGGTTCTGGTTGCGATTCGATCTTGAACGTGAATGAAACATGGCACGTCACCACGTGAACCACGGAGCTGATTGTTGAAGTCGCCGCTGGGTCGGATGCCGGCGCTGTGGACGACGATAATGAAGAGGATTTCCATCTGGTTCGCCGCCGCCGGGCGTTGTCGACGATGATGAAAATTCAGATTTGGTTCGCCGCCGTTGGACGCCGTTGCTATGGTCGGCGATGACGAAGAAAAAATATCCATCTTACTCGCCATGGGATCAGAAAGCACACCCCCTACCTGGCGCACCAACTGTCGACGAAATACCGGCGATAGTCTACCGAGGGGTATGCCCAAGGTAGTAGATGAGACGGTGATGGTGCGCCTGAGACGAACAAGTGTTGCGCAGTAAGCGCGAGACACGAGATTTATACAGGTTCAAGCCGCCGCGAGGCGTAATACCCTACGTCCTGTGTGTTGCTGTCTTGTATTATTATGAGTTGAGTTGCCTTGAATTGAGGGGATCTATCCCTGCCCCTTCTTATATAGTCTGAAGGGACAACGTTACAAGTAAACTATCCAAATTGGTACAATAATCGTGCGGTGCAATGCCTTGCACCGCACGTCTTTATCTTCTGGGCCGGGCCAGCTTTGATGGTGTGGCCCATGTTTTTTCTTGTGGTACTGGGGGTCTATATCCCCACAAACTCCCTCACCCTTACAAATGTGTTAACACCACCAAGTGTACAACCTTATATGCTTGTGTGTTAGTTTTTTACAAATATTTTCACAAAGGATTTTTCACTCACTTCACCGCGTCACTTGATCATAACAACGTATGCAAGTTAGATCACTCAAGTGGCATTAGATGACCGATATACAAATAAGTTTGCTCTTCTTGATAATACGTCCATCTATCCTTAGACCGATGAAATAAAAATGCCCTATGTCATATTTTGCCTTGCACTTTCCCATCTCAATTATCGTCTTCATCTCTTTCTCCAAAACCATTGCCGGTGCAACATATGCATCAACACCTCAACAATAATATGATCCACTTCATATCATCACATGGCTATGAGTTCAATGATCATTGACTTCGCTTGCTCCTCTTCACCCTTGCTTCGGCCTTCGGCGCTAAGTCTTACTTAAGTCTCTCGACACTCGGTACCAACGACTTCAACGCCTCCAACTTGTCCTTTGCCCTTCGCAATGAGTCCATCAAGTCAAGCCTCTGTCATGATCTTCTCCACCAAGCCACATGACTCCATATCATATCTTATGCGTTCAACTCCTCCATACCACATGTGTGAGTTAAGCAACTCTTTCCAAGCCCTATCCATCTTCATGGCATAGTTACTCACACACATATATTTGTGGACTAATTACCTGTGTAATCATCACTTAAACATATATTTGTCCACTTAAGTTGTCACTCAATTATCAGAACTAAACAAGAACATTTTTCACTTGTGCAGCAACACATCCCAAACCAATATGATCTGGTTCCTCACATTCCTATTGCTGAACCCATTGCTTCTTTTGATGGTAATGGTAAGCCTGGTTGCTCCAAGAGACCAAGATTATGTTCTTCATCTCACTTGTCATCTTTCTGTTTAGGTTGTGGATGAAGGTGGGCAATTCTGGGCACCACTACTGTCCCACTGAGGCCTGTGATGACTAACCAAGATGGATGAGCCCATGAGATGTTGTCTGCTACTAATTTGTTATTGCTTTTCTTCTGAATACCTCTTGTCTGTTTAAGACCTGCTACGGATGACTGATTAGGCTGTTGATTTTGCTCTTTTGAATTGTCTGGTTTCAAATCCGTAAACTTTTAGCCGCTATAACTCTATGGTTAAGTAGTTGATTACTCTGTGGCTAATCTGTTGATACTAATTATATTTGTGCACCTTGGTGATACTAATTTATTTATCCACCTTCTCTAGTCTATTTGCATATATTAAGTTGTTCTATCCTACACTCGTGATATGTTATTGCTGGTGGGTCACCAGTTGTACGTTTCCATCATCGACGTTGTGAAAATAAATGAGGGTCAGAGCCGGCGTGTCAGGTGCATGGCTCCAAAGTGCAATGCAATTTGTGATGAAGTCATTGCGAGACACCCGGCTATCGCAGAACGCTTTGAAAGATTTTTACTGGAATCATATACTGAGGATAATGATACAGTCAAGTGGTGCCCAAGCACACCACATTGTGGAAATGCTATACGCGTGAAAGGCGATATTTATTGTGAGGTGGAAGTGGAATGCACATGTGGATGCCAGTTTTGTTTTAATTGCTCCTTGCAAGCACACTCACCGTGTCCCTGCATGATGTGGGAGCTCTGGATCAAGAAATGCCGTGATGAATCAGAAACAGTGAATTGGATAACAGTAAATACTAAGCCCTGTCGTCCCAAGTGTCACAAACCTGTGGAGAAGAATGGTGGTTGCAACCTGGTTGCTTGTATATGTACTGCTAACTGCCCTATCGTTCCAAAAACGAAGAAACGAAGCACAGGACATGTGTAGTGTAAGGCACCGAATCGGTGTTGCACTGGGAAATTCTCTGTATCACGCATGCTTGAAGATTTTTTTTGTCCAGTCAGCGTCACAACTTCACAGCTCACAGTCACTGCTCACAGAGTGAACACAAAGGCTGCGTTTAGTTTGGAAGTTTTGGGAAATTTTGTAACTGTAGCACTTTCGTTTGTATTTGACAACTTTGTCCAATCATGATCTAAGTAGACTCAAAAGATTCATCTCGAGATAGCCAGACAAAAAGTACAAATATGCAACAGGTGCTACTTTATTTAGTGTTCCATACAGACGGAAAGTACAATCGATGTGACAGGGAAGGTTGGCAGAGATCTCGACTTGCCCCGGACATTCTTCCTGGGCGGGTCACCAACTGCTGATTGCCCACCCATCAATGCTGCCATAACTAATTAATTAAAAGCCCTGGCTTTGCCTGTGTTCACACCTCAATAGGAACAGGAGCAGCAGGAGCAGACGAGATTCGCGTCGTACAGTCGCGCCCTCGGCTTTCTCCCTCTCCCTCTCCCTCTCCCTCTCCCATGCATCGCGGCCACTTGCACGATCGTCCGGCGATATTGCTGAGTTGCCTACTCGATCGATCGAGCGACGGCGTGTGCCCACAGGAGATCCAGCAGAGATAGGCCACACCATGCACCAGGAGCTGGTCTTCCCAGCACGCCACGGTACAAAACTGGCCCGTCTGGCCGTCTAGCTAGCTAGCCGCGCGGCAAGCAGATTTGCTTTACTAGGCTAAACTACTGTGCACGTGGGCACCCAGCAGCGCTCCGAGGCACAGCCACTCCATGCGTGCCAGCGTCCGCACGGCGGCGGCGGCTCGCGCCCGGGCCCGGGCCGTCGCGTCCAGAATCTGTACATATCTGATGACGCGCGTGATCGAATCGCGGTCGCCACTCGCCAGCCAACTCCACCACTTGCCGCCGCGCCGAGCACGCCAGCCACACTACAAACCAATGAGCGCACCACTGGCGCGGCCGGGACGACCTGGCCATGCAATGCAAAGCCAGCCGCAAGAGCGCCAACTTGCCGCCGGCGGCCGGCCGGCCAAAGCATGTAGTACACACGACCGCACCCGCCGGCCGGGCCGCCCACAGTCGTCTACTGTTCGCCGCCGTTACCGCGCACGCAACGCTAGCTATCCGGGACCAGGAAAATCCAAGTAGCGCGCCGTGCCCACGTGCTCGTCGCCGTCGCCGAGGTGTACGTACGCGTGACCTGCCCGCGCCGGCAGAGATGCTGCCTACTCTTTGGTGGTGTTGGGCGCCCGTCCGTCCGCGGTCCGCGCGCCTTTTGCCTCGGCGCGAGGGAGCCGTAGAGGCTGGTTGGCTGCCGATCGACGTCTCGTCTCGTACACCAGCAGGCGGTGATTCGTATCGTGTTCCATGCGTGAGACGGTACAGACGACTACAGTACACAGGCCCAGCCCAACGACGACGGGTCGACGGCGACCATCAGGTGCGGCACTGAAAAGGTGGCCGGCCGGTAGGTACGTCGCCGAGACGACAAACGCACGATTCAGTGGCCCGCTGGTCGACACGTGCAGTCTGCATGCCGAACACGTCAGTCCACCTCCCTCTATCTCTCTCTCTCTCGTAGCGTCAGATGCTCAGTTCTTATCTGCGTACAGAAGAGTAGACGAACCCACAGTCGATTCAACAGCACTCCTGAGTCCTGATCGATCGTCCGAAAGTACTACTACTACAGGATCGGAGTACCAAGTGTGAACATTGAAGTTTGAACACCCGCGATTGTGCATATTTGCAATTTTTTTTAAAAAAACATTTAGTACGTACAACAAACTTATGCGTTCATACTGAAAACCTTGTGTCTACGCACATCTTCCACATGTAAACAGGTTGCGCTGTGGTTGAAGATGACGACAGGAAGATTCCAGCGCGCGCGAGCACACGCACAAGCGTCTCTGCTACGCGTCATGACAGGCAGAGAACGAAATACCTTCAGGCTAGGGCAGCATCGTTTTTTAACGGTATTTAGCCAAAAATCAGCGTCTATTTATCAACTCCACTGAATAATGGTCGTTGTCTGTCTCATCCTGCGTCCCGTTCCCGGCGTGACGGTGGTGAGCCCATGTGGCCGCTACCTCTATATAAACAGAATAGAGATAACAGCTCCGTCCCATGCTGCGGCTTATCCTCTCACCTTGCTAATCACACCACGGCTCTACTGAACATCATCACTCATCAGGTAGAGCGAGAGAGATAGAAAGACAGACCTACAGAGAGAGAGTCAGAGATGGCCTCCAGCTCCAAGCAGCTGAAGCCTAGCCTCCTCGTGGCGGCCGCTCTGCTCCTGCTCCTCCTCATCTGCACCTGCACTACTAGGGTGCAAGCAGCAAGGCCGGAGCCAGGATCCAAGGACGACCAAATGCCACAGCAGGTATATCCACTCGATCGCCTGTTCATGCTTTCATCCCTGGTGATCACCATGCATTCCTCCTATGAGCATACATGATTATGATTGCACATGTGCATGCATCTTAACTACAATCTTTTCGTTGTGCTACTGTTGCAGCGCGTTGTATCTGTTGCTGGCCATGAGAAAAGAAGTGTCTCATCAGCGGCCGGGGTGGAAATGCATCAAGAAGAGCCGGAGGCGATGATGTTGACAGAATGCGAGGACGGAGACGAACGCGAGGAGTGCCTGATGAGGAGGACGCTGGTCGCTCACACCGACTACATCTACACCCAGGGGAAGCACAACTAAGCTAGTCACTAGCTAGTGTGCTGTCTCGTGCCTATCAAATCATTGTTCACGAGCGAGTAGTAGCCACTACTTAAAAAAATCTTTTGGAAGACATTTTCATTTTCTTTTCCGAGGCGGTCAACAAGAATAACCGCCACGGTTAATGCCTGACATTAATCGAGGCGGGCCTGTCCATGGATTTTCTTTTTTTTTTGTTTTTTTATTTTTATTAACCGTGGCGGTCACACAACCGCTTCGGTTAAAGGCACGATTAACCGTGACCTTAGGTCCGAGGCGGTTACCAAAACCGCCTCGGTTAATCGATTGTGACCGCCACGGTAAATAAAATAAGTAGTAGTGGCCAGCCTGAAGTTCTACAGTGCCGTCAGCTGTGGATTGTTTTCGTATATACCTCGTTAATTACCTGTGTGATTTTCCATCCGCTTCTCGAGCTCATGTAAGATAGACCATACATAGTCTTGGCTTGAGAAGCTAAATGGAAATTCTAGATTATTAATAAAGGTCTGCTCGCTGTAAATATATATTGAATCTATGTGTACTCTTATGCTTCTGTTATTATATTCCATCCGTTGCAAATTTGTTATTCTAGCTGTATAATTTAAAGTCTGCTGATTGTCTGTTCGTTTAAGCTTACCAGCAAAAATTAGTATTTTTGAACAATGTTTCACTTTCTCAATAAATTATCATCAGTCAAAATCAACGCTTATTTTTCAACTCCAGCGAACATAAAGTTTTATTGTTTGTTCTCAAAGCAAACAAACATGGATGAAATTCATGCGCTTATTATATATCTCGGGAATATATAATAGATGGAGATGAATGCTGATTTTTTTCTCCGTGAGAAATATTAACATATATACGTGAGGGACTGAACAAAAACGGTGGTAGAGTTTTATTTGTCTGAATCATCTAATAAATGAAAGTTTATTAGAGACTGCATGCTGTAGACCGCGTAAGCAAGATGCCATGCACGCATATATGAGTCAATCATGTACACCTCGCCTCATAGCACAGCACTGCTTTTGACTCCTTAATGAAAACGCTCTCCATTTATCGTTGATGTTCTTGATCTTTTTTAGAGCAAATACACGAAATACGCATTCACTGATTCTTCGCCTTTGTACTTGAGTTCAGAAGTACGTAATCTGCTAGCAGTCCAAAAGAACATTTTACATACATGCACGCGCATACACTTGTCTCTATACAGACGTCTCAATTTCTTAAACAGATGGAGGCGACAGATCTTAAGTTTAACAGAAGTCGCAACACAAAGCTTTATTCTCAGCAATCATATCACCAAGGCACCCCAACTACTGGAACAATAATTAGTAGAAGATATAAGCATCTATATATTGGACCTTCGAAGCCGAGTGCGCGTTACCTTGCAAATAACCTAACCAATGCAAAATGAGCTGCACTCACATTAAATAGATGATTAATTCTTGACAGAAAGATTACACGTCTATATCTACCGAATATAGTATTTATGCTGAACCTGAGGGGTATGCCCATTCCCGTTGATTAAAAGCCTTGCAGATGAAGGACGGCGTTTAGCCTAATCGTTGGTCGTTAGCCAACCCCACAAATCAAGCTGCCTGCTGCATTGCCGCGTCCAACTGTTCAGAGATGACAAGGCGATCGAAGCCATTACTGATTCGTCCAGCCGGCTCAACAACCGGGTATTAATATAACCCGTCGACTTTTGGTACACTGCTTTTCGGCGCAACCAATCTTCGATAATGAACCTGCCATGGCAGTTGATTCTGAACTTTGAATCTTGTGATGAGTACCGGTCAGACTGTCGGTAGTGCCCGGTTGATCAACTCTTTAGACTGTACATGCATCCGGTATTTATAATCAGTTGAAGAACGAGAAAGAAAAGGATCTTTGTAAAATCGATCCCTCCGTCACCCCAGAATAAAAGGGGTGATCTTGTAGTTCTTAGTCTGTAAAGATATACACTGTTAGGTGCTCGATTTTCTTATTGAGGACGAACCTCAAAAAGATGCGCTGTTATGTGCTCTAGAGATAGATGTATGAATTCTAGAGAAGAGAGGACGAGTGAATAGAAAGTTCTCACCTGAATCGCCCCATCTACCCTAGAGGAGAAGGTTTTTTTGTCCGATTCATAAAGCCGAACCGAATTTTGGATCGAGTCCCGCAAGCAGAAAGGCCCAACTATTTCTCCTACCGTTGGGCCCAATCCTCCGAATACCCAATCCAGCCGCACAGCCCACGGTAGATGGCACGCTGCTCCCGGAGCCACCCGCGCCTCAGCAGTTCTCATCCGCCACTCCGTCGAACGCCACTGCGCACGCGCTCCCGCTGCTATGCTCCTCCGCCCGCGCCCCTCCCTCTTCCGAGCCGTCGCGCCGCCGCCGCTCATCCGCGCCTGTGTCCCGAACCGTCGCACGCTCTCAGCTTCAGCCGAGGCGGGAACAGCCTCCCCAAAGGATGCAGCGCCAGCGCCGGTTCCGGCGGCCACGCGCAAGATCAACCCCAGGAAGGCCGGGTCGCCGCCTATGGGGACCGTGAAGACGGCGCTGTTTCTGCCGCCCGGGGTGGAGCGGGACGCGGCGGTGGCCGCGGAGATGGTCATACCGGGGTCGAACATCGTTGTCGGGCCCTACGCTGGGGACGCGAGGGTGAAGGAAGCTGAGTTCGTCAAGAGCAGCGCGCGCGCGCGGGACTGCCCCAAGGACGACCGACCCGAGTTCGCTGTCCTCGGCCGGTCCAACGTTGGCAAGTCCTCGCTCATTAACTCCCTAACCCGCCGCAAGGAAGCCGCGCTCACCTCCAAAAAGCCTGGTGATACCAAAGAACAATCTTTAATCTTTGTTCTTCTCCTATCTTGAAAAATAGGTTATGGATGCCTTGTCCCTGTTTGGCTTTTAATTATCTTAGTTTTATGTTACTGTAATGTAATGGCGCTATAGATGGCATTATGTAACCCCCCTCCCCCTTGGTTCTGGGGCTTGAGGGATTATTCTTGTTAGGGTTACATACAGTCTTTACAGATCCCAGCGGTGGTCAGGTTTCCCAGTGAGCACTGGGAAAATAAACCCCTGCTAGGAAATATATAAATTCAAAAGTAGAATTTGGAATTTAAATGAATTCATAATATCCAGCGTGGCAATTTGTATTGGATGGGCAGGCCATTAGCAGTAGGGACTAAGAACCTGGTCAAATTCAGACTATAGCAGATAACACTTCATTTACACAAACAAACCCAATGTCATTCTTGGTGTGGTGGTGCCCTCCAGTTATGGAACCGTCAAATTCCATCTTACCAGCCAATAACTTGTACTGGTCATGGTCCAAGATTTTATTACTGTATTGGACATTGACCCTCAGTTTATTTCTTTTGCCGACTTATAAGGGCTCCTTTGATATTTCTTCCATCCTAACTATTGATCTTGCGCATCCCTCTGTAACAGTAATTTGATTTATAATGAGCATATTTTATTTGTTTGCTAGGGTGTTTCTCTTCAATTTTAGACTTTATTTTGTGTTGGCTAACTTCGAATCTACTGTTGCTGTAATATGAATGCCTTCTTATTGCTGTCTATCAAACTTTATAAGTTTACTCTGTCAGGGCAAACTTGGCATGTCGTGTTTCTTTTTTATTTTAAAATGCACACTTATTTTCTTATGTATGGTCATGGGTTCTAACATCATCATATGTTCTGCAGGGAAGACCCAGACAATCAATCACTTTTTGGTCAATAAGAGTTGGTACCTTGTGGATTTGCCTGGATATGGGTATGTTTACTCTTTTCTTTCACGGTCAAGGTTTCCTCATCCATCCAAAATTTAGGAAGTCACCTTGTTCACTAGTGCTTCACATGCTATGTTCCAGAATGGTAGCATCTTTTGCTTCCCCCCCCCCCCCCCCCTCTCTGCTACATATGCTGATTAGGAATCTAATCCTGCTGATGTACCCTTTGTCCCACTTGTCTAGTTCCATAGCCAGAATAACATTCTTTTTTACGACGTAGGTAGTATTCATTTGTGGCACTCTTGAATTTTGGCATATAAGATATTCTTCTAGAACCTTTGTATACAGCAGCTGTTCATGCAAGTAGAATTCCTATATGCTGTGCTTTTACTATGATAAATTAACATGACAATACAACAGTGGGTACCCATTCAGGTTCAAACTTCTGATATGAAAACAAAGTGACATAAACATTTTGTCCTGAAGTTAGCCTGCTAATTTGTTCTTTCTGAAGCCCAATACTATGTCTTTTTCATGCCATATTGGATAGAGCACAAGTTCCACTTGCATCAGTTGTAGTTTTCGTTTGGATAGCTTTTCTGATTTGATTTGCTGGTGTCTTAACTCTTGATAATGTTGTAACAAGTGCCTATGCCTCCATCATGAAACAAGAACATTTTACAGACACTCAAAGGCGTCCTATATTTCCTTTTTCCACACTATATTTTAAGATTGTTTGCCATAAACATTAGAACAATGTTCTAATGGTGTATTATAAAGTATTCCAACATACTGTTTATTTTATATAACTTACAATATACTGTTGATTCTCATAGCATCTCCAAGAGTCTTTCGTAAACTTGCACACTTTAGAGAGCTAATCCCACTCTCCATCTTTGGCTTGCGAGAAATCCTGAATGGAGGATGGCAATCAGTGTTCCACAAGGCACCATTGTGTCATTGCCTAACATAGATGTTAAGTGGTGACAATATCCAAAAAGAGCCAAATGAAATCAAAATTTCATGTTCAGTTTTGAATTAGAGACAAAAAAATAAAATAATCAACCAACGTTGACTATAACGCCTTGGAAACAAGTCTTCTTGTTTTTTTTTCTTTTCTGTATGGAAATTTATGTATGTATATGTGTAAAACGCCTTGGAAACACTAGGCTCGTCTAAGCTCTAGGTGGAGGGTCAGCGGCTCACCGCCTAGACAACGCCTAGTGCCTAATGCAACCTTGATGGCAATATTTGGAGATTTAGTTACAGAAGCCGTTAGAGGGCATTTTTTCACCAAAATCTCTATTCGTATCAACAACGAAGGATATAAAAGAGGCTCTTGGAGTTGATATCATCTGACCTATGTAGCAAGCATGACAATCTTTCTACATGTAGGTTTGCAGCTGCATCACAATCAGCTCGAATGGACTGGTCTTCGTTCACCAAGGGTTATTTCTTGAACAGAGATACCTTGGTTGGCGTACTTCTCCTTATTGATGCCAGTATTCCACCTCAGAAGATTGATCTAGACTGTGCTAACTGGCTCGGTCGTAACAATGTAAGGCAGTATGCACTTCAACTGATACTGTATTCCATCTGATGTTGGTGTACTTTTTGAACTAACTAATTTTTTGTGTTGATGCTGTATCTGTCTGTTGTGCAGCTCTCTAACTGCATTCTCACTATATCTATGTTGCTTCTGGTCAAAAATGAAAAAAATGTGTTGATGTTTCAGATTGGATTGACATTTGTGTTCACCAAGTGCGACAAAGTAAAGAAAGGTAAAGGAGGGCGGCCTGATGAGAACATCAGGGAGTTCCAGGAAACGATCAGCGGGCTTTATCCAGACCCACCGCCATGGATAATGACAAGCAGTGTTACCGGATTAGGCCGTGATGGGCTACTCCTCCATATGTCGCAGCTGAGGAACTACTGGGATAATGAAACAGTCTAGGTAGAGCTACGTAGATCAACCCGCCGCCAGCAACATTAGCAGTAGTATGTATAATCACCGCTTGAACTTTCACCGATAGATCTCCATTTTTTGTTGGCCTTTTATATAGTGCAAATGCAGCTGTTTCTGGTTTCTGTTTCATCCATTCTGTGTTAAGTGAAGCCCTTATGGTTCCCACTTGTACTACATCATAAATGTCGGATCTGGAATTACATAAATCATTTATGGAGGTGAAGGCTCTCGAGGGAATTCAATATACTGTTCATGGACACATTCAATGAGACGGAAGTCATGAAGCTGAAAGCCTGAAATCCTTGCGCAAGCACATTTTATTGCTAGACAGGCTGCTGGTGCCCTGCCTCTGGGTGACTTTTTATACTACTCCGTAGCACACAGATCGCCTCAGTGATTTGTGGTAAACCTCGGCTGCTTCCGCTGCACTGCACCGGGCGGTGATGTACGCATGTCGGCCTGGGCCTGCCATGGGTACTCACGGCGCGAGGAAGTGGTCACCTCTCTCACTCTGACCGACCGGCGACGTGAACACCGTTAGCACGGTCCCACGGCGAAGGCGAGCAGCGAGACCAGAAAGCGAGCAACGCATGGACGTACAGAGCCGTGCCGCTCGCAGTGCCGTGTCGAACGCTGCGCGATCCAGCCAAGCCGCTCCGATGGTCCGCGCGCGATCTGGATGCCAAACTGGCGAGGTTTTGTTTCAGAGCGCGGGTCAATAAACACCGGCCATGTCCCGCTGCCGCTGGCCGTGGGGGCAGCCGCAGGTGCGCTGACGGGCGGCGTGCCCCACCTACCCTCGTCGTCCCCGCTCCCGCTGGGGCCTTGTGGGCCTGCCTCATCTCCGGCAGCGCGGGCACGGGCCCAGGCCCAGGGCTGCTAACAGTCATGTGTTCCCAGAGGCCAGAAAGATAGGAAAATGTGAAACGATAGCGGTTTTTAGAAAGTTTATGCATTGTGAAGACGTAACTGTTCTGAAATGTAGCTCCTGGAAAGAAGAGGAGAGAATTCTCTCGTTGCCACTCAAACCTATACCAATCTCTTATTACCATTCATTTAGAAGTTTTGATCTTCTTATTGCTATCACCGTTACATGGAAAGTCCTTATTCCAATCGAAAAAAAAGACCTTATTCCCTTGTGTCATCTATATAAATAATTTGTTTCCTTAAATGTCATTGAGAGAATAAAGTACCGTTAAGTTGTACACAAAACTATTTCTATATGCACCGCTAATAGCCAGATTTTATCACTTTTTATAGTATGAGATTGATTGTAGGCTTAGTTTGAGATTGATAGTAGGCTTAGGCAATTTTAAGGGAACAAGTTATCTATATGGATGACAAGAGAATAAGGACTTTTTATATAACGGTAATGGCAATGAGAGGATCAAAACTCCTAAATAGTGATAGTGAAGGGAGTCTATTTTCAATGGCAATAAACGGATTGGTATAAGTAAGTAAGCAACGAGAGAATTTTCTCAAACAAGGGTATATGATCATGCTCCACCCACCCGGACGCAGGGGCAGGGACTGGTTCGGAATGAGACGGTCCCTCACTCTCTGCACTCCTGCTGCCTGCCTGCTACTGCTAGTGCTAGACGACGACCACGGCAGCGTGAAACGACCTCGATTTCCACGAAGGGAAATCCACAGGCTCGAATTGTAATTCAACAGATTGCTTGGGACAATCCATGAAATTACGCATATCTCAGTTGACACCAGGATCCATACAACGGTAAATAAGTCTTACATAAATATTTATTACATCGCCACACTGGCGGAATCAACAATCAGAGAAGCTTTAGAAGATGCGGAAGCGATTCATCCTTCACGGCCAACTTGAGTGTAGCACGTGACCCTATTCCTCGTCATCATCTCCCTCGAAGTCGTACTCATTCTCGTCACCTGACAGCAAATTTATCAGTACGATTTGTACTGGCCACGGAGCCCACCTATGCAGCATTTGCTTTGTGGAAAGTGGATGCAAGGCTATACAAGCAGACCTATAGGTTGAGGTTTTCCTATGCAGCTGTAATCAATGTTTAATTAGTCAAGTTTTATCTCTAGTTAACACCATCATCCCTTTTCCCATCACCACCTCTCATTTACCCACACCTCGCTCTCATTCGACAGGCCCAACTCCCTCTCGGGCCTATCTCAGCGGCACACTACCACAACGGGTACACTGCCGGAAAAATGTCATCCAGGGGGAGAAGAGAACACTCACTACACTAGTAGAAGCTTCACAGGAAAGGTCCATAGCCAACGAGTTGGCATATGTATCGATCGATCAACCGTACACTCTGTAGAGGTTTCACTACCCACAAGATTAGCCATCATAGGTATTGCGCAAACACCTAGGCAGAATTCCGGGTGCTTGCTTGCCTAGGTCGATGCCACCCTACCACTCAGCCCTGGGATATTCCGGATCCTACACCGTTATGCTGAGACTGGGAGACACAGTACCGGGCCCATCCAGTGATACTGTGCATCTAGAACGGAACGGGAACCCATCGACCGTCTCTGCCCACCCTTATCACCTTTCAACCTAGCAGTAGTGGCACCGTCCTACCAAGTAGTCCAGCCGTCTCCCGCCCATCAGAAGCGAGTGAGTAGAAAAGGATTCCCATGAACCTGAAACTAGTCCGTCCTAGGTTTGACCAAGCAGGCATCTTCACTTAGGGGATACTCTCCCCGTGCCATCACAGCACCTCCGTCCACGGACTTCAAACCACCAAGGCTATCCCACCCGGAACCTCCTCAACAACTTTACCCGCCACAGGTACCTCGCTTGGGGATGCCCAGGTTGCACCCCCGGCACGACTTGCCCCATGGGCTCGTCTCACATCCCACTTGGTCGACATCAACCCTTACCACGCACCCAAGACGCACGCAGCACTCTCTCCCAGTGGTTATAATCAGTCATACACTGTCCCAATTCCACCACATAGCATATAGCAAGTAGTAAGTAGTGGAAGAGTAACAGTAAATTAAGCAGCAGCTAACCTAGCAGCGAACAGCAGGGTAAAGTCTTATCAAGGCAGGGAAATCAAATATACTACCATGCAACCAATCCATACATAATCATAAAGCAATAGCAACAATGTCATTTGCAATGCGTAATTAGGATCTAAGGATTTGGTGGGACGTGGCACCTTCGTAGTCGTCTCCTAGCTCCTGAAAGTACTCGTGGTCGTCTTCCTTAGTCAGATCCTCCTCCGGCTCTAAAATCGAACACGAAATAGTCGCGTCAGCGACTCCTATAGAGTATTTCAGAAAAATCCAATAAAATAAAGAGCCAAATGCACACAAACATAGTCTTAGATTGTAGATCTCATTTTTCTGAGAATTTTGATATATGGTGCGCAATTTTTGGACATCGAATGAATAAGTTATGAATTTCCGAAGATTATCCTATTTTCTGAAAATGGGAAAATTGGTCGGTTAATCAGGGGCAGCTCGGGATTGGTCCACGTGGCGCGCGGGTCCAGTAGTGCGGCAAGTGGTGCCTCAACAGAACATAGACCCGATGGTCGCCCACCAGGTGTTTGATGTTGGTTCCCAGAGAGTCGCCGGCGTCGGCGCAGCTCGGTGGTTGGTCGGGCGAGCTCGACGTTGGTCGGGGTTGCGTCGGTCGTAGCTCGGCGGTGGTCGGGCGAGCTCGACGGTGGTCGGGGGTGGTTCTCAGAGGTCGGGGGGGCGTCGGCGTAGCTCGGCGGAGCTCGGCGTAGCTCGGCGGTGGTCGGGGGTAGCTCGGCGGTGGTCGGGGGTAGCTCGGCGGAGCTCGGCGGTGGTCGGGGGTAGCTCGGCGGAGCTCGGCGTAGCTCAGCGTAGCTCGGCGGAGCTCGGCATAGCTCGGCGGAGCTCGGCGGGGCTCGGCGGGGCTCGGCGGGGGTCGGGGGTAGCTCGGCGGTGGTCGGGGTAACTCGGCGGGGCTCGGCGGAACTCGGCATAGCTCGGCGGAGCTCGGCGGAGTTCGGCGTACCTCGGCGGGGCTCGGGCGAATCGGAAATTCGGGGCGCCGAGGGTGCCGCTCTCCCGAGCTCTCCCGGGGAGGCTCGGGCGAATCGGAGATTTGGTGCGCCGAGGGTGCCGCTCTCCCGAGGTCTATCGGGGAGGCTCGGGCGAATCGAACATTTGGGCGCCGAGTGTGCCGCTCTCCCGAGGTCTACCGGGGAGGCTCGGGCGAATCGGACATTTGGGCGCCGAGGGTGCCGCTCTCCCGAGGTCTACCGGGGAGGCTCGGGCGAATCGGAAATTTGGTGCTAGCAGGGTTCCAGGGCGTCTGTTCAAGGCGGCGGTGTCTCTCCGGTGCGGCGGACGATGACAGGGCGGCGATGACCATATTTCGGTAAGACAGGGCTCGGCTTTCCCCAATTGGCGTGCTCAGGCAGTCGTCCGACCAGATGGTGGCGGGTTTGAGTCGTGGTATGGCCTCCTTCTCTCCCTCGACATACGGCGGTTCTCCGACGAGGTGGAGGCGCACGTAGCCAAGGCGACAGACATGATTCGGGGCTCGGCTATCTACGCGGCGGTGCCGAGGCAGACTTGGCAAACCTCGGCGGCCTTTCTCCGCAGCGCGAGGCGATCGGGGGTACTCGAAACGGATTTAGGCGAGGCGGATTGTGTCGGCGGCGATCACGTTTTCCCGAGAACGCACCTCTCGGTGTTCCTGGCTATGGAGGTTCGATCTCCCGCAACTAAGCTTGTCCGAGGTGGTCGGTGAGTTGGTGGTCACGCTAGCGGGTCGCGGTATTGAGATGCTCCAGTCATCGGCGGCGATGTCGCCGCGACTGGGAGGTTCCGGCGGGGCTAAGGAGGTCTTCTAGGAGATGTATACGCCTCCAGGGTCTATGGCGATGGCATACCAACTACCAATTTTGGCTACCGAGATTCCCAGGGTGCTCGGTTGTGGCGGCGGCGTGTCGCCGACGACGGCGGAAGGCGGCAACGCGGCTACGACCAAGTATTGGTTCAATCGAATGCGGTCTTGTCAAATTGGTGAGGCCAGAGAAGCATACAACACTCTGGTGGCGAACTTTAGCCATGGCATGACCTTCTTTTGGCGACGGCTCGCGGCGGCGCTCCGGTAAGGTCGCGGCGCACGCGGCCAAGGCGATTCAGGCTTCCTCTAGCGCTTAGATCTGCGTAGCTAGCTCAAGGGGTCGTGGCGGTGCTCCACGACGCTCTAACCTATACGGGTGCTAGTCGGATTGCTCGGAACGGGTGATTCGGCGTCGGAACGCGTCGGTGGTGAGCGCGCTCCGCCGAGAACGCGTCGTGCTGCGTTCTCGGTCTAGCAAGCTTGTAGTCCGGGGGTTTCGGCCGGTCGAACGAGTGCATGGTGTAGGTGATCTTCCCGAGCCGGTAAAGGCTCGTGCCTGCGCGTCCCGTGGGCGGAACGCCATGGCAAAAGCAGGGCAAGGTTCGGACATGGCGTGCGGTGGCTCACCGTGGTGTCGGTGAAGCTAGGATGGCGGTGCAGTGGCGAGTCGGAGCCGTGCAGAGCGACCGCAGTGCCGTGCCGCTCCTCGTCCGCAGCTCGGGCTTCTCCTCCGTGTCCGGCTCCGGCGTGCTCCGCGGCGGCGGCGCTCCGGCAGCTTCTCCTCCTCTGCTCCGCCCTTCTCCTACGCGCTCTCTCTCTCTCGGTTTGGTGCAGTATGCCGGTCTGTGCTGCGGTGGCGGCGAGGGAAAATGAGGGTAGGGCTTCGGGGTGAGCTCCTTTTTATAGGCGAGCTTGGCCAGCTCCAATGGTGAACGGTCCTGATCGCGCTCGACCGATCGAAGGGCCGAGGCTCGAGTGGATCTAGGGCTCCGGATGGGCGCGGGTTCGCTTGGCGGCCAAGAAAGGAGGGGACAGGAGGGGGACAGCTTTTGCGGGGCGTGGTGCTGTCGGCCGTGGGTCCGGGGTCACGCGAATTGCGTGCACTCGTCCCCGTCGCCTCTGCGAGGAAGAAGAACAGTGGGGGGGGCGAGAGCGGCTGACAGGCGGGGCCGGGTTGGCAGCGAGCGCGAGCGCGTGTGTGCCGGTCGCGCGCGCGCTGCCGAGCCGCAACGTGGGCCGCGCGCGGGTGAGGTGAGGAGGGGAAGGCCGGGCTGGCTTGGGCTGGCTTAGCAGACCGGCTGGCCGAATGGCTGGCCTAACTCTCTTTCTCCTTTTCTATTTTCATTTTAGTGTATATATACATATATTACCCATTTTAAATATTGAGTAAATACAAACATAAATTGCAATAAATCCCAAATGTGATGCATAAGTTATTATTCTATGTTAATGGAATTAAAATGCAAACTACACTCCTTTATTTACCAAATTCATAATGAAACCTATATGCATGCACAAGAAAAATGGGTCTTCATAATAAATAAATGAAAAATTTTAATTGGTTGGGATTTTTAGATTGTGTGGATTTTTAGGGTTGTTACAGTCCTCCCCCCTCATTAGGATCTCGACCTCGAGATTCAGAGATAACGTACCCATTGAAGAGGTAAGGGAACATAATCCGCAAGTCCGATTCTTTCTCCCACGTAGCTTCCCTTTCAGTGTGATTGCTCCACTGTACCTTGCACATCGGAATAGTCTTGTTCCGTGTCTCCTTGGTATCCCGTGCCAAGATCTTGATCGGATGTTCCTTGTATTCAAGTGTGTCTTGCAGGTCTAATGCATCAGTAGGAACTTGCTCCTCGGGAAGCTTCAAACACTTCCTTAATTGCGAGACATGGAACACGGGGTGTACTCCAGATAATTCCTCTGGTAGTTCCAGCTTGTAAGCAAACTTTCCAACCCTTTTACAGATCTTGTATGGCCCAACATATCTTGGTGCCAATTTCCCTTTCACGTGGAATCTGACGGTGCCACGAAGCGGAGATACCTTGAGGTAGACATAATCCCAAACCTTGAACTCAAGCTCTCTACGTCTTCTATCTGCATAGCTCTTTTGTCTACTTTGTGCAATCCTCAAATTCTCTCTTACTTGGGCAACACCTTCTTCTGCTTCCACAATCTTAGCAGGACCGAAGAATGTCCTTTCACCTGGTTCTGACCACATTAGCGGGGTTCTGCACGGTCTTCCATACAACGCTTCAAATGGAGACATCTTAATGCTTGTCTGATAACTGTTGTTGTATGAGAACTCGGCGTGGGGTAGACAGCTCTCCCATCCTTCCTTGTACCTCAATACGCAAGCACGTAACATGTCCTCGAGAATCTGGTTCACTCTTTCTGTTTGCCCATCCGTTTGCGGGTGGTATGCGGTGCTATAGTCGAGCTTGGTTCCGATGGACTTGTGCAAGGATTTCCAGAACTGTGATACGAACTGTGAGCCTCGGTCAGATATAATACTCAGAGGCGCCCCATGTAACTTCAAAATGTTTGATACGTACAGATCTGCCAGCTTTTCAGCTCTATACTTCCTTTTGACCGGTATAAAATGTGCAACTTTGGTTAGACAGTCCACTATTACCCATATAGAATCATATCCATGCTCGGATCGGGGCAGTCCTATTATGAAGTCCATGGATATGCACTCCCACTTCCATTCTGGTATCTCAACTGGTTGTAGCAACCCTGCTGGTCTCTGATGTTCGGCCTTTATTCTATTGCATGTATCACATCGGGCTACATGCCCTGCAATGTCTGTCTTCATATTCTCCCACCAGAAGTGCTTCCTTAGATCATGGTACATCTTGGCTGACCCTGGGTGAATGCAATATTTGGAGTCATGCCCTTCTGACAGAATCTCTTCTCGTATCGCTGAATCCGTCGGTACACAGATTCTATCTTTGTACCATACAGTTCCCTGCTCATCTTCTCGGTATTCGGGGCCTCTTCCTAGCTTCATCAAACCTCGGATATAGTCTATCTCAGAACAGTTCTTTTGTGCTTCACGGATCCGTGAGGTGAGATTGTACTCGACGCGAAGCTCTTTTAGCATGCCATAGGAGATTACCTCGAGCTGGAACGCGTCAAACTCTCTCCTGAGCTCAGGCGGCATAGAGTTGGTGATGAGGGTATGGCAGTAGCTTTTGCGGCTAAGTGCATCAGCGACAACATTAGCCTTTCCTGGGTGATAATGGATCTCAAGATCATAGTCCTTGATGAGTTCTAGCCATCTGCGCTGCCTCATATTCAAATCTTCCTGTGTGAAGAAGTACTTCAGGCTCTTGTGGTCGGTGTATATGTCACACTTGTTGCTCATCAGATAGTGTCTCCAAATCTTGAGTGCATGTACCACGGCTGCAAGTTCTAGGTCATGAGTCGGGTATCGCTGCTCATGTTGCTTCAACTGTCTTGAGGCATAAGCTATCACTCTTCCTTCTTGCATTAGTACACAGCCCAAACCTTGCCGAGAGGCGTCACAATATATAACAAAATCTTTGTGAATATCGGGCAGGGCTAGTACAGGTGTAGTAGTGAGCTTCTCCTTCAAGGTCTGTAAACTCTTCTCACATTCAGGAGTCCATATAAACTTGTTCTCTTTCTTCAGCAAGTTGGTCATGGGTCTTGCAATCTTGGAGAAATTCTCAATAAATCTGCGATTGTATCCTGCAAGTCCCAAAAAGCTTCTGATTTCTGACACATTACAGGGTTGTTCCCACTCTTTCACAGCTTCAATCTTGGCTGGGTCTACCGCGAATCCTTCTCCTGACAGTACGTGTCCAAGGAAAGCAACTTCCTCAAGCCAGAATTCGCACTTGGAGAATTTGGCGTATAGCTGGTTGCGAGACAACCTCTCCAATACGGTCCTCAGATGATGTTCATGTTCCTCTTTTGTGGCTGAATAAACCAATATATCATCAATAAATACCACCACAAACTTGTCTAGCTCATTCATGAAGATCTTGTTCATCATGTTCATAAAGTATGCTGGAGCATTAGTGAGTCCAAATGAGACTACTGTGCACTCATACTGTCCATATCTAGTGACAAATGCAGTCTTCGGGATATCTTCTTCCCTGATCTTCATCTGATGATACCCTGATCGGAGATCGATCTTTGAGAAGTACTTGGCCTTACTCAATTGATCTAACAGATCATCGATGCGGGGCAATGCGTACTTATTCTTGACTGTGACCGCATTCAGATTTCGGTAGTCAATGCACATCCTCATCGTGCCATCCTTCTTCTTGACAAACAAAACGGGAGATCCCCAGGGCGAAGCACTAGGCCTAATGAAGCCCTTCTCCAGTAATTCTCCCAGCTGCTTCTTGAGTTCCTTCAACTCATCAGCCGACATTCTGTAGGGCCTTTTGGCAATCGGTGCAGTTTCTGGCATCAGCTCTATAACAAACTCCACATCTCTATCTGGTGGCATTCCTGGTAACTCCTCTGGAAATACGTCATTGAATTCACAGACTACTGGCACATCTCTGAATGTCAGCTCCTTTTTATCTGCCTTAGTCTCCAGAGCACATAGGAGGGCTTGGATTCTCCTGGTTTGGGGTATACATCGGACGGCTGTTCCCCAAGGGTGGGTTACCTGAACATATCTAGGTGAACAAGATATCACTCCCCGGTGTTTGGTTAGCCAGTCCATGCCTAAGATGACATCTAAGCTATTGGAGGGTAGTAGGGTTAGGTCAGCTCGAAAGTCAAGTCCCTCGATTGTGATTATCACTCCCCTACATATGTGAATGCTTTTGAAGGTTCCTAAGGGCGAGCTAGTTAGGATGGGGTTTGCTCTCGGGGTTACAGGTATGTTATGCTTTCGTGCATATGCAGATAAAATGTATGAACATGTAGCTCCCGAATCGAACAGAACTGTAGCCATGTTACCCTGAACTAGGAACGTACCGTACACAGCATCAGGTGCAGCTTCAGCTTCCTCAGCGGTCATGTGGTTCAGTCTTCCTCGGGTAGCAGATCCCCGGTTTGGTGTGCCCTGTGCAGCTGCTGGTGCACGGTTGAGGTTGGGGCACACAGCCACACGGTGTCCAGGCTTTCCGCATCCGAAGCAAGTGAAGGGCGCACTGCCTGCTGTAGCTGTCGCAGGAGCCTTCCAATTGCTTGTCCTTGGCGTGTTGGTAGCGGGGGCGGGTGTGTTCTGCACAGCTCGAGTCGGCGCAGGGTAGGTCTGAGCGGGACGGTGATAGTTGCTGCTGTTGGTACCACCACGGCTCGTTCCCGAAGAGGGTCCCTGGCGAGTCCGGAAAGGCGGAGGTGCACCCGTTCGCTGTCTCTGGGGTGTAGCAGCGCGAGCGGGTCCCTCAGAGCGGCGCTTCTTTCCCTTGTTCTGGGCCTCGAATTCCAATCGTGCTTCCATGCGATCCTTCTCGATCTCAATACAGCGGTCAATCAGCTCACGCAGAGTGTAGCTCTTGTTCCCTGACAGAGCCAACCTGATCTTGGTTTGAAGTCCCTTCCTGTAGTAGTACATCTTTTCCTTCTCGGAACTCACGCAAGATGCAGGTGCGTAGCGGAGCAAGCAGTTGAAGCGGGTGGTGTACTCGTGGATCCGATCAGCTCCCTGGGAGATGTTGCGAAACTCGTTCTCCTTGGCCTCCATGTCTCCCTCAGGAATGTGGTGGTCACGGAAAGCCTCGGTGAACTCATCCCAGTCAATGCGGGCTGGGTCCTCGTGAGCGCTGGTGTAGTTGTCCCACCATGCTCGTGTAGCACCGGTCAGCTGGTGGTTAGCAATCCCAACACACTCCTCGTCGGAGCAAGTGGTCAGGTCCAGCTTCTTCTCCATCTCTTTAAGCCAATCGTCGGCAGCGAGAGGATCGCTGTCGGTCCCGTCGAAGGTAGGTGGCCTCAGCTTCAGGAAACCCTCCAGTTTCCTTTGGAAGTCATTCTGGGGTGGCCCGTGGTGCCTGTTCATCCCAGTAGCTATGGCATTCAGCAGCTGGGTCTGCTGAGCCATCACTTCCGCCAACGTCGGTGGCGGCGGCGGTGGCGGTGGCGGAGGCACGTTCTCGCCTTGTGGTGGCGGATCGTTCACCGGAGGTGCATTCTCTGCCCGGCGTAGCTCTTCTTCCAGGTTAACTCCAGCACGTCTGCCAGCTGGGCGTCCACGGTTGCGACCACGCCCACGTCTTGGCGCAGGCGCGGGGGAGGGCTGGCGGTTCTCCAAACGCGCAGAACGTCTCATCGACATCTGAAACTATTAGGTACGTGCTCAGTGCAGTAATAATCTTGTAGTGGTTTAAGTAGGAGTTAGATGTTTTCAACGATTTAAATGAATTAAAACATTTTTCATGCTATCCTACACTCAACCAAAGAAGCATAGAGAACCATAAGAAGCATAAGATCCAAATGTCACTCATCACATGGTTATTATTACATAAAGGATGTTCCTAGCTGCTAAGAAGATCGTGCTATGCGCAGATAGCCAATGACAGGACAACTCATGGTATCACTAGTCTAAGGGCCACGCAGGGTCCCATAAGCTACTGGTGCATAAGGTCGAGTACGGCGTCGGGTATGCGGCTGTCCTCTGCCTCGACAAGCTTCCCTCGGCTGAAGTACTGGATCTGGTCAGACGGTGCTCCCAGCTCCTCCAGCACCTGGCGTAGTACCATGGCAAATCCGTTGTGGTTCCTTCCGTTGATCGAGATCTCAATAGTGCCGTCGTGCAGTGGACGAAGTGGTGGTCCAAGGCTGGTCATCAGCGAATTTTTTAAGAAACAGATTAGCAGGTCCTTGTATTAGATAAGCCATTGCATAAAAAGTGAATGCAAGGTCCGTAATATAACCGAAAGAGAGTCTGGCTTCCTATTCTAACGTCCATTTTTTATGGGTCTCGTCCTACGGTCAAGTATGGCTCTGATACCAACTGAAACGACCTCGATTTCCACGAAGGGAAATCCACAGGCTCGAATTGTAATTCAACAGATTGCTTGGGACAATCCATGAAATTACCCATATCTCAGTTGACACCAGGATCCATACAACGGTAAATAAGTCTTACATAAATATTTATTACATTGCCACACTGGCGGAATCAACAATCAGAGAAGCTTTAGAAGATGCGGAAGCGATTCATCCTTCACGGCCAACTTGAGTGTAGCACGTGACCCTATTCCTCGTCATCATCTCCCTCGAAGTCGTACTCATTCTCGTCACCTGACAGCAAATTTATCAGTACGATTTGTACTGGCCACGGAGCCCACCTATGCAGCATTTGCTTTGTGGGAAGTGGATGCAAGGCTATACAAGCAGACCTATAGGCTGAGGTTTTCCTATGCAGCTGTAATCAATGTTTAATTAGTCAAGTTTTATCTCTAGTTAACACCATCATCCCTTTTCCCATCACCACCTCTCACTTACCCACACCTCGCTCTCATTCGACAGGCCCAACTCCCTCTCGGGCCTATCTCAGCGGCACACTACCACAACGGGTACACTGCCGGAAAAATGTCATCCAGGGGGAGAAGAGAACACTCACTACACTAGTAGAAGCTTCACAAGAAAGGTCCATAGCCAACGAGTTGGCATATGTATCGATCGATCAACCGTACACTCTGCAGAGGTTTCACTACCCACAAGATTAGCCATCATAGGTGTTGCGCAAACACCTAGGCAGAATTCCGGGTGTTTGCTTGCCTAGGTCGATGCCACCCTACCACTTAGCCCCGGGATATTCCGAATCCTACACCGTTGTGCTGAGACTGGGAGACACAGTACCGGGCTCATCCAGTGGTACTGTGCATCTAAAACGGAACGGGAACCCATCGACCGTCTCTGCCCACCCTTATCACCTTTCAACCTAGCAGTAGTGGCACCGTCCTACCAAGTAGTCCAGCCGTCTCCCGCCCATCAGAAGCGAGTGAGTAGAAAAGGATTCCCATGAACCTGAAACTAGTCCGTCCTAGGTTTGACCAAGCAGGCATCTTCACTTAGGGGATACTCTCCCCGTGCCATCACAGCATCTCCGTCCACGGGCTTCAAACCACCAAGGCTATCCCACCCGGAACCTCCTCAACAACTTTACCCGCCACAGGTACCTCGCTTGGGGATGCCCAGGTTGCACCCCCGGCACGACTTGCCCCATGGGCTCGTCTCACATCCCACTTGGTCGACATCAACCCTTACCACGCACCCAAGACGCACGCAGCACTCTCTCCCAGTGGTTATAATCAGTCATACACCGTCCCAATTCCACCACATAGCATATAGCAAGTAGTAAGTAGTGGAAGAGTAACAGTAAATTAAGCAGCAGCTAACCTAGCAGCGGACAGCAGGGTAAAGTCTTATCAAGGCAGGGAAATCAAATATACTACCCTGCAACCAATCCATACATAATCATAAAGCAATAGCAACAATGTCATTTGCAATGCGTAATTAGGATCTAAGGATTTGGTGGGACGTGGCACCTTCGTAGTCGTCTCCTAGCTCCTGAAAGTACTCGTGGTCGTCTTCCTTAGTCAGATCCTCCTCCGGCTCTGAAATCGAACACGAAATAGTCGCGTCAGCGACTCCTATAGAGTATTTCAGAAAAATCCAATAAAATAAAGAGCCAAATGCACACAAACATAGTCTTAGATTGTAGATCTCATTTTTCTGAGAATTTTGATATATGGTGCGCAATTTTTGGACATCGAATGAATAAGTTATGAATTTCCGAAGATTATCCTATTTTCTGAAAATGGGAAAATTGGTCGGTTAATCAGGGGCAGCTCGGGATTGGTCCACGTGGCGCGCGGGTCCAGTAGTGCGGCAAGTGGCGCCTCAACAGAACACAGACCCGATGGTCGCCCACCAGGTGTTCGATGCTGGTTCCCAGAGAGTCGCCGGCGTCGGCGCAGCTCGGTGGTTGGTCGGGCGAGCTCGACGTTGGTCGGGGTTGCGTCGGTCGTAGCTCGGCGGTGGTCGGGCGAGCTCGACGGTGGTCGGGGGTGGTTCTCAGAGGTCGGGGGGGCGTCGGCGTAGCTCGGCGGAGCTCGGCGTAGCTCGGCGGTGGTCGGGGGTAGCTCGGCGGTGGTCAGGGGTAGCTCGGCGGAGCTCGGCGGTGGTCGGGGGTAGCTCGGCGGAGCTCGGCGTAGCTCAGCGTAGCTCGGCGGAGCTCGGCGTAGCTCGGCGGGGCTCGGCGGGGGTCGGGGGTAGCTCGGTGGTGGTCGGGGTAACTCGGCGTAGCTCGGCGGAACTCGGCATAGCTCGGCGGAGCTCGGCGGAGTTCGGCGTACCTCGGCGGGGCTCGGGCGAATCGGAAATTCGGGGCGCCGAGGGTGCCGCTCTCCCGAGCTCTCCCGGGGAGGCTCGGGCGAATCGGAGATTTGGTGCGCCGAGGGTGCCGCTCTCCCGAGGTCTATCGGGGAGGCTCGGGCGAATCGGACATTTGGGCGCCGAGTGTGCCGCTCTCCCGAGGTCTACCGGGGAGGCTCGGGCGAATCGGACATTTGGGCGCCGAGGGTGCCGCTCTCCCGAGGTCTACCGGGGAGGCTCGGGCGAATCGGAAATTTGGTGCTAGCAGGGTTTCAGGGCGTCTGTTCAAGGCGGCGGTGTCTCTCCGGTGCGGCGGACGATGACATGGCGGCGATGACCATATTTCGGTAAGACAGGGCTCGGCTTTCCCCAATTGGCGTGCTCAGGCAGTCGTCCGACCAGATGGTGGCGGGTTTGAGTCGTGGTATGGCCTCCTTCTCTCCCTCGGCATACGGCGGTTCTCCGACGAGGTGGAGGCGCACGTAGCCAAGGCGACAGACATGATTCGGGGCTCTGCTATCTACGCAGCGGTGCCGAGGCAGACTTGGCGAACCTCGGCGGCCTTTCTCCGCAGCGCGAGGCGATCGGGGGTACTCGAAACGGATTTAGGCGAGGCGGATCGTGTCGGCGGCGATCACGTTTTCCCGAGAACGCACCTCTCGGTGTTCCTGGCTATGGAGGTTCGATCTCCCGCAACTAAGCTTGTCCGAGGTGGTCGGTGAGTTGGTGGTCACGCTAGCGGGTCGCGGTATTGAGATGCTCCAGTCATCGGCGGCGATGTCGCCGCGACTGGGAGGTTCCGGCGGGGCTAAGGAGGTCTTCTAGGAGATGTATACGCCTCCAGGGTCTATGGCGATGGCATACCAACTACCAATTTTGGCTACCGAGATTCCCAGGGTGCTCGGCTGTGGCGGCGGCGTGTCGTGACGACGGCGGAAGGCGGCAACGCGGCTACGACCAAGTATTGGTTCAATCGAATGCGGTCTTGTCAAATTGGTGAGGCCAGAGAAGCATACAACACTCTGGTGGCGAACTTTAGCCAAGGCATGACCTTCTTTTGGCGATGGCTCGCGGCGGCGCTCCGGTAAGGTCGCGGCACACGCGGCCAAGGCGATTCAGGCTTCCTTTAGCGCTTAGATCCGCGTAGCTAGCTCAAGGGGTCGTGGCGGTGCTCCACGACGCTCTAATCTATACGGGTGCTAGTCGGATTGCTCGGAACGGGTGATTCGGCGTCGGAACGCGTCGGTGGTGAGCGCGCTCCGCCGAGAACGCGTCGTGCTGCGTTCTCGGTCTAGCAAGCTTGTAGTCCGGGGGTTTCGGCCGGTCGAATGAGTGCATGGTGCAGGTGATCTTCCCGAGCCGGTAAAGGCTCGTGCCTGCGCGTCCCGTGGGCGGAACGCCATGGCAAAAGCAGGGCAAGGTTCGGACATGGCGTGCGGTGGCTCACCGTGGTGTCGGTGAAGCTAGGATGGCGGTGCAGTGGCGAGTCGGAGCCGTGCAGAGCGATCGCAGTGCCGTGCCGCTCCTCGTCCGCAGCTCGGGCTTCTCCTCCGTGTCCGGCTCCGGCGTGCTCCGCGGCGGCGGCGCTCCGGCAGCTTCTCCTCTTCTGCTCCGCCCTTCTCCTACGCTCTCTCTCTCGGTTTGGTGCAGTGTGCCGGTCTGTGCTGCGGTGGCGGCGAGGGAAAATGAGGGTAGGGCTTCGGGGTGAGCTCCTTTTTATAGGCGAGCTTGGCAGCTCCAATGGTGAACGGTCTTGATCGCGCTCGACCGATCGAAGGGCCGAGGCTCGAGTGGATCTAGGGCTCCGGATGGGCGCGGGTTCGCTTGGTGGCCAGGAAAGGAGGAGACAGGAGGGGGACAGCTTCTGCGGGGCGTGGTGCTGTCGGCCGTGGGTCCGGGGTCACGCGAATTGCGTGCACTCGTCCCCGAAGAACAGTGGGGGGGGGGGGGGCGAGAGCGGCTGACAGGCGGGGCCGGGTTGGCAGCGAGCGCGAGCGCGTGTGTGCCGGTCGCGCGCGCGCTCCCGAGCCGCAACGTGGGCCGCGCGCGGGTGAGGTGAGGAGGGGAAGCTCGGGCTGGCTTGGGCTAGCTTAGCAGACCGGCTGGCCGAATGGCTGGCCTAACTCTCTTTCTCCTTTTTTATTTTCATTTTAGTGTATATATACATATATTACCCATTTTAAATATTGAGTAAATACAAACATAAATTGCAATAAATCCCAAATGTGATGCATAAGTTATTATTCTATGTTAATGGAATTAAAATGCAAACTACACTCCTTTATTTACCAAATTCATAACGAAACCTATATGCTTGCACAAGAAAAATGGGTCTTCATAATAAATAAATGAAAAATTTTAATTGGTTGGGATTTTTAGATTGTGTGGATTTTTAGATTGTTACACAGCGCCACCACGTACCCGTACCTGATACCGACGTGACGACCAATACGATCACCGGCGTTGGAAAGTACAGTAAATTGTCGCGTGCAGCGCAGCTCCTCACGCTGCGAAGTGGGATAGGCATCGCCTCGCCTCGGAACACGGCCAGCAGTGGCATTTACCGCGCGGCATCGCCTTCAGCGTATAAGTATTTCTGTATTCGTGTATGAAATCTGGGATCTTGTTTTTTTCTTTTTAGAAAGGGTCCAGATTTCATTAAATTAAAACATCTTTTACAACTGAGACCTCAATATAAAATAAAATTACATTGAACCACACCACTAGGTCCCGAAACTTCATCTTCCTCGCATTCAGCTACGTACACCTCTTCAGGAAGCTCCATCGCCACCATGAAAATACGTTAGATCTAGACTCGAGAAACACAGTCCCAACCAGCAGAAGATTCCATAAATATGGAGACCGCAAAAAAGACGCAGTATGCTCAACCACTGTAGGGAGTAAAGGGCGCCAAGAGCACATCGGCTATGTCTTCTGAAGGCTGAACCGAATATAAGATCCGAAGTCGCTAGCATGACCACCAGCAATCGGAAGGGCAGATCCGCTGCCGTCGATGGCATCAACGACCGCCGGAAGGACAATCTAAAAGAAGGAGAAAAATAGATCCAATCCCTCCTCAAGAAGAACTATGCCAACATACCTTGATCTTAGGAGCATGTCATCACCGAAGACGACAACACATCTACCAACGATCCGGTACGAAGCAGGAAGCCAGATCGAAAACATCGAAACAGCCAACTAACTCCAATTATTATGGTGAAAAGAGAAACAAAATAAAGAAAAAACCTAATAAAATAGTAGATCTACTGAAACGATGGACCTCCGCTCCTCCTCACCACCGGCAAGGACGCCGGAGGCGAAGGGAACGGGACTAGGCGGCGGCGGCGGAGTCACCCTTGAGGCGCGACGGCTGAAGCGGTACGCGCGAGGGCTTTCTGACCGCTGGCGTTGCGGCAACTAATCAAGGAGATTTGTTAACTCGTTTGCACACCCAAATCTGGGATCTTGTTTGTGCAGGTGGTTCCGTCATTCCGTGGTGGTTTGAGCTTTGAGTGGTATCGTACTGGCTTGCTCCAGCGGCGTACATACAAACACAAACACGGCTCGTTCGATCTGCCAATGAAAGTATGAAACGATGTACACCTGACAATCGATCATCAGGCCAAAGCACAACCCAGGCCACGTTTCGTTGGAGTTTGAGGAGACGAGTGTTTTTCATAAATCTTCGCCAAAATTGTGACTAGCACAGGCACACCGAGATTGGACTAGGCAAAGCGGACCGTGGCGCCAGAGCGCTAGGACAGAATTCCGAATGCAGATGAGCTCAGGCTGGCCTCAGGCCTCAGGCCCGGCAGCCATGACCCATGAGTGACAACTCGCGTCAACCAACGACGGAACGACGGAACGAGGTTGGCAGCCATGACCCATGGGTGACAACTCGCGTCAACCAACGACGGAACGAGGTTGGCAGTCTGCACCTGCTGGACACGAAATTCCACGGGCACAGGAGTGCATGCATGAATCGACGATCATTGCGCCTCTGCACCGCCGCAACATGCAGGCGCCGTCGCTGCGTCGACGGCGCCTGCCGCTGTACTGTGTCCTCTCCTCTCCTCTGGCGCGCCCCGGGAGGCTGCATGCGGCTGACCTGGCCCCTCGGCCCCTCGACCCCTCGGCCCGTGGAAGCACGAGGCTCAAACCCTACGCAAAAGATACACGAGGCGTCAGTCCACGCTTTATCCCATTCCACATTTCCACCGGCCGCCTGCCATGATACGTTCGTTCTACTTCAAGCAAGCATGCGTATTCCTGGCTTGTTAATCCATGCGACGTTTTCAGCGATCACCTGATCTTTGTGCGTGGTGGCAGTCCGACGGTGGCGGATGGCGCATGGCGGTTTTTTTTTTCAGCTTCACCGTGAGCTCTTTTCTTCCTTTTTGCGGTAACAAAAGTTTACAAAAGGCAAGGGCTCGTGGTCGTGTCGTGGGAGGCGCCAGTGCGGCAGAGGATCAAAATTTTCAAAACACCATCTTTTTCTCCAGAGAGCCAGCAGTCCAGAGATTTTGCTCTGAACACTCCAGTATTGATTGCACATGGAGCATCCGCCGTTAGTGATGCAGCAGCAGGAGCCGGCGCCAGTGCAGGGGGGGCCGGCCGACGGGGGTCCCTCTTTCTCCTCCTCGCTTCGTCACACATGGAGTACACACACAGAGCACAGGCGCACACTGCCGCGCCAACGCACCGTTCCATTCCATTCATCAGGTCGGGGCTCGGCAGTAGCTGCAGCATTGCAGCATTAGCACGGTAGCACCACACTAGCAGGGCATGGTGACAAAGACAGACCACGCAACAGCACGTTCTCGGTGTAGTGGCTCGCGCAGTATGTAATGTACTCCATCGTGTAGCGTGTCCTTGGATCGACACCCTCCAAATTCCACCGAGACGCAATTGACCAAACACTTTAGTCGTTTCCTCGTCAGAACCACTCTGCCGGGGCTAGTGTGCGTGCTTTCCAACTAGTACTACAGCCATGACCCGTCGATCCGTTGCCGTCCAGATTGTACTGGCGCGCCTGCCTCGGCACATCGAGTCCGGCACCCCACGACCGTGCCAATCAATGGCCTGAGATCGGCGCACGCCCGTGGTCCTGCTCCAGCGTTTGCCACTTGCCAATCTCCATCCACAGTGTGTGTCACTCGCCTCCCAACCCAACCCCCCAATGCAAAGCTGCCCCCGCCACATGGTTGGCCGGCCGCCCACGGCCACCGCCCGCGCCCGCGCCCGGCCTCTCTTCAGCGTTTCGCTCGCGCACGGCCTGGCCGGGTGTGCGCGAGGAAAAGGGACAGGTTGTAGTACGTGCGCGCTGCGATCGCGCCGGACACGGAAGCGTCGCGTCGTCGGTTTCGGACACCAGGACGGACGCGACGGCGATGGTGACGGCTGCTTCGTTCGATCTCACCAGGTCAAAGTGACCATCACCATTGATTCACCAGCCTCCGGGAGCTAGTAGGGCTACTGTTCGCCGGTGGGCGCTACTGCTAGCCACCGGCTAAGCTAGCAAAGCTAGGCTAGGCCGCTTACAGGCTACAGCAGCGCCTCTCTGATGGTGTCTCATCCCCTGTTGCTTTGCAAAGTTTTGGCTGCGTAAAGCAAAAGCCTGACGCTCCGATGAATCATGGACGGCCATAGTAGTACTAGTAGGCTCTACCCGCCCCGTGGCTTTATCTTACCCTCGCTGACTAGGGAGTGGAAAAGCAGGGACTACAAATACAGACATCTCGATGGCGGATCGTCTGATGTGATGTTATATACTCCCTCCGTCCTCAAAAGGATGCAATTCTTTGACTTCTACGATCTCTGTTTGACCGTTCGTCTTATTCAAAAATTTATAATAAATATTATTTATTTTGTTATGACTTATTTTATTGTTAGATATATTTTCATAATAATTTATTTAATTTATTATTTGTATAAAAAAATTAAATAAGACGAATGGTCAAAGAGGAATCGTAGAAGTCAAAGAATTGCGTTCTTTTGCGGACGGAGGTAGTACTATATAAAGACCAGCTTTGCCAGGATGCAGGTATGACCGTATGAGGGACATGGATCCTGCATCCAGATCAAGGAAGCATGAGATGCAACAGTACAAATTTCCTCATGAACATCTTGAATTGCCCCTAACTTCAGTTCATCAGTCAAATTTAAACCACATGACGCTACATACACCAGCAAGAAATAAGACCGTGATGCTATCTTACAAGAGTGCTAGGTATGCAGTTATGGTTGGTGGTACTACTAAAATAAAACACAAGCCCCACACAATCGGATAATTTGCTGAATTAAATCAGATAATGCAACTCCAGGAGCTAACAACACTGAGAAATGAGAACACTGGCTCAAGCAGTACAGAACCTCAACTTCAGCAGTAGTAACGCAGCACCAAACTTTCTAGCATGCGCTACAGGGGAAGAGCACGCTTCCCCAATTTGACTAGGCAGCAGTCCATCAAGATGACAATTCAATTTTTTTCCCACGCTTCCCCAATTTGACATGCAGTAGTCGATCAAGATGACAATTCAATTTTTTTCCCCCGAAGCAATGGCAATGTATATTGCAGTGTAGAAGCAGCAGTACTGTGTAATTACAAGGGAGGGAACAACATCTACAGCCCTGACATACCCACATTGCCAAAAATCTAAATTTGCTGGTTTTGCTTAATGCTAGCTACTCCTAATGGCAAAACTGGCTGTACTTACCACCCAGCCTCAGGTGTTTATTGAGCTGATCAAATTCACATAAATTTGCATGTACACCCGCCTGCTTGCCATCTAACTTGCCAGTAATTATGCTGCATTGCTTCTTTTCTCCCCTGACTGAAATTGTTATGGTAACCACCAGCCTCGCCATCTGCTCAACCACCCTGATCTCTTCAGATAAGATGGTAGAGCTGAATCTGCAAGTTTAACTATACATGCTCATTACCATTCGTCAATTTGGCAATTCCATTTCCTTGGAACTCTGAACTCAGCAAGGTCAATCGACAAACCACGCATCATCGAATCAAACCACATCAGAGCAGCATCATTTGCTTCTCCTCACTGAATTGTCCTTGTGAGTTTGCACTTGGAGATGAAGAGCGTGTCGGTGTAGTTGAGGCGGCACAGCTTAAGCAGCTCCGACGCTTTCTGCTTCAGCTCCGATGCACAACCACTTTGGATGACAAGTAGAAGCTTCGCCGCCAACCCAGCCTCGACGGCAGCAGGCGCACACTCTTCAGGAGCCATCCGACACACCGTCCACAGCATCGACAGTGCCCGTCGAGTGCATGCCTCTGAAACTCTCATCAGCAAGCGGACAGCATTGGGTATCGTCCGCGGACAATCCTTAAGAGCCATCCTCCCCTCTGGAACCGCAGACAGGGCATCTAAGATGTCCAAGGCCGGCTCGACACACTCCGTTGCTAGTTCCGGCAACAATTCCACCAGCTGCGGCACCGCACCAATGCTAACAATCATACTCCTCGCTGGTCTGTGCACCGCACAGATCGAATTCAGCAGCTCGAGGCCCGCGACCACACCGTCTGGATGCCGCTTGTCCCGGATGAGGCGCATGACACCAACCAAGAGGCTTAGGCTCGCCACCGTCTCCGGCCGGAAACCCCTCTCATCCATGAGGATGCGGATGAGGCGGACACAGTTGATCTTGGTGTCCGCCGCGCCCTCGTTGAGCATGTCGACCACGAGCGACACCTTCGCCGGCTGCATGAGCGCGGCCTTGGCGTCAGCGTCAAGCGGCACCCCGCTGACAAGAATGGCGACCGCCTCGGTCCCCACGGCGTGGGACGTGAAGGGGCCGAGCAGCGACGTCAGCAGGGCCACGCCGCCGGCCTCGGCGATGGCCTTGGTGACGGACTGGTGGGTGGTGGCGAGGGTGCGCAGCTCCCGCAGCGCCGCGACGCGGGCCTGGCCCTTGAGGGGCTGCCTCCTGGGCACCGCCGTGCCCCGGAGGCTGTGGACGAGGTCGGCGGCGCGGCCGTGGAAGTCCGCGGAGCGCTTCTTAAACCTGGTGTACCGGCGGGAGAACCAGGCGGCGATGAGCTGCCGGAGAGTGGCGTTGGGGGTGAGCGTGTCGTCCCAGAGCTCCTGCATCGTGGTCGGGCAGGTCCGGTGGCCCAGGGCGAGCCACCGCGAGATGTTGGCCCGCTCGTAGGTCTGCCCCGTGCAGAGCGTCACCGGATCCACCATGGGCTCGAGCGAGATCGGGCAGATGAAGACCGCCGGCACCGCCTCGTCCCCGCCGCCGTCCCCGGCGGCGTCCAGCTCGTCCATCATCTTGCGCAGCTCCACAGGCTGCTTCCCGGCGTCCCCCGCCGCCGCATCCACGGGCTCCAGCGCGCCCCCGAGGATGCCATCCTTGAGCGCCGTGTCGATGTCGAGCACCTGCCCGCCGCAGGGCAGCTCCGGGTACTGCGGCATTGTGGCGTGGCGGCGCACAGCGACGACTCCCCGCCCACGCACACCACCACGACGACGACGACGGACGGCGAGGCCCTTTTAGCAGCGCGCAGGCCCCGGAGGCGACGGAATGATGGGGCGAATCATGGGGTGACTTATCGCCATCATCATCACCATCCTCCTTTCTTCCACTCTTTCTTGACCAGTTGCTTTTCTTGGAATTGCAGGGTTGCTCCGCAACAGCAGATAGATAGCTAGGGGCGGGGGGGAGTCAGTCAAAAGGCGGACAAGCGAACAGGAACAGGGAGGCGGAACTGAGAGCTTTCGGGTTTTGGATTGGGAGTGGATTGCGGCGAGTGTTGCAGCACAGAGATATGGGGAAGATCTGATGGGGGGAGAGGAGGAGGAGGGGGAAGACGGAGCGAGCGGGGGGATGGGGGAGACGGGGAGTGGGAAACTGTGGGAGAATTTGAGATCTACCAAGTCCAAGCTATAGTGGGTGGACTGGAGAAGGAGAGGAGAAGAGAGCAAGAATATCCAGATGGGAGTATTATTTGTGTTGGCAATTTTTTTTTTCTGTGTGTGTTTGAGGGGAGAGGAGTGAGGGGATTGGATGGAAATGTGGGGACCAGCCCTTCCTTTGCACACTCACTGACACTTCGCTTGTGGGTGGGGCCTCCCTGCACACCCCCTGTATCTCCCACTATGTTTTATTTTCTTTTGTTTTATATTCTTTTTTCTCTAATTCAAAATTTGCTTCATTTTTTTTTTGCTTGTGCTACGGACAGAAACAGGATGCCAGAAGCAAGGGCCAAAAAAAGCGATGGAGCAGGAGCACAAGATGTAGGCGTACCACATGCAGTAGAATCTTGCAGAAAATAGCGGCATGTATTTGCGTGGTGGCCTTCTTTAGCCTGATGTGACCTCTGCTTCCATTCCGAAGAAACGGGTATCGCGTTTTGCCCTTTTCACGAATTTGTTCAGGCCGTCCTTCAGGCTTCGTCTCCGGCAGTCCGCCGGTGACAGTGGGAGAGGAGAGGAGGAACAAAAACGGCTGGCAGAAGCCGGAGTGGGTTGGAGCGGTGTCAAACATAGCCTTAATTATATAAATAGAATAATTGATTATTTAAACACATATATATAGAATATTAAATATAAATAGAAAAATAATTGATTGCTCAGATTGCAAGTATTTTACGAGATAAATATTTTAAACCTAATTAGTATATAATTTGACAACGTGATATTACAGCAAATATTTGCTAATGATATATTAACTAGACTTAATAAATTTATCTTGAGCTTATATGTAAGTTTTATAATAAGTTTTTCATTAGTATTCGAGCAGCTCATATGATATTTCATGAAACGTAATATGTGACACGCAAACTAAACTACTCTCTCCGTATCAGGAAAAAGGTTTTGAACAATGTTTTTGTCAAATATTGAGAATATAAATCATGTAAAACTTTTAAATTATTGAGTTTAGAAATATAAAAAATTATATAAACATATTTGTCTTCAAATATATTTTTACATAACTATGTATATATCACTTTTTAATAAATATTTTATAAAAAATATAAAATTACAATATCATTATCTTAAACGATTTTAAAATCCGATACAGAGGAAGTATATATATATATATATATATATATATATATATATATATATATATATATATATTGTTTAAGGGGCGAGGGAAGGTGAAGGAGGCCGGGACGAAAGCAAGACCAGACCGGTCAGAAGATCGTGCGTACAATGTACGACGGCGTGGCGCGCGCAGCTTAGGGTTAGCGTAGACCTCTCGGCACGCAGGCAGCACGTGCGTGCCCTGGCTGATATCACCGGGCGCCGTGACCGCATTGGCAGAGGTACGGCTGAACCCCCTCGTGGCCCGCGACCACCACGTTTGGTACGCTACGCTTACGGCCCTGTTTAGAAGCCTCAACTAAACTTTAGCTGGCTAATTTTAGCTATGATGTATCTAAACATCTTATAGATAAACCTAGCTAAAGTTTAGTTGTAGGCTAAAATGTACATAATCTAATTAGCTGCTTTAACCCAGGTAAAACTAGGTAAAAGGTCTAAATGATCAAACTATCCTCAACTAAAGTTTAAGTAGAGCATCAAACACATTCAGCTAAAGTTTAGCTATCTAAACAATAGTATTAATAAGGGATAGCATGGTCAAGATTTTGAATTAGATAGAGCATCTAAACACCCCAGTTAAAGTGATCTTTAGCTAATTAAACTTTAGCTCTACCAATTAACTAAGTAAATTTTAGTTGGGTGCTTCCAAGCAGGCCCTACGTCCATCGGATGGGGCGTGCTCTGTCTCTTGACCATTCTGCCATTTAATTAGACGTACAGTACCAGTACAGACTTAGGCTGTGTTCGGTGAAGCTGAAGTGCTGTAGATAAGCGCTGAAGTACTGTAGAAGTGCTGAAATCTTGTGAGAGAAAAATACTGCTGAAGTGCTGAAAAATAAGCGCTTATAAGCGCTTATACCCTTAACCGAACGCAGCCTTATTACGGTCTACGGACAACGGATACGGGTGCCAAGTGCCCACCATAAACCACCGAGAAATGCTGAGCGATTTCAAACCAAACAACAACCTCCCCTGCACGAGCGTCAAGCAGAATTCGACAGGCATGGCTGCTGTGTGGATTCACCGAATCTCCCTTTCAGTGGTCTCTACTACTAACACCTCGCTCGTTCTGACAGTCAGCGTTAGCCTGACGGAGCCGGGGGCCGAACCCAAGAAGAGCATTCCCCAACTGTTGAACGCGGAGGAAAGAAAAGATGGCGAGACACCACACGTGCAGTGGCGCCAGGTTGGAGGAGCCTTTTTTTAAGGCCGTGATTAGATCCCAGATCCCGGTTGCAGTTATAATTCTATACTGTAACACGTTTGTTTATATTTAATAACTTTTGTTCAATCATAGCTCAAGTAGGTTTAAAAGATTCGTCTCGTGATGGACATAAAAAAGTACAAACATGCAAACATTTTATCTACATTTAATGCTCCATGCATGTGCCGCAATATTGATGTGACTAGTTCCAATTGTAATTTACAATGGATCTAAACAGGGCCAATCATCAAGTGCGTCTGCTACGACCATGACCGAGACGAGACCGTGACCGGTGCAAGCATCATTTTATTAGACAAAGAAAAATAAGAAAAGGAAAAGGCGCCCGAAAACATAAAGGCAAAAGTAGGGGCGACGCTACAGGGCAAGAAAGCCAAGCTGAACGTGCATGCCCAAAGCTCCGCTCCGCTCCGCTCCACCCGAGCATTCAAAGTGCGTTCCTCTCTGTAAGAGGAGTACTAATTTCCCGTCCCGTTCCCGGCCCCCTACCGGTACGCACAGGAATTTAAAACCTGAGCGCTGGCCGGTGACCCCAGCCGTAGAGGGTACGTGACGTATACATACTGTACTACGCGCGCAAGCGTGCGGTTGCCGCAAGTCAAAGGCCTCGGTACGAGACGATCGATTTGATGCAACGGACGAGTCCGTGAACGTATACGCGCGCCGCATTAAAGCGCAGACGGAGACGGAGACGAGACGCGTCGGCTTCCCGCTCTCGTCAAATCCGTGGGACTCGGATCCAGCGCGCATGCGTGCTCGCGCCGACTTCACTGATGCCGCACAGGGATGTACTAGCGGTACTGTGCCGGCCGGACGCGCGCTGTTGTTGCTTTCCTTGCGTGCTCCGCCCGGCTCGCCAGACGCCACGGCTCGACCCAGTTGCCCCGTTTCTGTCCGACACCGAGGCCCCGGATACGCGTACGCTCTGGCCCGGCACGTCCGTCGGGCACAGTGCGCAGCACCGCTGCCGGCAGTCACGAAGCCAATGAAAAAAAATTTAGAGAGACTGGACTAAACACTGAGGTAGATCAACTTAATTTAATTTGGCTTTAAGTTAAGCACAAGATACAACTATTGTCTTCTTCAACATCTATATTGTGTTTTTAGCCTCTCCTACCCTTTAAAATATCTCCAGATTACATTTTCAGTCCCTCCTATCTTTAAAATATACTATAAATTTCATACAAAATTCATAGAGATTCTATTGCGGTAGGGGGCAGTTGGCTACGTCCCTGGGCCGGCGCTGGCGGGGAGGCGGCACGCGGCGGCGGAGCCGACGGACACGACGGTCGCACAGTTCGGGACTGCGCGAGGCCGCCGGCCAAGTACGTCCCGTCCGTGCTCTCGTTTGGGTGAGGGTCGCTTGTCGCCGACTCGCATGCCATGCTAATGCCATGGACGCATGACGCGCTCTGTGGCGCCTGCATGCGCGCGCGGTCATGGCATGGGCGCCACGTTCCTGCGGTCCTGCCGGCCGAAACACGAATCAGGGTCAGGCATTCGGCACGGCAGCAACAAGCCCCGCATCAAGTTTCTGCTTTTGGTGTCGCCGCGGGGCAGCCGGGCATGGCGCGTGCTGCTGCCGTGCCGCCGGTGCGTGCGGCACAGCGTACAACCAGCGAACAGGTGAGAGCTGAGATTAGTTTAGTCACGTCTCAGGTGAGACTGCTGGACTGTTCGTGTGCGGCACTTGAACAGGTGACAGTAGTATAGTGCTTGCTGGCGGTGGAGGCACGGATTTGCACAAGACCTATTATAAACCTAACCGTAAAACGCAAGGTCGGGTTGGACAGCCCAATTTTGAACCGGGGAAAGCCGACCCCCCGGCCAGCAGTACAATCTGCATTTTATTTGGAGATTCTTTTCAGGTTTTCGGTATCCACGACCCCGCGTGCATGTGTCTAGTACGACTGGAGCTACACGGTCCTTGAGGCCCTGCGGCGATTAGTATTATTTTAGTAGTAATAAATAAATTAAACAAACACGCACCAAAGCCTGCGACAGCGCAGGTAAACTAAACCGGTCTGCTCCCCAGAGGCAGAAAGCAAGGCCCCTCAATAAAAAACTAGGGCTCAAATGACAGGGCGGCCAAGACCCAAGAGGCATAAACAAAGCTCCCGGTGGTAAGCGAGCAGGGTCGCTCTCCCTGTCCGTCCCCAAGGCAATAAGTTAAGCGCACGGATGATCATCACGATGCCTAGGTTGCAGGCAGATGCTAATCCAAGCCCGGCTCGAGGCGGCGCTTTATTGATCAGTCAGCTTGCGCTTTAATTAAGTAAATCAGTCAGTCAGTCAGCTGAGCGTGATTAAAGAAGGCGTCCTAAATCCGGATCGGCGACAGGAGCGGCGGTGGGGGGCTCACGAGACCACCCAGACCAGACCGGTGGCGCGCGGGGAGAAGAGAAGACTGAAGAGGGCACCGCATCCGGCATTCGCATCGCATGCACGGGGGGCAGCGTGCTTGCCCGCGTGGCCCAGGGTCTGACCGGTCAAATGTGGTCCAGACCCCAGAGAGGCAGGGGTGTCCCCGCGCCAGCGCCATGCCAATGTGCCGATGCCATTGCCAACGCCAACCATCCCCATCCACGGGCTGGGCGCGCGCGGAGGAGGGATCGAGGGCATTTCTTGATGCTGCCAACCACCTTTGCAGCCTGCCGGCGTGCCGCTGCCCGGGGCGGCTCGCTTTGACCGTGACCTCACACACCGGGCGGGCCGGCACTCGGTCGCTTCGCTTTCTGGGACGCCCTGTCCGGTTCTCGGCCTGCTCTGCCCTGCCTGCCTCTGGCGTTGCCGCCCTGCGACTGTAACTGTATCTATCCACTAGTATCCCGTCCGTCTCTTCTCTCCCTTTTCCTTTTTTCTTCAATGGCGTGCGGTGAATCATGAGACGAGACGGACGGGACGGCGGAGGCGCTGGGTACAGTAATAGTGACGCCACGAGAGGTGGGTGAAGGTGATCGGCAGCCTGATTGGTTCCTTTGCCGTGCCGGTAGGAGACTCGCTGGGCTGGGATGGATCCCACGGTCTTGGGGCTAGTACGCTACACGAAATCCCGGGGATGGGGTGTGTGGACCACGGAAAAGACTACAGACACGTCGTCTGTACCGCACGGTCGCGCGCATCAGCATCAGCATCGGCAGCGGACCCAACACTGATTGGCGTGTTTAGGGAGACACATTACTACACTCCGCCGTGATTAAACACCCTAGCCAACCGCCTCCGAAACGAGTACGAGACGGTCCGTAATCATGGCTTCCAACTAAAAGGGCTATAAATAGTACTGTGGGACATATATAAAATTGAAATTTTGGGAATCAATTCAGAACCAAGACAAAATATGCAGCTGGTTTTGGTTTTGAATACACTGTGTGTAGCTTTTTGTTGCAGAAACAGAGCCTTGTTTTTTTTATGAAAATTCCTTCATCTAAAAAAAAATATATGGAGGTGCGGAAAGATCCGGTTGACTGCAAGTGCTGCTGGATGGAAGTGGAGGCAAACCAAACCCAAATACTTGGAGCCACACATGTAGCAGGGCCCATTTTGTCGCTCGTCAGTTGGACTTGACGGCGTAGTGTAGTGCCATCAACTTCATTGTGTACTGAGACAGCTCCATGGGGCCGGAATATGCCAATACGAATGGCCCACATGATGACCGACCGAACCAGAATGATGGCGCTTGGCGCGTCGCTTTTGCTAACCCTGCCCTGCGTTCGTTCCCCCGGCCCCCAGTATTGACCTAGTATAAAAAAAGGGTAAAAAAAAGATGGGCTCAAATTCAGGCCCACCTGACTCGAAACCTCTGTCTTTCGCCAGGATTCGATCCGTGATCACGTTGGGCCTATTCCCGGCCGGGCCTATATATAACACATAACAACCGGAATCACCGAAGTTTGGATCGCCGACGATGAAGATGGGAGTTGAAGAGGAAGAGCCTGTTGCGAGTAATCGTGAGTATGTAAACGAGAATGTAAATGACACAGAGACACAGGGAATAGAATGAACTGTCATATCTTTATTCTATTGATCATCATGTATTTCTACAAGAGGAAGGGGGAGGAAACTCCCCCGTGAAGTAACCACGACGCCCGTATCGTACGTGTTGGGATATGTGGGAAGTTCCCCGAAGGTGTCGCTGTGGAGATACTACTTCCGAGGAGATCGTGGGGAAGTTCCCCCGTATATGGAGATATTCCCGATACGCAGGATAACCTTCCATGGCTTGGGTCATAAGAGTATAGAGGGGGAACCTCATCCCAATAGTTAGTTAGGATGAGATCATCCCTAATATATCTATCGATATATTGTAACACTCCCTCTTGATCGAATCCTCCTTAAGATCAATGAAATGTATTGTTCCTCCAAAAATTCCTGTAGGACAAAAAGAGGAAGAATACTAGTAGATATGCCATTAAAACTCCTCAAAACCCTGTGGGAGAAAAAGGAGAAAGTATAGCATATAATGATTATTGCCTCATTGTAAACTTGCATGAGAAAACCTTGTGAGGAGAAAACTCATGTATTGTTTAGAGGACAATATATGTCTTTGATATCCCCCCAAAAACCCCTTCGGGGAAAACAGAAGATATGACATAAGTTATGTCTTATATACCATATAAAACCCCGGTGGGGAAAATAAGAGATATGACATATGAACTTGTATTGATATTATCTCATTAAAGCCTTCTATGAGAAACCTGTGTGAGGAAAAACTCATAGAGGAAAAGAGTACAATATGATGTTTTGGACTGGTTATAGTTTCAAGAGGAATCTCCCCCTGAACCTTGCAACTCTCAAAGTCATAGCATACCGATCTCAACAACAAATTGTGATTTGTGAAAATTGGTATGATCTTTGTGAATGAATCTCGTGGAGTTATCACTTGATTTAGTTTGCAAGATGTTCATGTTCCCACTGTGGTGAGAATAAAACATTTCTAGACGGCAATATAGTGATATTGCTCTTATGGTACCTGTTTACATCCAAGCAACACAAGGTGCATTATCTTTGAAGATAATGGTTGGTGATTCGATGGAATCAAAAGTGACCGTTCAATGAAATCATACAGTTTATGTAATACTTCAGGATGAGGAGTGGAAGTAGCCATTAGGTTCAAGTATGATGACTCCCATGAGAACTTTACCACTATGATATCAGTATGTGGTCTAGCATTATGGGGATTAAATAGCTAGTCCTTTTGATACTCCACATAGTCATATCTTAATTTACATAATAAATCAAGATCCTTTGTGCCATATAGATATCTATGGATATCTTCTTTGACTCCCATCTTATGGTGTTATGGAAGTTGCGCTATTTGAGCTATAGCAAGTATCTGCAAATGCAATATCAGGCCTGTTGTGATATGCAAGATACATAAGCGCTTTGATGGCACTAAGGTTATCATCGTAGGGTCTAAATGGATATTGATCCATATTTAGGGATTGAATGACCATTGGTGTTGATTGTCCAATATTATTTGGATATTGGTATACAATATCAATTGGATATTCGAAGACTGATGTGTGCGCTCAAGTTATGGACTTAAGCATGATTTGGTTTTACCTAAATACTTCATCTCAAATTCCATCTTTATGATGACTACATGTTTTGATATGTGTCATATGAGATGTATAAAATCCAATGGAGATTTTATTACGAACACACAGATGCAATCATCATAATGTGAGTAACTCTTCTGTGGAAGGAACTCATTTAGTCAGTTGTACCACAATCAACTCGACTATCTTAAGTCATAGAGTGACTTGATTTGTACACAGATGCATATTGCGGTTTGTGTTTCGATTGAGTCCATTGGGACTTATAATCCAAATCAATTTGATCTGCCAATTATCAATATAGGAACATAATTTCCACACATACCAATGGGCATGTTATGCTAAGTCTCTGCGTGAAACCATGTGCTACAAGCTCTCACTATTTCACCACCTTATGGATTTGAGAATCCATATGCTTCCATGGGGAAAGCATTGTGAGGAGAAATCATTACTGTGGTAAAGACTTCTCACTATTGAGTGAAAGTAATTCTCCTTAGTTGCCACCTTTAGTTGACCCAATATGAGTGTTGTGACACTCTGCCTAGGACCTTTTGGTCTAGATCCAGTTTGAAAGTGTATGGCAATATTGAGGAGTATGTCGACAATTTGTAGTCTTTTGTATGATTGATTCAATGGAACCAATTGAGCTTGTGGAAATGTTTACCCTTTGAAACTCCATGTCATTTCCCACAATAACAGAGTTAGGGTGTTCCAATGACCCAATGCCTGAATTTGTGCACGGATTATGCTGGGCTTTTGGATTTTAAACATCCATAGGCTTTGAATAGTATATATCCATATTTTCTATCAACTTGATGTTGATTTGCATGTTACTGTCTTGGAGAGTTATCTCCCTTTAATCCGAGAGTGCTTGCAAGAAGCTGCATCCAATGTGGCCATACTTCTCTCCCTCTTGTTTACATTCGGAAGATGAGTGGTTTTGTGAAGTACCTTCACTCTTTGTGGCCCTTGAAATGGGGATCGGATTTGGTGACATATTTATGACAAGTAAATGCATTTGGCAGACAATTTGCAATGTATTGCAAATATAAGATTTTGAACTTTTGGTTCAGATTCCTTTGGTACGTGGATATGAGGATCGAACATTACAATAATGACATTCTGTTTTGATTCCTGGCATTCTACGTGTGGTTAGTATCTCCCCCTAATGCCTGGAATCTCCCTCAATATGTCCAGCATACGCGCAATTAATGAATCCCTAATTAGAGATATGAGGTATTGTTGAATGACGGATAATGGTACCTCATGTAGATCTCCAACGCCCATTGATATATGCCACGGTGGTGATATAGGTACGTGCATTACGTTACTGATTCGCAGATGGGAAATGTTTTGGCTGTAGGGCCAAATTTCCACGTACTAACTGCAATGGAGGGAGCCATACGATTGCAGTTTGATGGATTTGGATGTATGATGCATTATGTAAATCCGCATGACACCAACTGGATGTTGGTAATTGCAATTCTATTTTGGGTCAACAAAGCACATACTTGATTCTCTTGATGAGAGATTTAGTTGGGCCATATTTGTATGAACATGAGATATTTAATGACGTAGTCCTTAAAACCAAATAATTCTATGTCAATGGATTGGATCCCACGTCTAGGACCATTTGCTCTAAATTTGAGAATTTGAGCAATGTGTTTGGCAAATTAGTGGTGCCTTATGAGTAAGGCACATACTTAGAACAACAATATGGATGCATGAATATGCATTATATGGTATCATTATCATCCATAAAATGGCAAATGGGGTCACATGTATGTTCTTGAATTTCTTCAAGAAATTTAGTGTCTCATTTTGGTATTGTGACTGATAGAATTGATATAATTCTCTCACCATTCTAAATGTAGAATGATCAAGGCAGGTATGCCCGATCTTGATTGGATCAAGAGAGAAAATTATTTTGTACGCAACATGTATTATGAGATTTATGTATGTATAATATACCCAGATAATACGGAAGGAATTTGCACAAGTATATAGTTTTCATATATGTTGCGCTAAGGCTGTTGACATCTACTAACGTCGCCTAATATAACTATATAACTTTTAATGCGAGAGGCGAGATTGGAAGATGAATGGTAATTAATTAACATGTCATTAGCAATTAGCCACTTTTCTATTACCAACATTCTTATGCAAGAACTAGGTTGTCATCCCTAATTAATAATGCTAAGAATAAATAAAGGTTTTATATATTAATCTATGTGATTAGGCAGAAATATAAATAATATAAACTAAGATCAGTTCTGCAAGCGGATAGATAATTATACCATTGTAGCATTTTACCTAGGGAGTTCTACCAGGTTGTCGATTTATATTTATACCACTGGGAAAGACTAAGATAAACTTTAATCTATTATATTGATAGTGATGGTATACAATGGATAAGTGACATTACCGATGTCATTTACTCTACTCATTACAGCTAGAGGTCACAAGGTAAATAAAGATAAAGGTGATAAGTATGATTAAGCATCATAAATAAAAGATAATCATCAGAGCACTTCTCTAGTCATAGTAATAGCTAGCCAATGGATAAACTAAGGAATTAATATCAAAGGTAATTCTAGAACTACATCAATGAATAACTCTAATTAGTGCAATTGCATCTAGCAATCATTGTTAGACTAATCCTATATCATAATCACATGCAAAGGGCATCATCTAGGAAGGATGTAAAACAGAGTCATCATCCAACTTCGCGACCGTGCCTGCTGTCCTACGTACGGGGGGTGGACTATAGAGGACTCAACGTAGCTGTCACCTACGCGATCTACCACACGACCCGGCACATCAGGGTGCATTCGCAGATAAACAAAATACCTAGACACCACGTCTACATATCGTTCATCATCTATCCATCGTACGGATGAATAAACGCTATACGAGCAATTACATGAATTTAATAAGATCAAACCAACTATACTAGACATATAATCAAAGTAGATAAAGACTATTGTAATCAAGAACATATGAACTATTAAAAACAATGTTTTCCTAATCATAATGAAGAATACAATAATAGAGAAAGAACTAGAATTATACCGAACTCCGTGCTCCAGACAGACGCCGGGGCTCCAGATCCGCCGAAGAACTAGAACTCCTCTACTCTCTAATCTAACTAGGCTAGAACTATGAACTAGGAGGCTCTTGATGAACTAGGAGGCTCTTGATGGCTTGAGGACTTGATGCCTTAAATGAATGATGGGTTTTATGCCTTCAGGGGGGTATGCCCCTTTATTTATAGCCCGGTAGGATACACGTGCGCCGTAGGATCAAACCGACTTGAAACAAGGGCTGAGATGACTCCTCAAAGGCGACGGAAGAAAACTCCAGAAGATGGGCTGAAACCCTAGCAGGGGGCGCCGGCCGGCCCCACCCTGTTGGGTCTCGGGTCCCGGTGCTTCGGGTGTGTTCCAGATGCTTCTAATGTTCTCGTGATGATGTTTCCTTGGCGGTTGAGTTACGTGGTAATCATGCTCTTTAACCCTTCTTTTATGCTTTTCTGAAATAGCCCCTGGAAAATACAGAACATGCAAAACTCATGGAAACTGTCAGTTAAAACCCTAGACTAGTGTGTATTCATGTATCCTTTGGTGTCTAAAATTCTAATAAAAGTTGACGTTATCCACCGTCAACAACACCCCCAAGTTTACCTGTTTGCCAGTCCCTTGGCAAACGAACTAAGCCTAATTACTAATGTAATTGGATCAGGAGTTACTACAATGTTTTCATACTTTCCAAGTACACATGCTTCAAACATAGATTCTCCTCCGGATTAGACACAACTACTCTAACTTTTAAACTTACCCATTTTACCTTTAACTATGGGGCTTTACAGTTCTTGCCTCAGTCTTGAGTAATTGAAAGAAAGAACAATCAAGTCTTGCACTATGTAGCAAATTCTTCACAGTACCAATATCCTTGAGTTTTGCAAGTTTTCAAAATAAAACTCAGAGCTATAATTGTATGACACCCTCAAGTCTCTCAGTGTATATGGTATTTATGGATCTCACTTAAGGCATTAATGTTATGCCTTCCTATAACTAAGGATTTATAGTGGAGCTTATAGGAGTGGCAATTACAAGGTTTTAAGCATACTTGCAATTCATATGTTGTAAAGTCAAACAATGGATCCACAGAGAATCAGGCATACAATCAAATCAAGATGTGCATGTGTATGGAATATGGTGGATAGGTGTATATGTGGTATTTAGTGGTTATTCCTAATTCTACTTTTGCTCTTTGAAAATGTTTCACTCTCCTTTATAAGTTGGAGGAACACATGGGCTATCTTTATTCTCTCTCTGTCTTCTTTTTTTATCATTCGGGAGGCGGGCATCTCGTACCCACTGTTTTAATGCTGGGACACCTGTCCATCTTTTACTCCCTTTTTATATTTTTGCATAGCCACATGTATCTTTTGAATATAAATAACTGGAGAGATAATAATAAGAACTTAGAGCAATTATAACAGGGTTGTCCTATGGGGTTTATATATTTAGGTGTTCACTCCCAGTGTAGGAGAAAACATTTTCATGATGAACATTGATGAAAGTGAAAATGGTTGCGATTACTCTCAGGGTAGGAATAATGCATATGTGCTGAAGCGTGTACGTGATCTTGATTTTAAAAGCATGGCAAGACTCTCATATGGTATACAACAAAGGTTGACTAAGCTTAATGTAAAGCAAGCAGCATGAATGTGCAAAAGTTTTCCTATCTAGATGTATCATATATGGCTTTGGTAGGAATTCATATTTTGTCATACAAAAGCTCATCATGCAAATTTCAAATTTTCAGAATAAATCTCCAGAACTTAGTAATGCTAGGAATAAGATAAATAGTAGCTCAACTTTCATGAATCATATCAATCAATTACCTAGACTTAGCTCAAACATATGCCTCCACAAGTTTTAGGTTCAGAGTAAATTCTTAAGTTAAAACAACAATATCTAAAACTTAGGAGAATTTAAGTTTGACAATTAGGCATTTGAAAAGTATTGTGACAGAGCAACTACTCATCATCTCCAAGACAAAATTTTAATGTTCATCATTTTTTATTTAGTTCTAGCCTAGACCGACTCTAAACAAACTCTAATATATAGATATATATTTTTTTGGTTTTCAAATTTTTATCTTACTAGCTAACTCACGCGAAAAAACGATATAGTAATAATAATATTAAGATAGAAAACTTATACTTAACTGGATTTTAATGGGAGGGTGCCCTCTCCCAAGCATGACGTTTGACAGGGTCTTTGATGTTGCAAATTGAGTGATCCTTCTGAGCAGTGTATCGGCAGTGTAAGGACGTCGGGTTGATTAGCTCCTTGATCTTGTATTTTCCTATGAAACTCAATTGCCAATAAAAATACCGAATCTTATGGAAAGGGGCTAGGTTTAATACCACTCCATGGTAAGTAATTGATTTTATACTTCTAGCAGAAGTTTAAGCTTCTTTACCCAATTAGGAAACTTTTCTAATAGTGTGGACCTTCATGTGCCCACATATTTTTGGTATTTTTGTGAAAGGTTTGGTTCTTCATGTGCCCACATATTTTTGACATTTTATGACTTTATAAAATAGACTTAATAAGCGCATAGGCATAATTACCTGATAACTAGGGGATGCTCCTCCCCCAAGCTTGATGTCTGCAATACTTGGTGCTTGAATGATCTTCAAAGTGAGTTGGTTAGTAGCAGTCCTGGTGAGTTCCACTAATAGACTCTCTCCTTAGTCATAATATTATTCCTGCATAGTTATACTCCAATAAGAAAACCAAAACTCGAGGCTTTTATCAAGGGGTTAGCGGTCAGTCAATGAGCAATTGATTATTCTTTGAGTTGATTTTAATTAATAGATTGTAGCAGGATTCTAACAGGATTATCTTTTTAGGATTTTCTAATTTTCTTATGCAGCAATCAAAAAAATGTATGCATGCTAATAATACTTTTTTTATGCCACCACTGGGAATATTCATTCTCATGGGACTTAGGATTTTCATAATGCAACAAAGTAAATATAGATTGTTATTTTTATTTTTATTTTTATGCCACCACAGTAAATATGCCTACAGGATTACCATAGGTTCATTCACATGGGGCTTTAATATTTATGATGCAGTAAATAAAGCAGTAAATATTTTTGTTGGTTTATTATTTTTAATATGCAAAAAAATGATTATGCTAATAAATGTGCTAAGCAAAATTACTAATGAATGCTAAATTAATTAGATAACTACCATTCTAACCTTATGGCTAGGGTACGGAATTTAAAGTCTACCGACAGGACTTATATAGAGGAGGGTACTTACTTAGTAGGTTCATTGTCTGAGATTACCTTAGTCAATTCCCCATTTTGCGGTGGTGTAGCAGGTGCTTCTTCTTTCTCCTTCCATCTCTTTTCTGTCTCTTCTGCTTCTCTATTTTCTAGCTCCAGCTCTTCTTTGTATGCTTCTCTTGATTCTTCATTTCTCTTCATCCATTCTTCTACTTGTGCCTGGATCTCTTCTTTATCTGCCTTAGTAATCTGGTCCATCCTTTTAGCTTCCGCTTCCCACTCACTCCAGCGTGGTGCTTGTACGGCTTCTTCTTGTTCCTTGTAGAAATCTTCATACTTCACAATCTTGCCTGGGAACTCCTCCCATCCACAGTGAGGCTGGGCAGCCTGACGGCGGGCTTGGCGTTTCCTCCTGTTGCGTTGCTTCCTGATCTGCTCATGGTTACGATGTGTTTTAAATTGACAGCGTACCTTTTCGGTGGGTAGGTTAAAGTGGATCTGTCTAGACCCGATTTAGATGATAGCATTGGCGGTGTAGAGGAACGGTCTTCCCAAAAGAATAGGCGATTCGTCGTCCCCCTGTGTATCAAGAACTAGAAAGTCTGCGGGTATATATTTATTTTGAATTCTTACCATTACATCTTTGACTACGCCTTCCGGGAATCTTAGTGATTGGTCTGCCATCTGCAACTGAATATATGTTGGGTATAATGGTAAATCATCAAATAATTCATCATATACCCTTTTGGACATTACGTTGACGCCTGATCCAGTGTCGCAGATGGTGTCGGGAAAAGTGATGTCTCTGATTGTGCATTCGATGATTGGCACACCTGGGTCACCTTTCTTTGTTGGAAATGGTTTTGGGAGCATATGATCATTTTCTGTGTTGATAGCATTGATTAGCTGAGTGGTTCCTTCAGGTACATGCTGGGGTCTGTTCTTCCTCCCTCTTCTATTGTTCTTCTTCTTGAGTGCTGGTTGTTGTTGCTGCTGCTCTTCTTGTTGATGGAATTGCTTCGGGACTGCTGGATTCTTGTGGATGCGGTTCTTGAATGAGAATCTCTCCTTCTTGTCTTTGATGGAGAGGACAATCTTGATGTGTTCCGCATAGATGATGGCTTTGGTTGTGCATAAGAATGGTCGTCCCAAGATAATGGGTGCCTTCTCATCTCCTCCAGTATCCATGATCACAAAGTTAATTGGGACATATGATTGCCCCACTCTGATAACAGCTTCTTCTAGTACTCCCTCGGGGTAGCAAATGGACTGATCTGCAAGCTGCAAACGCATATCTGTGTACAACAAAGGATCACCTAAAATTTTCCCATAGATTACCTTGGGCATTATGTTGACACTTGCGCCGAAATCGCAAATAGCCTCTGAAAAGTTGTGACATCCTATAGAGATAGGAATCACAGGTCTTCCAGGGTCTCCCATCTTCTCAGGTAGTGAGTGATCTATCCACTGTATATCTGTAGGTTCAAATTTGGTATTGTGTTGCATTATGAATATCAACAAGGTTAGCAGTTTCCAAATCTTTCGGCTGGCCCGGAATCTTACCTTTCTCAAATGGAGGGGCAACAGCAGCTAACTGAGCTAATTGTGATTCTAACATTTTATTAAAGCTGTGCTGATTCTTTATAGCAGAAGCAAAGGTATCCATTCTAGTATTTATATTTTCTAAAGCTTTATCATTTGTGGCTACCTTTCTAGACATTTGATCTAATAATTTAGATTGACCAGCAACTAAATCTCTTAAAGGCGGAAGATTATTATAATTATTACCTTGGTTGTTACCTTGGTAATTACCTTGTCGAGGTTGCTGATTCCATCCTTGGTTTGGTTGGTTCCATCCTTGATTTTGCTGAGGACGATAGTAGGTGTTGTTGTTGATGAAGTTCACATCCTCTTGCAACGTAGGGCAGTTGACAGCTGAATGCCCGTAATCTCCACATTCTTCACAGGTCATGCGAGAATCATTGATATGCATGACTTCCTTCTTCTCTATGTCGAGCTTCTTCATTATGAGGTCTAGCTTGGCAGTGACCATGCCAGTCTCCTTCAGATGATGGATGCCTCTTCCTCTTTTGCGAGGTTGAGTACGTTCTTCATTACAGCTTGAATTTGAGGCCATCTTCTCAACAAGTGCTTGAGCTTCTGGAAGCTTAAGTGACAGGAAAGCTCCTCCAGCTGCAGCATCTATGGACTCACGGGTGTTTGAGATAAGTCCATGGTAGAAGGTCTGCAATAGTAGCCAATCTTCTATCCCATGATGAGGACAGTCTTCAATGTAATCTTGGAATCTCTCCCATGCTTCTGTGAATGATTCGTCATGTTGCTGTTGAAAACTTGAGATTTTCCCACGCAGAGCATTTGTCTTGCCTGTAGGAAAGAACTTTGCCAGGAAAGCAGTTGAGCATCGGTCCCATATAGTGTTCTTCTCTTTGTTGGCGTAGAACCACTGCTTGGCTTTCCCCAAAAGTGAAAATGGGAAAAGACAGAGTAAAATAGCATCTCTTGGTACTCCTCTAATCGTGAAGGTGCTGTAAATCTCTAAAAAGTGTTGTAAGTGTGCACTTGCATCTTCATGAGCTTTTTTACAAAACTGGCTGGCTTGAACCATGGTGATAAGAGTAGGCTTGAGCTCGAATTCATTCTCCCCCGTGTTGACTGCTGGTCCAGTCCGGATGTTTTTTGTTGTTGGGGCAGAGAACTCGCGCAACGTCTTCTCAGCCATGTTTTTAAACACTGGAGATAAATCTTCTCCTAAGTGTTCTTCTTCCAATGTTGGAGCTGGCTCCTTTGATGAATGAGCTTGAGCAGCAATGGGTGTTTATGATGGTAGCTTGAAATTGTCCCTCGCTTCTACAAACTTCTATCTTCTCAGGAGTTTCTCTGGATCATTAGTGAAATTATTTGGAAGAGAAAAAACCATTCATTCATCACCCCGCATAAGATAAGTAAATTATTTTGTACGCAACATGTATTATGAGATTGATGTATGTATAATACACCCAGATAATATGGAAGGAATTTGCACAAGTATATAGTTTTCATATATGTTGCGCTAAGGCTGTTTACACCTACTAACGTCGCCTAATATAACTATATAACTTTTAATGCGAGAGGCGAGATTGGAAGATGAATGGTAATTAATTAACTTGTCATTAGCAACTAGGCACTTTTCTATTACCAATATTCTTATGCAAGAACTAGGTTGTCATCCCTAATTAATAATGCTAAGAATAAATAAAGGTTTTATATATTAATCTATGTGACTAGGCAGAAATATAAATATAAATAATATAAACTAAGATCAGTTCTGCAAGCGGATAGATAATTATACCATTGTAGCATTTTACCTAGGGAGTTCTACCAGGTTGTCGATTTATATTTATACCACTGGGAAGGACTAAGATAAACTTTAATCTATTATATTGATAGTGATGGTATACAATTGATAAGTGACATTACCGGTATCATTTACTCTACTCATAACAGGTAGAGGTCACAAGATAAATAAAGATAAAGGTGATAAGTATGATCAAGCATCATAAATAAAAGACAATCATCAGATCACTTCTCTAGTCATAATAATAGCTTGCCGATGGATAAACTAAGGAATTAATATCAAAGGTAATTCTAGAACTACATCAATGAATAACTCTAATTAGTGCAATTACATCTAGCAATTATTGTTAGACTAATCCTATATCATAATCACATGCAAAGGGCATCATCTAGGAAGGATGTGAAACAGAGTCATCATCCAACTTCGCGACCGTGCCTGCTGGCCTACGTATGGGGGGTGGACTACAGAGGACTCAACGCAGCTGTCACCTACGCGATCTACCACACGACCCGGCACATCAGGGTGCACTCGCAGATAAACAAAATACCTAGACACCATGTCTGCATATCGTTCATCATCTATCCATCGTACGCATGAATAAACGCTATACGAGCAATTACATGAATTCAATAAGATCAAACCAACTATACTTGACATATAATCAAAGTAGACAAAGACTATTGTAATTAAGAACATATGAACTATTAAGAACAATATTTTCCTAATCATAATGAAGAATACAATAATAGAGAAAGAACTAGAATTATACCGAACTCCGTGCTCCAGACAGACGCTGGGGCTCCAGATCCGCCGAAGAACTAGAACTCCTCTACTCTATAATCTAAGTAGGCTAAAACTATGAACTAGGAGGCTCTTGATGAACTAGGAGGCTCTTGATGGCTTCAGGACTTGATGCCTTGAATGAATGATGGGTTTTATGCCTTCAGGGGTGTCGGGCCCCTACTTTTGGGGTCCACTGTACATCCGTATCAGTCCCTGGATCAGTAGCTGATACGTACAGATTAAACAAGATTGATATCAAAATAACCATACTTTTATTACTAACGTGGAAAACACATTTACAAGGTCTATATTTACAAGTATGGGCCATAGGCCTACAACAAACATCAGAGTCTAACACAGCGTTCCTACGTCATCGTGGTTCCATTCCTACAGGCAACTTGGAGTGCGGACGTAAACCTCAGTCTTCAGCTCGATCTTGTATCCCTTTGCTTGTAGTCTCTCTTGTTTGAATCTCCGGTGCAAGGGCTATATCTCCATCCTCGTGTATGTCCTTGTATATCCATCCTTGCGTAGATTCCATCCTGGCGGGTACTCCTATTCCATCCTCGCGTAGATCCTGCGGCTGCATCCTTGCATATACTCCTATTTCTAGATCCCTGAGAACATAGTATCGAGTGGGTTGAGTACATAAAGTACTCAGCAAGCCTAATAGGGAGGAAAAGAAAGGTGGAAAGGGAAGGTAGGATTATAGGGCATAGGTGGTGAATGATAGGAGTAAAGTTATAATGTATATAAAATGATGGTTTGGTCCCTAGGAGAGTATTAACCCTTCTCGCTAGTTCCCGGGTTAGTTATAATCATTAGCCATCAGAATTCATACCTTTATTACAGTGTTTGTCCCTAACACATAAGTGACCTCATCTCGACGGTTGCCCATTCAAAGCACGTGGCTATTCGAATAGTTTCAGTATACTCTGCAGAGGTGTACAAATTTCCCCACACGATAGACACTATCCAACACCATCGTCATGGTTTAGACAGGTCTAACAAGCGTCTGTACCCGGTTGGAGCTACCTAAGGATCCATATAACTCTACCACGAATTAATCAGGGGTCGGAAATCCACACAGCGACTTGCATGAACCCTATCATGCAATAAATAGAATTAAGCGGCCCAGTGGCCTAGAAATTAATAAGCGGCTCGAACACGGCCTAACAGAAATTTTACGTGGGGCCAGTATCCCCACGCCGACTGGACATGGGGCCAGTATCCCCATTCGGCTCCTGACAACCCGTTTGAAAGCCCATGTTTGGTTTTAGGTAATTGATGAAACCTAGTTTGCTAACGATTGCTCTAAGTGTTTCATGAAAATGATTAGCAAACAACAAGATGGAGCAAAGGACCGGGTCAGTGGAGGCCACAAGTGAAGGGCAATAACGGCGTCCATGAAAATGGTGTAAGTCCATCAACAAAGGAGAAAGCTCTATTGACGGCATCCATGCAAATGGTATAAGTCCATTATCAAAGGTGTCCACAAGGTCCATCAAGAGATGAGAAGGAAGTTGATAAGAAACCGGGAGCTCAAGGCAAAGGTATAACCAATAGAAGCTCTTTTGGTTTTGGTGATCAAGACTCCATAGAGGGAATGATCACATTTAGGATAGATAGCGGTACTATCAAGAGGGGCAAAATCGTTGATGAAATACGGTTATCAAGTGCCACTAGGTGTTCATGATCATTGCATTGCATATAGATGCTAGTGACAATAACAAACCCTTGGAAAACTCTTTTGAAAAGGCTAACACACGTGCACAAGGTATAGAACACTTAGTGTTAGCACATGGGAACAAAGGGTGAAAGGTTTGAGTGAAAATCTTGAGAAAACAGAGCGTCGGACCGTAGAGTCACAGAGCGTCGGACCAATGTCTTCGGTCCGACGGCTAACACTGCTGAGAGCATCGGACGCTCAATCCCTGAGCGTCGGACCATTAGCCGAAGCGTCCGACGGTGCAGATCGTGCGAGAAATGACGCGTGGCGAGCTCTGAGAGCGTCGGACTCTCGACATTTGTCCGACGGTGAGCGTCGGACTAACGTCCGACGGTTTTCAGGGCTTGGGGAGCTCTCTGGAAACGTCGGACGCTGGCGAGTTTTAGTCCGACGGCCTGCTGTTTTAGAGTACGACGGTGGATACGTGTAGTGCATCGGACCGTGAGGATTGGTCCGACGGCCTACCGTCCGACGGTTCGTTTAGCGCGGGAAGTTAGCCGTTGTGATCCAACGTTCGACTTCAAACGGCTAGTGACACGTGGCATTCATCCGGGGCATCGGACCATGCCGATTAGTCCGACGGTGTGGACGTCGGACAGTCCGACGGTACACAGAAAAGTCTAAACGGCTATTTTCTTGTGTGTGGCTTATAAATAGTCACTTGCCTGGTTTGGGGAGTAGCTCTTGGCACTCCTAAACATCATAGAATACTTGTGAGCCTTCCCACTCCACTCTCACTCATCCTACTTGATTGTGATCATCATTTGGTGAGTTTGGAGAGCATCAAGTGCATTGCATTGATAGAGATCATCTAGAGGCACTTGGTAGTGGTGATTCGCAGCGGTTTCTCTCATTACTCTTGGAGTTTGCCGACTCCTAGACGGCTTGGAGCTGCGAGGATCGTTGAGGGGAGTTGGTGATTGTCTCCGCCTCTGATCAAGGTATTGTGAGGGGTTCTTGAGCCTATCCCCGCGGGAGATCGCGAAAGGCATTTTTAGTGAATTGCTCGTAGCTTGGTGGATCCCCGTCTTGTGTTGGTTGTGCGGCACCCTTGAGAAGGGTTTGGCGTGTGATGCCAATTAGCTCGTGAACCTCCAAGTGGGTGTATCGCTACAACGAGGACTACCTTGCCGGCAAGCAAGTGAACCTCGGTAAAAAATCTTGTGTCATCTCTCTACCGAGGATTTATCTTGTATTTGATTGATTGGTTATATTGGACTTCATATCTTCTCTACACCGGGGGTATTGAAATCACCTTTACTCGTTACTTTTGTGTACTTACTCTCTTGTGTAGTTTGTTAGTTAGTTGCTCACTTAGGAGTAGTGTATAGTAGTGACATAGCCTTTGAGTGTGAACTAGTGATCATAGTGTAGTATACTTGTCTAGGTGGCTTGCATAGTGTAGTTTAGAGCTAGTGCTTTGCTAAGCTTGCTATTGTTACTAATCGGTTTGTTAAGTGTTGTTTGTAGATTTTTATAGGCTATTCACCCCCCTCTAGCCATTTAGGACCTTTCACCATTGTACCTCCGGCCTCCTGATAGATATTATACTTCAACCTTACGGGGTGTGGACCGCAGGTCTACCCATATAGACATGTGGCTGTACGAGTTTCTGACCAGGCGAGAGTGGCTTATGACTAATCAATTTATGACCAAGACAAGCTCTCCAAGTAGGAACCCACTCCGGGCGAACCTACCCAAAGGTAATTTCACACCGCATGAAATTACCTCCCGCTTACTCAGTCGATCTGTTTTAGTTATTACAGCATATCAGGATTCATGTCACATATCAGGATTCATATTCACAGGTTTAATAATAGTAGAATTATTATTTGAGCATTTACATAAATATCGTAAAATAAATTAGGTTTATTTAGTTCAGGTGGTAGAATGGAAAGTGTAGGTTTGGTGGTGGAGGTGGTGAATATGGTGGTAGTGGGAGAGACATTTGGGATAGTAGTGGCATGGTATGTGTGGGGAAGAGGTGAAAGGTATGGATGGGTGGTGGTGGTGGTTTATATGGTAGGCTTTTGGAGGGAGTATTTAGAGAGAGAAGTATTGGTAGGGAAAATATAGAGTGAAAAGGTGGGAAAGGGAAGTTAGACTTGCCTTTACTCGATGACGATCATATCCATGTTCTGGGATCTTGATTCCTGAGTTCCTTGTTCCTTTGTCTTCATGTATTTGTGCTTCTGGAATTCCTCCATCTTCTCGTGGTTAGCTTCTAGTGCTTTCAGGGTCTCTTCACGTCGTCTTCTAGCCTACGCCATCTAGCATTGACAAGCAAAGAACTCCAAACAAAGAAAACAAAACAAGCACAATCAAAACAACGCAGAGAAGAGAGGAACGATCTGCTAAACGTGTCCTAACTAATGGAGATGTTTATACTAGGACTATCACTATTAGGCGAATCTGAAGTAGAAAGCCTGACCAAGTCATTATAAATAACTTGATAGACTTCTATAGATCCACAAGGGGGTTAGCAACACATACGCACATGCATATGTATGTGCCTCGGGTTAGAGTGGTTAGGTACGTGTATACGTATCCATATACACATACAAAGAGTTAGCGGGGTTAGCGTCATATACGCATACGCATATGTATATGCCTGGAGGTTAAGTTAGTGACACATACGCACATGCATATGTATGCGCCTAGGGTCGATTAGAAAGGTGGGTGAGAGGTGGAGGGTTAGCCATGCATAGCATGATACGGTGTATATATGTATACATATATATTTATATATGCGGGTTTATACACACACACATATACATCGCATATGCCTTTGCATGTGAGCGACTATGATTCTATGTGCGGGTGTGTATTCGCGTATTCACATACATGATATGGTGTATACGCCTACGCGAATATACGGTGCAATTGTAACTACGGGTTAGCGAAAAATAAAAGGAGCGAGGGAGTAAATAAATACAACTAGAATTTAAATGGGCACCAAAAATTAGGAAAAAGGTATGAATAGGCAGGGTTGGATTTTAGAAGATTTGTGGTGGACGAATTACGAAATTCGAAATTTGGATGGTGGAGATATGGATTTTAGAAATTTAGTGAAAAATGCGGTTGGGAGAAAAGGCTTGGGAAGTATTTCTAGAATTTTAGGGAATGAAAAATAAGTTGGAAAGGTTTGGGTGGGATATGAAATGTACCTAGTTTATTTACGAATTTTCTGGGATTTTTCGGAAATGAGAAAGGGCTTTGTTTAATCCTCCGTGTACATTCTCTGGATGCGCGTAGCATTTTGCATGGCTGACGCGCGGGTCCAGTCAGTAGTGGGGTTGACAGTACTGTGCGCGTGGGCTCATGAGCCGAGCGGTGGACTGCTTCTCTTTCTTTCTTCATTTCTCATACACCGTGTCCATGGAAGAAAGGAAGAGAAGATGGTCCTGCTGCTTCTACCGTGTGGGGCTCCAAGGGTGAGGTGGCACCTGCCTATTGGACCGTGTGAGGTGGCCAACGCATCGGATGCCTGTCCATCCGTCCTCATCCTCATCGCAGAATACCGAGCGGCCGGGAGGAAGGAGGAGCAGGGTTATTTTTACCGACCGGTAGCCGGTAACCGCCGGCCGGCGGTACCGGTATACCGGTCCGGTTTGACCGGTTACCGGTAGAAACCGGTCGAATTCAAATTTTGAGTTTGAACCCCAGTTCAATCGGTTCCGGACCGGTATACCGGCCGGTTTGAGCGGTTTACCGACCGGTTTGGTGGTAACCGGTCGCATTTTCAAATTTTAGATTTATTTTTTTAAAAAAAAATGCTGAAAAAATTTCTAAAAATAGTTCATGATTTATAGAATCCAATGATGTCAAAGTTTTTCAAATTTGAGTGCGTTTAGTATATTTTTCGACCTTCATGATTTAATGGGCCTTAACGGGCCGGCCAGGGTTTTTTATACCGACCGAAATCCGGTTACCGCCGGCCGGTGGTAACGGTATACCGGCCGGTATAAACGGTAACCGGCCGGAAACCGGCCGAATTCGAAATCGAATTCAAACTCACAGCTCAATCGGTTTTAGACGGGTATACCGGCCGGTATGACCGGTATAAACGGTAACCGGTCAAAACCAGCTGATTTTCTTTTTTTTTAATGCAGAAATTTTTTTTTGAATGGCCTTTGCACATAATGAGGTATAAACACCATACATTTCAGGGATAAATAGTGCCGTAGCAATACATAGGGCATACACATACTTGTATTGTATCAATACATAAGGCACATCAAAGTCATCAATACATAGTATCATATAAATAGCATATTCTTAGTCTCATACACGAACAAATGTGATAGTCATCGGCATAGGCATAATCAACGTTGTATGAAGTATGGAAAGGCCCCCATGCTGCAAGACATCTGATATTCGGCGGTGGACATCAAAGCGATACCTCGCAGTCTAAGCAACTCGGCCTTAAAATCATTCCAAGATTGGCCCGTCCATGCCGCTGTTGTCTCCCATTCTTGAACTAACATAGCGTAAAAATGGGGGTCTTCCCATTCATACACCCATCTGGTCGCAGGTTGCGTGGTAATGTCAGGAATGTGATAGTTATAGCTTGCCTGGGAGGTATCACTGTACGAGGAAGAAGAATGCTGCGGAGTGTCGTAGTCTGTAGGTGCATAAACAGTCCTCTGCGACTCCGGTTGTCCATGGTCGCGGTCCTGAGTAGCATGCGTGAACTGGGTCTCGCCTGCAAAAAACCATTATTAGTAGTTTAGAAGTCATACACAGGAACAATTGTGCGTACGTAGGTGCAATGGATACCTGTGAAATGAAGACCACCACCTCCACCAGAACCACTACCACCAGCACCAAACCCACTGCCACCACCACCACTACCAGAACCACTACCACCAGCAGCACCACCAGCACCATCACCATCACCATCACCATCACTGCCACCGTCACTGTCGTCATCAGAACCGTCATCAGTTGAGCTGCTATCCTGAGACTCCTGATATGGTGGACTACGCTGAGCCTCATCCTCAGTTTCAGTGTCACTGGTCACTTGCTTTTTCTTTCCGCGTTGACGCTTGGGGTCACCCTTCTTAGGCGGCATCTCCATCTTCCTCTTCCCGAGGTGACTATCACCCACATGTATACGGGCCCAATCACTGATGGAATCATCTCCTGTGGCCTGACGTAGATCTTGGGCGTCTATGTGGTCACTACGAGCACAAACAAATAAATCACATAAATAAAATGGACATACATAATATGAAAGCCAGACAGAGACACACATTATACCTGACAATATGTGATGGCATAGGGGCGTCTACTTCGTCATCATCCTCATCAAGAACTGGTGCCTGGTTTGATCTACCATACTCCATCCATTGCCTAACTGGATTGTTCGAGTCATAGAATGAGACTTCGGCGAACTTGTCAATGAAATCTTCGTCATCATGCAGTGGCGGTCCAGAGATATCCGCTAGTCGCAGCCGAAGATTGTAGTTGACATACACAAGCTTGTTTAGTTTTTTGTGGGACAACCGATTGCGAACCTTCGTATGAAGCAAGGCAAAAGTACTCCAATTCCGCTCGCATCCACTGGAGGAGATACATTGTGCAACAAGCCGCAAAGCAAGACGCTGCAAATTTGGAGTTTGACTACCAAATATCATCCACCAGGCCGCTGCAAGTGTAACACATTATGTTAGATATATATTCCACGAGAGCAAAGCATCAAGGGTAGAGAAGTGCTCTTAGGCTCTTACATGGGCTAGTCCTTGGATCCGCTGCCATTTTCATAGAGAGTTCGGAGCCAAACTCACCAAGCTTCTGTCGAAAAATCTCTGCCTCTTGTAAAGCCTGCATGGCGCTCTGCAAATCCGTCATGCGCGAAAATGTATCTTTCAGACCATTAAACATTGTTGGAGTTGGATCCATTTTATATGCGTACTTTGGATTTAGGACAGCACCTGCAACACATGACAAATGCCAAACAAGGGAACGGTAAGTATTTATTTCATGGAGCTTGCTAAGTAAATATAATTCATGATCGTACCTGAACCCACATACGTGTCAATGTACACGTCAGTAATCCTGTTGTCCATAATCTGTCGATACTCATTCCATGTCTGTTTATTTCTTCCAAAGACAAACTCCATCTCCATTTTGCAAGTCTGGTAGGCATACACTACATCACACATGTTAGGCTGCTTGTCTTGATCAGCGAAGCGGAGGAACTTATAAATTGGTTGAACTATTTTGATGATGTATTCCAGTCCCTCCCACCACTGGATACTTGATAACCTTGAATGAGCAAAGCGACCGTCTTCACATTTTATCCACTTGCTTTGCAGAAATTCAGGAGAAGACATCCACTGCATGAACTTGTCACGTTTCCGGTGAAAGCTCTCTAGGAACATGTAGTTGGTCCCAAATCTAGTAACATTCCACTTGACCAACTCACCACCGATTGCCTTCCTCATCATTGCATTCAACTGAGCATGGTTGTGCAAAAAGGTTGAGATTCGCTTGCATGTTGCGATTGTACCTGCATGTTCGGGCCTTTCACCAATATCCTTCAACATCAAGTTGATGGTGTGTGCAAGGCATGGCGTCCAAACAATATGAGCATAATGGTTCCCCAGTATCTTGCAAGCTTTTTTGTAGTTGGCGCCATTGTCGGTCACCACATGTACGACATGCTCGGCGCCAATCTCTTCAACAACCTTACGAATTTCCTGAAAAATAACCACAACAGTTTTTACAAATGTGACGTAAATCACAATATTATAAATAGTATGAATCTAACAACATGTTCAGAAGCTACCTGGTATAAATAATTGGCATCTTGACTTCGCCCAGTTGCATTAACAGATTTATGAAACCATGTGACCCCATTGCAATAAATCAGGAAGTTGATGACACTCATTCTAGTGGGGCCAGTCCAAGAATCACACATCAACGTCACGCCAAAGTTGGTCCATTCCTTCTGAAACTTTGCGTACCTAGCCTTCAAGTCTTTCTCGTTCTCATCTAGGTACTTGCCATCGATATCCCTTCCAGTAGGTGACACAATGCCTTCACCTGTAAGCAGAAGCCATTCGTGAGAATACATAAAGATAGAAACGTCAAAATTGAGAGAGATGACTCTGAAAGTTGTACTAACCCCACTTTTGTGTCTCTCTCACCGCACTTATGAAGTACGGATTGTCGGCCTGTCGTCCTGGGATTCCTGCAACATGGAAAAACTTTCCCCAAGCTTTCCCAATAGCTTCCTTTGCATTCTTCCCCTTCTGCGTCCAAGACCCTGTATCAATCCTTGGTTGGACCATTCCTCTCCTCCTACCGGCTGCCAAATTGTAGTCCTGCAGAACCACAGGAGTCTCCCTCTGTGATCCTGCTCTTCGAAACATCCTTTGCAAAAGATTCCCACCCTGTGAACCACTACCCCCCTCCACGGTCGTAATTACCTCCTCTCTGTTGCACCCCCTGCTCGTACTCATATTCTGCTCTCGACTGATTAAGTGCTTGCTGGAGCTGCTCCTCATATTCATCATCACCAAGTGGATGGTTACCCTCCGCTGCAGCCTTCTCTCTTGCCAACTTTTGTCGAGACCGGTCAGAAGTTGCCTTTTTAGTTCTATCAAGATCACGTTGAAAGTACTCACGCACATCATCTGGCACGCTTCTGCAATGCACCACCTGCGACCCGCGACCGGCTAAATGTTCTTTGAATCTTGTTGCACCACCACCTCCTTTCATCGTATGACAGTAGTTGCACCTCCACCCAGGAGAAAGGTTTTCACCATGCTCCCATACAATGTCTTTTTCTCTGCTTGACATTGTGCACCTGCATGAATGGACAACACAAACTAATCAATCACATAGATTAAATCTACGTAAATAAGTGGCTAAGTCACAACCTTCCACCTAAATAAAATTTACCTAAACAATATAAACCTAAAATATACATCAGTATATACCTAAAATATACATCAGTATTAGCACACCTACAACCTAAAATATACATCAAACCTAAAATCCTAAACCAAATCTTAAACATAACCCTAACTAATAACCTAAACACACCATAAATCCTACTAAAATCCTAAATCAAATTACCACTGCACCCTAGATCAATAGATAACTACTTCCTATTCCAAATCCTAAAGCTAATCCTACTAAAAATGCTCAAGAAAAAAAAGGAAACAACCTTACCTGCCGAAACCGGCGAAACCGCGCGGTTACCGGTTGAAACCGGCCAAGAAACCGGTGCAACCGCCCGGTACCCGGCGGATCCGCGCGCGCGTCGGTATCCCGGTCTTACCGACCGGTATACCGGTCCTACCGGCCGGTAAGAAAGCGGCGGCGAGCGGACGAGCGGGGAGGCGGCGGTTTCGGCTGCTGCGGCGCGGAGGGGGGAAATGGGGGGTGGCTCTGGCCCCCCCCCCGTGACCCAGGGTGCCGTTTTGTGCCCGTTCGGGCCTAATGGGCCTAACGGGCCTTAACGGGCCTTTTTTTTTTACTTCGGGACTTCGAAAAAAATTCTAAATGTAGTCAAATTTGAAAAATTTTGACACCATTGGAATCTATAAATCATGAAGTATTTTTAGGAATTTTTTTACCATTTTTTGCTCCGATTTTAAATTTGAAATTTCGGTTTTTTCAAACCGGCCGGTACCGGTACCGGTCCGGACCGATATGACCGGTAACCGGCCGGTTACCGCGGTATTCCATCGGTAAAAAAAACCCTGAGAAGGAGTAATCGAGAGGGAGAGAAGGAAGGTGGAGGAAGGGAGAGAGAACGGGAGCAGGGCGGAAGATGGACGGCGGCGATGGGTTGCCCGGTGGCGCTGGGTGTCCGTGGCTTCGGTACTGGTGGCTCCACTCCGGCGCGAGCGAGCGTCGGGCGGCAGTGGCTCCGGCCACGGCGGCTCGGCTACGACCTCTCGCGGTTAGCTGCTGTGAGCGCAGGCGGTGCTCGCCTTCGGGTCGTGCTAGCCGGGCAGCGAGGTCTGGGAGCAGCTCCGGCGGCTGGGAGGCACGGCGCGGGCGACTCCGAAGACGACGCTGTGGCCACGGTGTCCGTGGCGCTGGGCTCCGGTGTGGCCGCGGTCTCGGCGGTCGGATAAGCAGGGAGGAGTAGGGAACAACGCGGAGCTCCTGCGCGGTCTCCGTCGTGAGGCAGTGCTCGAGCCCTCACTTGCTGATGCCCCGCCATGGCAGCTTCACCGGCTATTTATAGGCGCTAAGCGAGTCGGTGCCGGTGGAGATATTTTGCCGACCACGCACAGTAAGGCGGTGGAGAAGGTCAGCGGGTTCACTGTGCCGTGGTCGTCGCACAGTGCGGCGTTGACACAGCGCAGAGAGAGGATGGAGGTGGAAGATGAATATGACAGGCGGGGCCCACGTGTAAGTGACAGGAGGGTTGAGGGGAGGGAGATGAGCGGCCTGCCTGCTTGCTGCTTGTGCGCCGGCCCAAGTGGCCGAGCTGGGCTGGGCATAGGCCCACGCGGGAGAGGGAGTGAGGGAGAAGGGGACGGGCCGAGAGAGGGGAGAAAGGTTTGGGCCCGAGAAGCTCTTTCCATTTAAGAAACCCCTTTTTAATTTCCAGAGAATAAACTTAGGCACAAACGAATGGATCAAGGGTTTGAAAGTGGAAGGCTTTGGGATATTCAAGGAAGATATTTTAGTGCCGCAAATAAATTCTAGAAAGCAAACAAACAGCCAAACAAGCATGCAAGCATTCCAACAATCTATGAAACATTCAAATATTCAAACAAAGCTAGAGAATGCATATGGTGAATTTCAATGCAAGGTTTTCGGAAAAAGGATTTTCGAAAATGGTTTTACGGAAAATAAATAAAGTCAATTTAAATTTGTTGGAAAATTTTAAAAAGTTCAAATTTTTAGTGAAATTTAAGATGATTAAAAATACGGATGTTACAAGGGGGTATGCCCCTTTATTCATAACCCGGTGGGATGCACGTGCGCCGTAGGATCAAACCGACTTAAAACAAGGGCTGAGATGACTCCACAAAGGCGGCGAAAGAAGACTCCAGAAGATAGGCCGAAACCCTAGCAGGAGGCGCCGGCCGGCCCCACCCTTGTGCCGGCCGGCCCCACCCTGGTGGGTCTCGGGTCCCGGTGCTTCGAGCGTGTTCCAGATGCTTCTAGTGTTCTCATGATGATGTCTCCTTGGCGGTTAAGTTACGTGGTAATCATGCTCTTTAACCCTTCTTTTATGCTTTTCTGGAGTCGCCCCTGGAAAATACAGAACATGCAAAACTCGTGGAAACTGTCAGTTAAAACCCTAGACTAGTGTGTATTCTTGTATACTTTGGTGTCTAAAGTTTTAATAAAAGTTGACGTTATCCACCGTCAACAAAGGCGAGTGAAGATTTTCATCATCGCTCCTTAGTATTGGGTTTCGATATGGAAACCATGCCACTAGAAAACATGATAACATCAACGGGGTATTTATAGAATCAGGATATATTGATGCATCCAAGATTAATTTGATACCCATAGAGAGATCGTAATCTCAAATAATTGTGTTAGCGGTACAATAAGATTCCTTTCTATCCGGTTGAATCCCATTGATTCTATATAGAGGGAGGCAATACTCGATTATGAATTTGCACTCATATAGAATTTGTATATCATGTGTGAGATACATGATATTATTTGGTAGTCGACAACGTACTACATGTGGTAATACAATATTAGGCTAAAAATATTCCAGTGAAATATGAAGACTTTTGGAAGTCCTGCTTGTTGAAGTGAACTTCAAACTTATTCCAAAATACTCGCTTGCCTCCAATGAGTTGGAGGTATAGTTGAGCCATTTTTTTATTTGGAATTTCCTTGTACATGGATTGTACAATCACCTTTTTTGTGAAAAAAGTGAGATTTGTCACACATGATCACTTTTCTAAATGAAAAATGATACTTGCATTTATGAGAATCCATTATGTTATAATTGCCATGGACCAAAGATCCTTGATAAGCTAGTGAGCGAACAATCATTTATGATATGGGCAATACAACATCCTTTGTCAAAATCCTGATGGACTTGCAAAAGGTAGGTGGATCTCACTCTTTTGAATACACGGATTTGTGGGAATCCAAGTATCGGAGTTGCATCAGAGATGCAAACACGCAAGTGTGGTAATATCCAGAATGGACTGAGCGTTTGATTGGGATCAAGCAATAGCAGCAGTGGTGCCATATGCCCCAGTGATATTGTTGATATCATGGTGCTCATATCGGGAAAATAAATTCCGTCATGCGAATATGGAAAATATTTCGGACTAGAGAAATTAGCCATGTGTCCTATATGAGTATATCATGTATGAATTTACTTTGATAGTAAATTATATAGCAAGAAAGGCAAAATTTTAGGGTTCATAGTGATGCTTGATCATTTCATAAAAGTTTTGGATTCCATTCCTGTGGGAATAGATGATGTAAAATCTTTGCCAAAACATAGACTCTGTATTTGACAGAAAGGTACCCCAAAATAATACACTATATGTTGCTATTTATTTAAGTAAAAGGTTACTTAACTAACTCCATATTCAAGATGCGTCTTGAATTGGCATATGCAAATATTGTGAAGTCAAGATGAGTCTCGAATCACGTGTAGTGTTTACCTCTTATTGGATAGGTGATGGAAAATCACTACTATCATCATTGTGTATGGCCAATCTGAAGGATGGTAATCACCTGCAGGTGTAGACCCTTTTGTGGTTCATATCCAAAATTGGGTACGCACATTGAGGATAAAATCTCATGGTAGTACTATGGTACACCTTGTGTATGACCAATTTCGAAAAAAATGAACAAAATTGCACCGTGAGGGTGAAGGTCATTTATCCTAAAATTCAATATTGGTACGCACGTTGAGGATAATTACAATGTGTAACACAGTGTAGATCCCGCAGTAGTACTATGGTACTACCTTGTGTATGACCAATATACGAAGTTTTATGATATTATTATACACAAATGATAAGGTAATCATTGAAAGTATTTGCATAGTTGTAATAATGAATTGCAAATGCAAAGATCAAGGTAAACTCGAATTATATAGGTTATATTTTGTCTCATATTTTTGGAATTAGGTAGTCACCATGAGGATGTAGACCTTTTTATAATTAATTTACATTAGGATGTAGTGCTTGCATGTTCATCATCAAATTGGAAGTGCACTTTGAGGAATAAATCCCACAGTAGTATGAGATACTACCTTGTGATTGCCAATTTGATAGAACAAAAGATGACATCGCGTAAATTAGATTCCAAACGAGGCTAAAATTATTGCATTTGCGCGTACGAATTATAAAAATTGTAATGAAACAAAAAATATATAATAAGTACGAAATTGAATTCATAATGCGGAGTAAAAAAATATTTACAGTGCAGATAATTGGGTAAACTAATTTGTGAAAATAAAGCATGAAAATACTGATGAAAAACTGCAAGAAATAAATATGCAGAATATTAAAGTGGAAATGCCTGTGGGCAAACTCCTTCGAACACTACCAGAAATTTAAGTGTAGAACTGAAATATGAATTTACTGTGGTAAACTCATCTGCAGTGGCACATATAATAATGTGATTTCTGATGACGCATGGTCTCAAAAAAAATATTTATTTGCATGAGGCAAATACTATGCATCATAATTCATTTTAAACACGGAGTCTAAAATGAGTATTTACGTGGGGTAAATATAGTTGTTTACACCGAAATTCGGTAAATTTGTCCCAGAAAGGAAACAGCTGGCCGATGGTATAGAAACAAAGAAATACACAAAATTTTGGGCTGGGAGCCGATAACCGATACTAAACGGAGATAGCCGATACCAGAGGAAGATAGCCGATTTCGGAAGCAGACTCCGTCCAGCGGAAGGAAGAAAATAGCCGATTGCACGGTGAATCGGTTATCGGGTCAAGATGACAGGAGGCGCGCAGCGTCGGTATTAATGACGTCATCCAGAGTCCGCGCCGTCAGGATGCGATTACGATCGGAGTCCGTTATGGAAAGGGAAGGTGGGACTCCAAGTTACCTTAGATATAGGATAGTTTCTTAGTTTCCTCATCTATTGATGAGTTGTAATTCGATTAGGACTCTAGCTACGCTCAAGGTATAAATATAAGCCCTCAGCCATTGTAAAATATACAACAATATCAATACAACACAACTTTCGGCTCCGGCCAAACAAACCCTAGAGTCAGTCGAGTCCAGCGAGTTACTTCATCCAGGCTGGGTGTCATCCGATGGATGCAGGCTTGCTTGTAAATATCGTCAACCCCCTGTTAAATTATGTCTTTTTAGCGTCATCCGGTGGACGTGGAAGCATGGCGGACCAGGGTCCTTGCTAAGCTCTGTTTCTTTGGCGTCATCCGGTGGACGTGGGAAGCACAGTGAGTCAAGGATGATTCACGCTGGTTTACCCGATCAATCTGTGTTAGCCGTCATCCGGTGGACGAGATGCAGATTAGGACGGTTTTCACGTGCGGATTAGTTATCGATTCGTGTTTGTTTGCTTGATTAATCTATTAGTTAACGTCATCCGGTGGACAGGCTATAGATTAAGACAGTTTGCATGCATGGATTAGTTATCGGCTCTAGTTAAATTTGGCAGTTTAGCTAGATTCATTAAGTTACCGATGTTGCTTATGTTTATTGTTTATTATTTAAAGCAATCATCAACTTGCCCGTCTTGATCCATATGCGTCGGCTTATATTTAATAGATCTATATGTTCAACGAATTATGTTTGTCATTCGTTTTATATTGATAAGATAGAATGCTTTGCACCAACCGGTTGTATTTTGGATCTAGATTAGATACGGGTCGCACTCAAGTAATAAAATAAACATTGTCTAGATTTAAGGGTTAACGGATCTAAGTTGCAACTTCATCATGACTGCCTCGATCCGCTCGATCTCCACTGTTGTAAGATTGTGATTTAGATCTATTAGCCGGAGAATTGAAACATTGTTTGCTTTATAGACTTGTATGTTGCTCGTATACACTAAATCGGCTGAAATAGCCGATTTCATCTTGTTTTTACATTGAGATATCTTATGATCATGTTAGCTTGCTGTGACTACATCTTTTATAGCATATTTCTGTCTAATGCAAGTATATGTCATTGAATTCATGTCTGAATCGGTTAACTTGAGTTATAATGCATGTTTCGCTACAATCGGTTCATAACATGGCGGAATCGGCTTTCTAGTCGATCTCCCATTACATCGGCTCTTCGAGCCATACAGTTGGAACTATCTGGACATACCGGTTAGTTCCGCCCTGTGATTACTGATTACTATCTTTTTCCTTGTCAATTGCAGGTCAAATTGACTGGCACGCTTGGGTGTTACTGACACTCTCAGACCGAGTCCGAAGCTAGCTGGATCTGCGAGAGCTTCACTGCCTCAAGGGTCGTTTCCGGCTTCGCTGGTGTGTTGGGCTTAGGGAACCACTTTTTGCGCCAACACACTTTTTGGCACGCTCGGTGGGACCTTTCATTGTAGACCATGGCAAAAGGAAAGGCTGCGGCGAACGGCCCCTCCAGGGATGACGGTGTCCTCAGGGTCAGGGTCGAAGATCTCAGTGAGGAGGACGCGGCAGTGCTGAACAAGATTGTTGAAGAATTCGCTGATGCCTGCCTGCTTTCATTCAGCAAGCAGCGTGATGGCTCGGTAGTGAAGAAGAATGCATTCCCTAGATGGATCATGGACGGCCATTCTGATGAATCTGAAGAGGAGTGCAAGGCCGACCTCAAGCAGATGCTGGAAGAAGCGACCTGGGAGGCCGCCTATTCAGCAGTCGGCCATCACCATAAATCCTTCCTGCAGACATTCTATAACATCATGAAGACTGTTCTCAAACGGCAGGATTGGGAGTCTCTGGGTCCGGTTTACTTCAACATACCCGCAGAGGATGCAGATCCAAAAGCAGCGGCAGGGACCTCCAATTTCTCACCACAACAGCCGAGCCAGCCGAAAACGCCAGGGCAGGGTGCCACTGCGGCCGGTTCGGCTCAAAAAATAGCAGCTTCTTCAAGATTATACAAAGATCATACTCCGGAGGAGCTCGCCGCTTTCATGCAGGCCACTGGACAGTCGGTGAACTCGATGAACTCATCAGCAGTGAATCCGACAGCTGGAAATACGCCGGCGGCAGACGTGGCCAACCCAACTCCTGGATACCATGAGGGGATCACATATCAAGACCTTCAGGCAGCACCGCATCCGGGGTACGCCCAGACACCCAACAATCAGCTACTGGAGCAGATGAGTGCCATGCTCCGTGATATGTTCGGTTTACAGCCGAAGACCGGGACTGGAATCAAATACAGGCGCCCTTACCCCGAGTGGTACGACCGGGTGACATTGCCGCCCAGGTATCGCTTACCCGACTTCTCCAAGTTCAGTGGGCAGGACGACATCACCACCATGGAGCACATCAGCCGTTACCTGACCCAGCTCGGCGAAGCTTCGTATGAGGTAGCTCACAGGGTCCGGCTCTTTCTGCTATCATTGACAGGGTCGGCGTTTAGCTGGTTTGCATCTATGGAGCCTGCCTCGATTCAAGGCTGGGAAGATCTGGAGACTAAATTCCATAATTACTTCTTTTCCGGCACTGGGGAGAAAGACATCATAGATCTCACCAACATGCGCCAAAAGCCGAATGAACTTGGATCGGCTTTCATCAAGCGGTTCAGGGCGACCAGGAACATGTGTTACTCTTTGAACCTGAACGACAAGCAGCTCGCCAAGATAGTGGTCAGTGGGTTGCTCCCACACGTCCAAGAGAAGCTTGTGGGCACCAACTTCAACAGCATCAGCGAGGTGATGCAGAGGGTGGCCACATTAGAACAGCAGGCCCAGAGTTTCAAGAAGGAATCAAAATACAAGTAGGCCTACGTCTGTGATTCCGACTCAGAGGATGGAGAGAATGAAGAAGTGGCTGCTGTTGAGCTTAAATGGGGAACAAAGCCCATGGCCGTACCGAAGGGTTGGAGCGCGGAAGATCAATACGACTTTGACACGCGCAAGCTGGACAAACTCTTTGACCTATTAGTCAGTGCAGGCCACATCACCTTCCCAGCTGATTACGTCAAGCCATCTCCTGAAGATTTGCAGGGAAAATCATTCTGCCAGTACCACGGCCTCACCTCACACTCTACAAACAATTGCCGCAATTTCAAAGCAGCAATCCAGAATGCTATTAGGCGTGGTTTGTTGAAATTTGAGGCTCCTCCCAAGGGAAAGATAAAGATCGACAAATTCCCATTCCCGAAAGGGCAGAACATGATCCAGATCGCGAATCCTCTGACTAAAGTAAAGGTATTAACCTCCGAACGGGCCAGGAAGAACTCCTCAGTTGATACCGATGCACAAATCACAGCTGAGGAGCTGACGCTGATCAAAGGAAGAAGGGAACAGAATCAGAGACAGCCGGAGCAGGGAGAATCCAGTGGCACCAAGAGCAGGAGGCCCACACACCAGCACCTTCTGAACAAGTGGCGGCGACAGAAAAAGAAAGATCATCAGAGGCGGCTGCAGCGCGAAGAAGAGGAGTACCGCAGGTGGCTCCGCGAAGAAGAACAGGCGCGCTATCATGAAGAAATGACCCGCCACCGGGGAGGTGAGGAGGATCATTGGCATTGCCCATTCTTCCGACATTGTTGGAATGAAGGCCTGAGACTGCCAACGCTGCGCAACTGCCCAGAATGCAGCGATCAGTACCGAGAGTACAGGCAGTCCCAGGTCAACCGCCGGTCTGTACATCAGAGGCTGGGGAGCCCCCACAGCCCGCGGGATCGGCGTGAAAAAAGGGACTCGCACGATCGGCTTGATGAAGCGGTAGTTGAACGCCGACAGCCGGTTTGGCAAGAGAATCAGTGGTGCCCAGGGGATCTAACTAGGAGCCAAAGGCGCCGGGTGCAACGGCTCAGAAACAGAGAGCTCCAAGCTGAGGGACGTGCCAAACAGATATGGCACGAGAAGCCTCCACAAAATAATGGAAAGGCTGTAGCCGATGCACAGATGGTGTTCGTGCTGCCTGCAGAGTTTAAAGCCAAGAAGTATGATACCGAGTCCGACTCAGACGATTCGGGATCAGAAGACGGAGTGGCCAAGTTAGTGCTCGCACAGCAAGCTACTTTTGATAAGCTAGCCAAGAATCGACATTTGAAGGCCCTCTATCTCAAAGGTTATGTCGACGGCATGCCCATGACGAAGATGTTAGTGGACGGTGGTGTCACTATCAATCTCATGCCCTACACTACATTCCGCAAGCTAGGCAAGGGTCCCGATGATCTAATAGAAACTGATCTAATGCTCAAGGATTTCGGGGGCAATTCTTCCAACACTCGGGGGGCAATCAACGTCGAGCTAACAGTGGGGAAGAAAACACTGCTTACCACCTTTTTTGTGATCGACAGTAAAGGTGCCTACAGCTTGCTACTCGGACGCGACTGGATTCATGCCAACTGTTGCGTGCCATCGACCATGCATCAGTGTCTCATTCAGTGGCATGGCGATGAGGTCGAAGTGATCCCGGCCGACGACTCGGTCAGCGTGGCGACGGCAGATGCCACATACTGGGAAGCTGGGGATCATGACTGTTTCTCTGGCAAGACTTGGGAAGGAGGCTCCATCAAGGTCAGTGATGAGAGTCAACAGCCGATCAGGGCAATCGGCTCTGAGTCTTTTTATTAAATGGAGAATTCGATTGACGGCACAGAGGGTAAGTTGGGGCAAGGATTCACGTCGGCCGAAAAGCTCGAAGAAGTGGATGTTGGACCCGGCGACAGACCAAGGCCGACGTTTATTGCCGCCAATTTAGACCCAGAGTTCAGGTAGGAGCTGGTTCAACTATTGAAAGAGTACAAAGATTGTTTCGCCTGGGAATATTATGAAATGCCTGGATTGGACAAATCTATTGTTGAGCACAGGCTACCTATCAAGTCAGGGTTTCGGCCACACAAGCAGCCTCCACGTCGTTTTAGAGAGGATGCTCTACCCGACATTAAGGCCGAAATCACGAGGTTGTTAGAAGCCAAGTTCATTCGAGCGTGCCGATATGCCGAGTGGATATCGAACATCGTCCCTGTGTATAAGAAAAATGGTAAATTGCGAGTCTGTATTGATTTCAGGGATTTAAATAGAGCTTCACCGAATCAGAGCTAGTGTGGAAAGTCATTATATCTATTGGTACCAAAGATAGCCGATTCGGTAAATGGTCGCCAAACTGGGAAGGCCCGTATCGCCTGGTGGAATGCTCTCCGGGTAATGTTTATATCCTTGAAGACTTGGAAGGGCAGAGACTCGCCAGAGCCATCAACGGGAAGCATCTGAGGAAATACTACCCTAGCATCCCAGTTGGGGGTGATAGCCGATTCATGTGAATCTGGCTCTAACAGCCAATGCCGTGCAAGCGGATCGCCTTCAGGATAAAAATGGCCAACATCGTAGTAACGAGTCGCCCTTAGCACAAAAATGAAATACCCTCGATGGGGTGTAACAGCCGATGCGATAAGCGTCGCCTTTAGAGTAAAAAATAAAAACAAAATATACAGCCTTGCAGATTGGATTGTTTCGGGCATAACGAGTTCAGAAGTATCATATACATCAAAATGCCTAATACAGTCTAGTTTGGATTATTGATGCTATCCCGGAGGAAGACGAAGCGCCGCCATCAATAGTCACACACCGATCGGCTTTTTGGGTCAGGCTGTTTAGCCGATCCTATTGTGAGTACCCACAAGCCGATTCGTAGTGAATCTAGCTGAGGGGTTAATTCTAAGGGAAAGCAGAACAAAGCCGATGCTAAGAAGCAGGCCCGAAAGCCGATTCGTATGTAGAATGGATCAGGCTAAGTAATCGATTATATGATGCGAAGAAATAATGGCGAAGAAGACCTTTGAGGACACACACGGCGTCTCAAGATCCTGCATCAGCTATGCCTTGGGGGCTCGGACTCGCCGCATGCACAGTTGCACGACATCAAGCGATCCATCACGAAGACGGACAAAACGAGTGACTTTCATTGGCTCCTACATCTTCAATGATGGTATGCACAACTCTACTCTCACAGTTTCAAAGTTTATAATTGGAAATGTTTAAAGGCAAAACTTTGAAATCTTAAGGATAACTCCACTCTACAAATATGTGATATAAATATTTTAGTTTGTCCATTGTTGAAATGATTAATAGATGCTCTGTTTCATGTCTCACCCGTGTCTAGTTTATAATTTTGATTTCTTTAAGGTTTGAGTTTTTTGGTCTGATACTTGTCTTGAAGTCTTGAGAACCTGTGGATTGCGTAAAGTTTGAACTTTGTCTAAAAGTGGCTGTAGAATGTGAATGGAAATAGAATTTGCTATGACATTATTCTGAGAGATACTTGAAATCCGGAGAGTTTTATAAAATGATTAATAAAGATTAATTGATTTCATATTGAGCCTTGTCAAATTATTGTGACCACTAGTGAGATTATAGTCATGTTCCTAAGATCAAAATTCACGTACACGTTATAAATTAATAAAATTCCTTGATGAGCCATGAACATTCTCTCTTTGATTAAGATAAGATATGAGGCTATTCTATAAACTCAGAAATAAAAACGACGGACACGTGTCCGCCAGAACTGAGAAGAGAAAAATAAAAAATGACGATCGCGTGATCGCCAAATAAAAATAAAAGATGGCCAAAGGCCCAATAGCCTTATAGTTTAGAATGATCAAAGAGAGTGGCATATGCACAGGGAAAATAAAAATACAAAAAATATTCACTTGCACTTCTTGATCTAAGTATATGACTTTTATCTCCTTAAGGTTCGGTTTTTTTGACTTTGCAATATTATGTGATACAATTTATAAAAAGAAATAATAAAACTCCGGAAGAAAAGTGTTCGAGGCATAACAGATAAGCAGTTCTGTAGCTGTTCTGTTTTGCAGTTGCTTGAGAACTTAGTGAAAAGTAAAAGCCCCATGGTTGAAGAGATAGATGGATGAATAAAGTACCATTTTATTCAAATTTAAAAGAAATCTTGGTTATAAATATGATACTCTTGAGATGTAATCGACATTGTAGCATCTTCTGATCAACAATATCTAAGAATGGATAAAACTATAATATTTATACACATATGCATTTACTACTAATCTATTTCCACATGTATTGGAGGATTATTGTTTTACAGGACTTGCATACAGAGGTGTGGAAATATGGTGAGAACATGCTTATATTTCAAGGATTAAAGGAAGAAGACCTAGACGCACTATGGCTGCTAGTGAGTTTCTCGGCACAAGGAAGACCATTGGATCATAGTTCGAAGCATGAAGAAATCATACTCCGAACTAGGGGGCCTGTGTTTACACCAAAATTCGGTAAATTTGCCCCAGAAAGGAAAGAGCTGGCCGATGGTATAGAAACAAAGAAATACACAAAATTTTGGGCTGGGAGCCGATAACCGATACTAAAGGGAGATAGCCGATACCAGAGGAAGATAGCCGATTTCGGAAGCAGACTCCGTCCAGCGGAAGGAAGAAAATAGCCGATTGCACGGTGAATCGGTTATCGGGTCAAGATGACAGGAGGCGCACAGCATCGGTATTAATGACGACATCCAGAGTCCGCGCCGCCAGGATGCGATCACGATCGGAGTCCGTTATGGAAAGGGAAGGTGGGACTCCAATTTACCTTAGATATAGGATAGTTTGTTAGTTTCCTTATCTATTGATGAATTGTAATTCGATTAGGACTCTAGCTACGCTCAGGGTATAAATATAAGCCCTCAGCCATTGTAAAATATACAACAACATCAATACAACATAACTTTTGGCTCCGGCCAAACAAACCTTAGAGTCAGTCGAGTCCGGCGAGTTACTTCATCCAGACTGGGTGTCATCCGGTGGACGCAGGCTTGCTTGTAAGTATCGTCAACCCCCTGTTAAACTATGTCTTTTTAGCGTCATCCGGTGGACGTGGAAGCATGGCGGACCAGGGTCCTTGCTAAGCTCTGTTTCTTTGGCGTCATCCGGTGGACGTGGGAAGCACAGTGAGTCAAGGATGATTCACGCTGGTTTACCCGATCAATCTGTGTTAGCCGTCATTCGGTGGACGAGATGCAGATTAGGACGGTTTTCACGCGCGGACTAGTTATCGATTCGTGTTTGTTTGCTTGATTAATCTATTAGTTAACGTCATCCGGTAGACAGGCTATAGATTAAGACAGTTTGCATGCATGGATTAGTTATCGGCTCTAGTTAAATTTGGCAGTTTAGCTAGATTCATTAAGTTACCGATGTTGCTTATATTTATTGTTTATTATTTAAAGCAATCATCAACTTGCCCGTCTTGATCCAGATGCGTCGGCTTATATCTAATAGATCTATATGTTCAACGAATTATGTTTGCCATTCGTTTTATATTGATAAGATAGAATGTTTTGCACCAGCCGGTTGTATTTTGGATCTAGATTAGATACGGGTCGCACTCAAGTAATAAAATAAACATTGTCTAGATTCAAGGGTTAACGGATCTAAGTTGCAACTTCATCATGACTGCCTCGATCCGCTCGATCTCCATTGTTGCAAGATTGTGATTTAGATCTATTAGCCGGAGAATTGAAACATTGTTTGCTTTATAGACTTGTATGTTGCTCGTATACACTAAATCGGCTGAAATAGCCAATTTCATCTTGTTTTTACATTGAGATATCTTATGATCATGTTAGCTTGCTGTGACTACATCTTTTATAGCATATTTCTGTCTAATGCAAGTATATGTCATTGAATTCATGTCTGAATCGGTTAACTTGAGTTATAATGCATGTTTCGCTACAATCGGTTCATAACATGGCGGAATCGGCTTTCTAGTCGATCTCCCATTACATCGGCTCTTCGAGCCATACAGTTGGAACTATCTGGACATACCGGTTAGTTCCGCCCTGTGATTACTGATTACTATCTTTTTCCTTGTCAATTGCAGGTCAAATTGATTGGTACGCTTGGGTGTTAGTAACACTCTCAGACCGGGTCCGAAGCTAGCTAGATCTGCGAGAGCTTCACTGCCTCAAGGGTCGTTTCCGGCTTCGCTGGTGTGTTAGGCTTAGGGAACCACTTTTTGCGCCAACAATAGTACTGCATTATTATGTTAAAACTGATGGTTAAAACATAAATAAACAATCCATTAAAGACTGTTATGCAATTTACAGTAAAAGGAGGGATTTTTCAGCAATTTTATCAAGCTTATCCATCCAGATGCACAGGAGACGGACGGTTTCCATCGATTATGTCTCTTGGCCTCCGTGCGTGCCTACTGGGGCCGCCGCTGCTGTGGGGTCCTTGTCCGTCGCCACCACGAGCCGAGCCGAGGGCCGCTGCACCGCTGCCGTGGCCGGGCGAAGGAGCAGCCGTGCCGGGGCTGCAGCGCCGCGGGCTGTAGAGGCCGTGGTCACCCTGCCGCTAGGCCGCCGAGCCGCCTCTAGCGGGCAGCGGCCACGCCGGGGCCAGGAGCAGCCGCGCCGGGCGGGCGGCAGTGCGGGTCGTGGAGGCCGCGCTGCTCCGTCCGTGGCCACCCTCGGGCATGCCACGCTGTGGCCGCGCCGTGGCCGGGTCGCGCCGCACCATGGCGGCTGTAGTCGCACCGGGGTCGACCGCAGCCGCGTGGGGAAGGTGCCGCGCCGTGGGGGCCGACTCGGTGGAGCACGCAGGGGTCTAGGAGGGACCGCCGCCTGTGCAGCCAGCTTCCGTCGCCCCTGGCTGCGTCGCTTGGAGCCGGGGGCGTGGATCGCCGTAGAAAAGCCGGCCGCCGCGGTCGTGAAGACCGGGGCCAGCCGCCCTCAGCCGCGCCGGGCCGGGGCCTTGCCACGGCTGTGGAGGCCGGGCGTGGCCGCACCGGGCCGCACGAGGGCTGGGGTCGCCTGCCGCTGTGGCAGCCGGCCGGTGACGCGCCGTGGCCGACCCGGGCTGCGGTCGCGCGCCGTGGAGGCCGAATCGATCCGAGCCGCCGTGGCCGGGCGGTGGCCACGCCATCGCGTGCCGCGTGCTGCGTGTGGTGGCCAGCCGCGCCCGCGCTTGGGCCGGGCTGCTGCCGTGGCTGGCCGGTCGCGCCATGGCCGGTCGTGGCCTGCTGCAGTGCTGCAGCGGTGCCGGCGACGTCATGTATCGGTGCAACGGCGTGAGTCGAAGCATTCTGGTAGGAGTGACGAATATGTGATTCGCCATGTATTACCTTTGATTGTCTCTCTGGTTGCCTTCCTTGATGTTGATCCTAAGATCGATGCGCGGATCCCAAGACCAACACTCTAATTGGCCAGGGAGGGGAATGGGGAGCTCTCGTGCTGTTAACGTGTTGCGAGTAATCCTAAGTATGTAAACGAGAATCTAAATGACATAGAGACACAGGGAATAGAATGAACTGCCGTATATTTATTCCATTGATCATCATGTATTTATACAAGAGGAAGGGGGAGGAAACTCTCCCGTGAAATAACCACGACGCCCGTATCGTACGTGTTGGGAGACGTGGGAAGTTCCCCGAAGGTGTCGCTGTGGAGATACTGCTTCCGAGGAGATCGTGAGGAAGTTCCCCCGTACGTAGAGATATTCCCGATACGGAGGATAACCTTCCATGGCTTGGGTCATAAGAGTATAGAGGGGGAATCCCATCCAATAGTTAGTTAGGATGAGATCAACCCCAATATATCTATCGATATATTGTAACAGAACCGATCACTGTTGAAGCGCCGATGAAGATGCAAGGGAAAGAACGGGAAATAGAGATGAATGCCAAACCCTCACTGAGGCTTGGAAGCGTTACATGTGGTTCTTTGTCTTAGTACTTCCTCCATATCAAAATAGATGTCATTCTCACTTCTCGAGAAATCAAAAACTTTTTGCGTTTGACCAAATATATATACAAAGATAATAATATTTATAATACATAATTAATATCATTAGATAGATCTTTGAATATTCTTTCATAATATATTTATTTAGAGATATAAATATTGCACGTATTTTCTATAAACTTAGTCAAAGTTGAGAAAGTTTGACCAGCACGCTTCCTATAGCGACATCTATCTTGGGATGGAGGGAGTACATACATGCATAGAGGGAGTATGTAATAATATACTGCTGTCCTTCCTAACATCTGCTCCCTCCGTTTTAAAATATTTGTCACTTATGCTTCCTGAAAAACAACTAACGGCAATTATACATTAAAAATATTAATATTTATAATACACAATTAGTATTATTAGCTAGTTTTTTTAATAAATTTATTTGGAATATAAATATTACACGTATTTTTTTTAAAAATCAAATCAAACTTATGACACGTACATCAACGACGATAGTTAATTTGGAACAGAGGGAGTATCATTATTTTTTACCTTCTCCGACTAATATATGTCTGCCCTTCTGAATGTCTTTTCCTTGAACGCATAGTTGCATTGCCCATTGAAATTTCCTATCACTAATATGTTGTTTCTGGTGTTCATGTAAATTTGGTCCAAAAAAGTTGTTTCAGCTTTGTTTGCAAGGGGGTTGGCAGATATAAATATGTACTTGCAAGTAAGACAACCCCTCTGTCGCTAAGTGTTATGCTAATAAACTTTAGAGTTTGCTTCTTACACAGTTACACTGCTTTATTTGGATTCGATTTTAATTTCGCTTGTCAATATTTACGCTTCTTTTTTCCCCCCTTCAGTTTCGTATTGTGCTGTTGTTGTATTTGCAGGATCCATATTTTGTACTACCCGTGCTGTTATGTTTTCAGATGCGAAGTCAAATCCTGTGATCATCGAGGTTGACCTCAAAGTAAAGGGTGCTACCGAGTCCGAGTAATGATATATACTTGAGCTTTCTAGTTTCTCCATGAACATGCTCCAACTACGACCACCAATTTTCAGTAATAACCACTGCATTCTTGCTCACACGATATAGCGCCGATCTGTTCTAGTACACTCTCTCCTGCCTCCGATATCTCAGCAAGTATGCTCTCCACTGCGAGATCGTTACTGAAGAAACCATCGTGACGGACGCCGGGCAACCTAACAACCTTCAAGACCTGGCCTTCCACCTCCGACCATCTGTCGACCGCCGCCAGGCTAACCATGTTGATGTCCCCGTCGCCGTCGCCGTACAGCACCTGGGCCGCCTCCCCCTCCTCGAGCCCGTCGGCCCCGAACACGTACGTCTCGGGCGTGCTGACGCCGAACCCGATGACGCTGGTCACCGGCACCATCGGCGGCGGCAGCGCCTCCCACATCGGCAGCACCCGCGTGAGGTACGGCCGCACCGCCTCCGCGAAGCCGATGGCGCCGAGGAACTCGGACACGTTGCGCGCCGAGTAGGCGGCGGCCCTGGTCACCGCCAGCGGGCGGTCCCCGAACACCAGCGGCGTGGGCAGGCGCCACAGCGCGCTCTCCTGGCCCCGCGCCAGCCGGAGCATCGCCGGCCGCGTGACGCTCGGGAGGCCGTAGTCCATGCCGGCGGCGAGCGCGTACATCCCCGCGGCGAACCCGCCGAGCGCGGGGCCCAGGAGCACGACCCGCCCCACGTGGCGGCGGCGCCAGGAGAGCGGGCGGGAGAGGAGGAGCTGGTACGTGAGCGCGCAGCCGAAGCTGTGCGCGACCACGACGGCCGGCCGGCCCTGGCTGCGGCGGCTCGCCTGGATGATGAGGTGCCCCAGGTCGCGGAAGTAGCGGTCCCCCACCGCCGACGGGTGGCCCGGCGGCGCGACGGCGTAGCGGAAGTCGTACGGCGCGGCGTGGAGGGTCTCGCCGTCGCGGTAGCCCATGCCTTCCAGCCGCTCCACCAGCCTGTCCCACCTGGCAGAGGGATACAAATCGGCCGTGCTGACGTGTCAGTCCACTCCTGTCGCTGTCGCACGCATCAAGTGGGACCAGGCTGCCAGCCGGGTGAAAGGACACTGTCTGAAAGTGACGCGAGACAGGTGTGCGGTAGGCGGGAGCGTAGGGGTCTCACCCGATGAGGGCGCGCGCGGAGCCGAAGAAGGGGACCCGAGTAGCGACGCCGGCGGCGTTGCGGTATTCGTCGGCGCCGGCGTCGTAGACGAGGCCCATCTGGTCGACGAAGCAGGGGACCTGGCTAGCGTCGCGCATCGCCGGGTGGTTTGGCCAGAGCGGGAACCAGCCCTGGTAGTACTCCGCGGCGCCGGCGGCACAGGCAGGCGCCGGGGGCTCGTACGCCGCCGTCAGCATCGCCTCCAGCTGGTTGGAGCCGTAGCCAGGCACGAGCACCACCGGGGGCAGCAGGTTCCCGCCCCCGCCGCCGGCGTCGCCGGAGCGGCTCCCGAGCGCCTGGGCCAGGAGCGCCGCCACGACGAGGATCGCAGGAGCGAGAGCCATTGGTCTGATCCTTGGCGGTAGCGGTACCATGTTCTTCCAAGATATTTTTACGTCTGTCGCCTGGGGGGCCACACCCCACGGCCGACAATTATAGAGCTCCGTCCCTCTCGATCTACATGCCTATTTTCACCGTGGATCCACCTCGACATGAACGGCTGGGTCCTGTTGAAATTGAGCAGCCAGATTAATTCTACTGATAGTGATCCAGGAAAAGTGCCATGGATCCACCTCGACATGAACGGCTGGGTCCTGTTGAAATTGAGCAGCCAAATTAATTCTACTGATAGTGCTCCAGGAAAAGGATTCTTTTGAACAACTGTGCCTCGCAGCTCACCAGCAACGCCGCATCTGCCCTGTTCGATCTTGTCTGCTATTTGCCTCTTTTCCCCATGGAATAGACGGTGTGAGCGCTGAGATTACAGGTAGGAATTCGCCATCCCTTGCTCTGTTCCACATTTCTGGAAACACGGTGACGACAGGGAGGACATCAGAGTGGACTCTCGCCTCTCGGGGGCACTTCCTGTACTCCTATAACCCTGTGTCACTTGGTAGTAGTGGTTGCGAATGTGTGACAGCCTAAGACAGCGGCGTCACGGATGATGGACCAACCCAAGTTGCAAGATCATAAGCGTTCACTATTACTTTCCAGTGAAGGATGGAATTTTGAGGCGCACACGACACTCTGTTCGGCTGGCTAGATTGAACGTCTGATTGGATGAGAGAAAAATACTATTCTATACCTGGCTGAAAGCTGAAACAGCTCAAACGAAGCCTTACACTAAAGACACAAGCACCTACCACTTTCTTTTTTCTTGGAAGTAATCAAGTGATGAGTATTTATCCAGATACAAGGTGGAGGCAGCTGATCCATCAGTCCATGCATCGATTATCGATTGCTTGTGGTCACAGTGGCACAAAATGGCAGCGGGAATCATTTCCTTCATCTTGTCCGTCGTCCAACTCAACCGTCAGGCGTCAGCTGAGAGGCAACAATTCTAATCCCCTTTATAACTTCACCTATAGAAGCCGAAAAGGGCTATTACGAACTCGTTACTCTGAAAACCTCTTTACAGTTCCATTTAATCTATTCAGTCCAAGAATGGAAGGCTACAAATGGATACCCCATGGTACGTCGCTCCTGTCCACAATACTGAACACATCAACCATTAGTTCTGAGTTGTGATAATTGACAAACAATAGCACAATCTTTACAAAAATTCAGATCTAGCACACCTTTGGTAAAACCTTGATCTGTCACAATCGAACACCCGAACAACAAATCGAGTAGCCAAACCCTAGATCAACAGGGCCTCTCAGTCTCCTACTCTTGATTGTAACTCTTCTGAGCATTATTACACGAAAAACTCTCAAATTCCCACAGGCGACCCAACAAAAACTCTCAAATTCCTCAAGAAGAAAACAATGGCTAAGAGGATCTTGTTGACGACGGATCGTTGGATCTTCGTGGCGACGACAATCTGCCCTTAGCAATATCTAGAAAGAAACAATGCAAGGACTTAATTACAACCATGCCATAATAAGGATACAAAGAGTCGAACTTATAAGGTAATTTGATCACAAATAATATAAGTTTAGTTTTTCCTCTATATGCTATTTTTGTTCTAACCTTGACTAGCAAATTTCTATAAAGTCTAAGATGTAAATAAATGCATATTATATAGCCATTATCGCAATAATCTGATAATGTGGTATCATTTATAAGAGACTTGTTTTAATTAAACAACCAAAAACTAATGGAAATATGAATGTACTACAAGCTAAGGGTGGTCATGTTAAAGAAAAAGGAGGTTTGCACAAGACGCTCCTACCTGGAGTGTAAAAGCTCACGTAAGGTAATATTTATACTCGAAGTGGATCCAATTCGGAGTCGGTTACTCCTACGGTCGTACCACCTTGACTGGATAGGAGTACATGCTTGCTGTTTCGAATCGATAACATATATATAAAGAGAATTTCCAAGTCAACTAGGATTGTTTAATCCTGACGCATGGCAAGTCTGAATCGGACATGACCTGAACGGTGTTTTTTATTCTATTTAATGCTTATTTTTCATGCAAGACATGCCCACAGGCCACATGTGACATGTACATGTAATTAACTAGGAAGAGCACAATTTATATATCTGATCACATGTATCTGTACTGAAGCCAACTCAACGATCCTTTCTTTGTGCAATTTCGAGCCCTCTGTTAGCCACTGGGCCACTCCACTTGGTTCATAGCAATACACAAAACACATATGAATTGTAGTACATGTTGCATTGTTGCCTGTTATCTCTAACCTGACAAATGACCAAAAACACTGATGGAAAGATGAACCAAACACATAGCGACAAGGAGCAGCCCCCGGCCAGTAACTGTACACGAATTTAGCAAGACGGAGACTGAAAATGAATATCGCATCAGTCACACAAATAATTTAGTAATAGCATAAATACCAGTCTTCAATTGATTATTCATTAAAGCCCGACTACCTTGTAAACTTGTACCATCTGTTCATGTTTACTGTTACAATTTACAACAGACCACGATTTCAGCCTGAATTCACGAAACCTACAATCTATCCACATCCTCAACGATGCAACACCTTTCAGCAGCCTTGCTGGTCTCTCCACTTGAGGTACACCAGCCCTGCGTGGTAGTGTGTGTAGGCTCCGGCAACAACAAAGACGTGGAACAGCTGGTGGCTGTGTCCGGCGATGTCAAACTTCCCAGGCATCCAGCGCTCAGGTACCCGGGTCGCATATACCAGTGCTCCCAGCCCGTAGAAGAGTCCCATCAGAACTTCATATCCGGTCGTGTGCAGTGCCTCCGGTTGGTGCCAGAAGAGGACCAGCTTGTGAAGAACAGGGATCACACCAGATGCACCCATGCCAAAGAAGAGGCATGCTCTGATGGTTCTGAACTCGGGGTTCTGGAAGACAGGAAGTAGAGAGAAAGCGATAGTTGCCACTCCTAGGATGGTTATGAAACTGAGGTACAGGTTGCAAAAGAAGGGATAGCACATGAAGGAATAGTATACTGGAGGGTAGAAGGATGTGGCGATAAGAGCTGCAATGCCTGCGTAATCAAGCCGAAGCATAATGTATGCTAGGCGGCGAGAATGGCAGGAGAGAAGGTGGCAAGTGCTGCTGGCTAGAAGGCAGAACATGGCTCCTCCCAAGAAGGCATAGAATGGCCACCGCGCAATTGGTCTGATCAGTTGCGGTGCAATCAGGTTTGCTAGATCCTCCTTCACGCTTTGCTGCGCAAAATGAAAACAAGAAAAGTTATTGTCTCCAGTTTTGAACACACAAGTTATGAGCCACTTTCAAAAGCAATGCATCCCATAATCTGACCAGAAGAGATGAACAAATTACCACCCTATGCTACAGAACTCCAATGAAAGGTAAATATATTTTTATCAATATTAACTTAAATAAATTAATCACAATAAGGCCAAATAGCTTGACTTAACCTACAATGCTAGTAATTACATTTTCACTAATTTGGGTGAGTAATACGTAAACTAATGTTATTGTCCTTTAACAAGACTTAACCTACAAGGCTAATATGCTAGTAATTACACTTCCATTATGTGTGAGTATAGTATGTAAACTAATGTTCTTTTCTTTTAACAAGCAGCACAAATCAGTGCGAGTTTCTAGTAATAAATAGAAGAAAACCACAGTAATGTAGCCCTGGGACACTAATGTTCTTAATATATAATCTCATAAATCGGCAACTGCCTGAATGCTACTGTTTTTCCAGTAATCACTGATTTTCTGATTTTCACTGATATAAACCTATAGAAGTGAAATCTTGGTCGGCTTCAGATAAGTTAACCTCCCTGACCTTAATGCAAAGCAGCAGTACACTTAATAGCAAAAGTAAAGCAATGTAATCAAGTAATCCAGCAAGTTATAGACTACTTACAAGAACCGACAAACTTGTTTCATTGGGATGGGTAAATCTGTGTGGCAAACAACTTGCGAGTAACTCCAAAAGATGCCAACGGGACAGAGATGGAAGAACCTCCATAGAATTCCAAGAGCTCTTCAGCTCATCCTTCAGCTTTTGTAGATCTGAAAGGTGAGGTAACGACGGAAGGCATGAAACAAGCTCCGCCTGAATCTTATGAATATCAGCCTTTCTTAGCACATCCGGCAAATGCTGCAAGCTCTGAATATCTACTACATTTGGAACTTGTGTTGCTGTGTATATGGTCAGAGCGAGAAAGATGAAAAATCCTATAAGATGCCTGAAATGTACATAGACAATCAAAGCCTTTAGTAAGTAAAAAAGATAGATAGTGTTTAGAGGAACTATGGCAGGCTTAATGCCAACCTGAATAGTTCATTGATGAAACACAAGTCCAAGCACTGGATTTTTGTGAAAAAAATCGAGGCGTCATGTAAAAATTACACAAAATAACATATCACAATTTGTCATCCACAAGTTTCAGAAATCACACTCCTCGAGATGCCGGACCTTTCCCGGGGCAAGCAATCCAAGTGTATGCCATTTTAATTAGCCATTTAGTTCTCCACATAGGGAGTTTTCTATCCCTAGGTTTGACTCCCCTTATTTCCAAATTAAGCCTACAGTAAAGGAAAGGGGCGGCCCTCCCGGTCGTTCAGCAATGCGCCAACTAGTTTCCAAAACGCAAGCCCCACCGAAAAATGGCTTCTTCTCTAATTAGTTGGCGGTCCAGTCCTTTTCCATGAGATTTGATTTTAACAAACGTCCTTTTCCGGGCGATGAACAGGCAAGAACAACGCTCCAAATTCAGTGCCTTCCATACTTGCAGAGGTCGACGAATTCTAAGTTTTGTTGAGCCATCACAAACATGAAGGGGACAAAAGCAGGTAAATGAATGAAACTACATAGTAATTCAATATATTTCGCCAAACAATAATGAATCTGAACTCTGAAACATACACGGAAGCACATTAAGCACAAGCAGGAAATAAACGCCCCGAAATCTCATGCACCAACCAATTCGGCGCATTGCAATCAGAGTCACTGCAGGGAAAAAAAAACGATCCCCCGTTCCTCCCGATCTAGCTAACATCAATCAATCAATCAATTGGACCAAACAAACGACAGTAGAACCATTAATTAGGGGGGGGGGGGGGGGGGGGGGGGGAGGGCAGAGAGAGAGGAGGGTTTACGCACGTCCAGACGTTGAGTGTCTCGTTGTGGATGGAGAAGGCGGAGAGCAGCACCTGCGGGAGCGGCCACTCGCAGCGGTAGTGGCGGTGGATGTACTCGTTGTCGCGCAGGTAGGCCGGCAGCGCCCGGTACTCCACCAGCCCGTACCGCTTCCTCCCCCTCCTCATCCCCTGCTTCCGCTCATCGTCCTCCTCCCACTCCGCCTCCACCATCCTCTCCGCCTCCTCCGCCCCCGTCGCGGCCATCGATCAGGCGAGCCGGGAGCCCGGGACGGAACGGGGGCTTGGCTTCCTCGGTCGTCGAATATTCGCCGGGCCGGTGCTGGTGCCGCTCTCGCTTCGTTCCTTTTGCTGGGTTTGCGTCGGCCCGTGGTCTCGGCAAGGGGGCCGCCCCGCTCCTCCGCCTCCGTTCTCTTTCCTGGATTTAGGAGGCCGCGCGATCGCTTTTGGCGGCGCCTGGGCCTGGTCGTCTCGTGTCCATCGGTGCTGGTGGCTGGCTCGTCTCGTCCAACGCGTGCGCTCGGTTTTGCCGGGTGGATCTGCCGTGCCGAGCTCGCCCTCGTGTGATTTTTTTTTTATTATGGGGAAAAAGACGGAAGCGTGCGGGGATCCCAAATCGTGGCACGCAAAAGACGTGATGGTCGCGTGTTGTGACTTGCTTCCTCCTTCGACCGTACCGGACGGGAATGCAAACGAACAAGACGAATTTGACGGTACGCTTACATACAGAAAGCTTACTAGTACTATTTATGCCATAGTATATACTCCCTCCCTCCTATAATAAATACAATTCTTTGACTTGTGCGATTCATGTTTGATCATTCGTTTTATTTAAAAATTTAATAAATATTATTTGTTTTGTTATGACTCATTTATTGTTAGAGATATTTTTATAATGATTTGTTTAATTTATTATTTATATAAAAAATTTAAATAAGACGAACGGTCAAATAGGAATCGAAGAAGTCAAAGAATCACGTTTATTATGAGACTGAGCGAGCTCCGTAGGAACCGAGGCGTATTCCAGACCAGTGCCAGCGGACATCTTAGCACAGATAGATTTTCTTCTTCTTCTTTTTCCGCGAGAGCAGCACAGAGAGAGATTTATTTGTTCACAAGAAAGTAGATCTAGGCCATTGTTGGGCTAAAGTTTGTTGGCCCAAAGTGAAGCTGGATTAGGGAGAAGTGATGATGATGGTGCTGATGCTGGTCTTGTGTGTCAATGTGATTCCCCTGATTACCCCAGATAGCCTACGGCCTATCTATATTCTCGGCCCAACGGACCAAAGGTCTAGCTCTATGCTTCCTGTTTTGCTGCTTGACTGTTTGCTAGCCAGTTGCAGAATCATAATAGAAAATTATTTTTTTGCCCCTACAAAAAGTTCAACTTAGTTGAATTTTTTTATTTAGCTCTAAAAACAAAAATTGTTTACTTTTTTTGTCCTTCCAGCCGGATCAAAATACTTAAAAAAGTCATAACTCTTCGATACGATATCGGATGAAGATGATTTTTATATGAAAATTATAGATCACTCAACGAGATCTACAACTTTATAGTTTTAAGTTTTTTTTATTTGAGAAACTTTACATGCTAAAAAAATTAAAATAATATATTAATTTTTTGAGCATATGAACCCTCAAATAAAAAAACTTAAAACTATAAAGTTATTGATCTCGTTGAGATCTACAATTTTCATATAAAAATCATCTTCATTCGATGTCGTATCGAAGAGTTATAATTTTTCAAAGTATTTTAATCTGGCTAAAAGGACCAAAAAACTAAATGATTTTTATTTTAGAGACAAATAACAAAGTTTGATTAAAATTGGGCCAAAAAATTAAGTCAAACGTTTATCAAAACCGAGGAAATAATTTCCTCATAAAACAAATGAAGTAAAAAGGTTGACATCAGCAGGTAGTGCTGCTTGACATGGAAGCAGCAAAGAACAATAGTATTCTTGTCGATGTGGTGGATGTGGAACCAACAGCTTTTTGCCCCTTTCGGCTTGTGCTGCATGCATGTGGTGCCCCTTTCCCCCCACAAGTATCTGGATTTTAATTCATGCGGCAGAATGACGCATCCAGAACGAATCAAATACCATTCCTGCTGCCTTGACACCACACAGTTCGACACTGGTATAAATGTATAATCGTATTCACCAGATCCACAAATACTGAAAGATCCAAGATATGGTGTACCTGTCGCATATATAGTATCATGTTCCATTCCCACACTGCCAGGACAAACCTGTGCTGCGTATCTGGCACATTTGCAAGGCAAATACAGGCTACAGCTGATGAATGATGAATCCTTGGAGACTCTTATCACGCCAGTTATACGAGTCTTATCAAGAGGTGGAATCTAGTGGATTCTAGTAATCTAGTTCCAGTGGAGTTGATGCATCGCGCATTCACCTGGGATTCTCGTTCTCCCAAGTCCCAAGAACTTCTTTAGCTCTCTTCGATTCATTCAGCTTTCTTCCGTGATTATCCACACAGACAGTGCAACGATGAGAACACAATGCATGCGCATCGCGCATTCACCTGAGATTCTCATTCTCCCAACTCCAAAGAACATGCATGGCTACCTCCTCTTGGATTCATTCAGCTTTCTTCCGTGATTATCCACACAGACAGTGCAACTATGCATGCCGAATTCTGACTTGCGTGGCAAGTCCCATAGCCTTGCATACAGCTAAATTGCTTTATGAAATAGTAAACTATAATTATTCTCTTCTGAAGATGCTTCCGTTATATATGTCCTAGTTGAATTCCATTATTTAAAAGTTCTGGGCTTTCTGCGTAGAGTGAACGCTGCTAGGACGAAAATCCCACAATACCTCGTAATGTGAGATTACTTAGCTTTAGAACCAATGAAGAGTCATTTTAAGTTGACAAATCGCCATATATTGGCGTGGTTTCCTTTCTGACAACAAACTTATTATGAAAGTCCTGTATCTTTCAGTCTGACTGATCTAGCACAATGGAAAGAAATCATGAGAAGTAAAGCATAAATTCCATTATGTCAGTAAACTAAGCTTTAATTCCAGAAAAGTACGTACTAAAGTAATCGGCTTGACTCTCAGAAACGAAGCCTCGGTCTTTAGGAGTCGCCGGAGTTATTGGTTGTTGATTCAGCTAGCCAACGCAGCATGCATGTCATGTTTTTTCTCATATCTTCGAATCATTGCGTATGATCTGCTTCCAATGAGCCAGACTTCAAGCAATTGTTCCATAACTATCTGAACAAAACTTGTTTCATACTATTTCAGTACTAATAATAACAGGTCCAGATGCAGCCCGAACACCTTTTTCGGATGGGGATAGGATAAAAATTTCTAACCTCCACACCTTACTACTATATCTACTTGTAATCCAATAGTTTTTTAGACTCCACATCAGTCCACGTATTTTTTTAAGGTCAACGGGGGGAAGGAGGGGGCGTTCCCCACCTAATTTTATTTTATTGACCCCAAACGGCCCATGACATATGGAATACAGAGTTTTACAGGGTCATCACCTCGCTGGTGATGTTAATTTACATAGCTCATGGCTGGTGGCCAACACAAAAATACACAGCTCATTTTCTTATCTAGCTGGAGAGAAGATTGAACACCACTGGTCTGCAATATATCGTTTTTTCCTTGGCAGTCTTGGAGCGCTAGAGTTGTGCCGTGTTTTTGCAGGTATCGAGTAGCTGTTGTATCGTGCAGTTTTCTTGTCAAAAGATCTTTGCGTTTCTTGCCTTCCACACTTGCCAACATGATAGAGCGATGAAGGTCGGGAATAGAAAAAAAATTGCTATATATTATCAAAAACACACACAAACAGCAAATGAGCAAACGAACGAGAGGCACTGAATCAAACCTATTTCTAAATTACTCAGCTTTCCTCGTAATATAACCCACCTCATGTACTAACAAATCAACCCAAACTACCTCTAATACCTACTTCTGAATTACAAATTATTCCAAATACATGCCTCTATAATATTGTTCACATGTGCCACTACAGAAAAACGATCCAAACTGCATGCATTATTTGCTCAGAGGGAATAATCCGGTCGTGAGAGCATATTTGTATGGACCATATAATTGAACAGTGAATGATTTAATCGTATAGTTTCGTTTTATTTTTAGAAATGTAAAATTCATCACCAAACAGTGTACAAGGCACCTATAATTAATTATTGAGGGCATTGCTGCCTTTCGCTATCCAATAAACCAATAATAGCCTAGGACGTTCCATTGTGATTACAATATCTAAGCGTGATCAAATCATATCTAGTTTATGTGGTTGACTATTTATAGTTAAAACATCATATATTATGATAATCCTATAATCCACCTGATACATGCCTTTTGAGATTATGGGGGTTCTAAAGTCCAACTTGCCCCAGCCTTATTTGAAGTAGCGCCAAGGCATTTGTTACTTTAATAACCAATAGTAAATTAATAACCTACACAATAATCCTATTACTATTATCCATATTATTTAAAAAACTTCACATAATCTAGATTATGATAACTCGGTTATGATCCAAACAGGACGTAGAGTGTCAAACAAGTCATTCCCCCTCCAGTTTATATAATCTAGCACCAATAATAAGTTGGATTATATATCTAGGTAGTAGTCTACATAAATCTATGTATCTTAAGGCGAAGAAATTTTATTTGACCTATATATAAAGCATGCACTTAGAGCGTGTTTGATAGAAACCTCCTAGCTAATATCTAGCTAGGAAACGATTGTGGCTCTAAGCATTCAAAATCAGACATCAGGGAACGTTGGCTCGGCTAGGCAAATTTTTCATGCTTCCCTCCAAACAGCCCCTGAATCAATCATGTGATATGGTGATCTTGGCCATTTTATATAAACAAACGAAGCCTTAGTAATTTTTGTTTGCAAAGAAGAAGATGTGTCACATTACACTAATTGAGACCTATAACAGGAACTTGAAATAGACCTCTTATTCTCATGCCAGGTTTTTCCCCTTCAACGAATCAACGGGAGCAAGCCGCCCACGCGAACCAAAGCACAGCCGGAGGTTGAACAAGGGGGGAAAAGGGGGTGGTACTGAATGGCGGCAAGATCGTATAAACACAGGCTTCCAAGTGAGCTTGGCCAAAGACCAGCCGATTCCGATTCGCGCTTGCGAAACTATCCATCTATCGATTGACGTGCCATTTTCAGGACCAACCCTGAATACACTACTGCACAGCTAGTATACCACAGCTGAATGCCTCGAGCCCTGAACACAGCTGAATGTTCCCACATCCTGTCACAACTTGGCCCTGTTTAGATTCACCACTAAATACTAAATTTATGTTACATTAATGTTTGGACACATGTATGGAGTATTAAATGTTAATGAAAATTAAAACTAATTTGATAGCTTCGCAAAAAGTTGCGAGACGAATCTTTTGATCCTACTTTGACTATGATTGGATACTTATCGCAAACATTAGCACGTTGCCACAGTAAAAAAAAATTATAAAATGAACAATCTAAACCGTCGAAATGTTCCATTCCATCTGGTGACTCGACTACTTGAGTAGGATCCGAAAGCAACGCGGAGCAGTGCGTGCGACTTCAAGTATCAGAACACGCATCAGCATTGAGCACCAGCACCGGTCGTATCAGCTAGCTGGTGCCGTCCTCGTCGATCCTCAAGGGGCAGCACCGCAGCACAGGAGGAAAGGATCCAAAAATAAAAAGCACGGAGCAGCAAGTGCCCCGTCGCATATGTCCGCAGCATGCCATGCCCGAGTGGCCGGAATCAGAGATCCCACTCCACTCGGGCCCACCTCTCCACCCTTTATAGCTTCCTCTCGTGGCATCCACCATCGCGGTCGTTGCGTCCGAGGACGAAATGCATGCGGCCTGAAGAATATTTCGGCGCAGTTGCATTGCAGTGTGACACGGCTCGTCGCCCCGGTGAGCGCGCGCGAGATTCCCCGAGAACTTGGTGATCCAGATCGACCAGGGATCGGCGTGCTCGCTTGTGCAGACGATCCGAACTCTAATCTTTGAGGACAGTGAGAGGCTGCTTTGAGAGGATATGCATGCATCATTGGATCGGGGTGACGTCGTAGGCCCTGTCTGGATGCACCAACTAAACTTTAGTTGATTAATTTTAGCTATGATGCATCTAAACACCTCATAGCTAAACCTAGGTAAAGTTTAGCTAGAGGTCAAAATGTACACAATCCAATTAGCTGTTTCAACCCAGCTAAAACTAGCTTAAAGGTCTAAATGACCAAACTATCCCCAACTAAAGTTTAGCTAGAGCATCAAATACATCCAACTAAAGTTTAGCTATCTAAACAATAGTATTAATGAGAGGTAGCATGGTCAAGATTTTGAATTAGCTAGAGTATCCAAATACCCCAATTAAAGTGATCTTTAACTAGCTAAATTTTATCTCTATCAATTAGCTAGATAAATTTTAGTTGGGTGCTTCCAAACATGCCCGTAATCTGCTGCCAACTCGCACAAGTTGTGACGGAACAAACGACGGCGATGTCGCTGCCACTGCCAGAATAATGATCGAACAGTAGAGCTAGTGACATTGTGTGAATGCCGTCAGTAGTAGATCAGTACCCAGTGGGACGGGAATGGGATGATGATATCAGTATCAGAGGTGGGGGACAGGTTCCAACTTCCAGGGGTTGTGGAAGCGAAGTCACCTCCGGATAGAGAAAGAATCCGTCCCTAGTTCATCGGCTTTGCATAACGATTTCAAAGGCTAGCTAGCTCAGTGCTGGCTGCCATTGCTTCCACCGGAACAAACATGACGATTACCACAAAGCCAGCTTTATGTTTGTCAAGTTCCTACTGGACGGATGCAGAGATATATATACATACTACCGGCGAAGCTACTCACCAACATTGTACGATGATTTGGGTGAAAAAAGATCTCGAATGCGTAAAATGACAATCGGTGCTCCACGTTTCAGTCACTCGTACTCGTGGAGCAGAACAAGCCAATAATTTTTTTTTTAAACGGAACCGGCAGGAAAGCTGCCTATTGTATTAAAAAGAAGGAAGCTTAGAAAGGCACTATACAAATAAATATAGAAATATACGAAGGAGCCAAAAGCTCTAAAACCCGTCTCTGGAGGGACTCACATCACGTATGCACAAATAAGTTGGAAACATGTTTTGCTTCCGCCAATGCTCACAGACTCGCTTCATCCTTAATTTTCTGTAGGAGCCACGTTGTTGCGGATTCTTTGTGCTCGAAAATTCTTGCATTTCTTTCATTCCACACCTCCCAATAAATAAGAATAATGATTGATCGAAGACCTCGTCTCGCCGTCGAGGGTATGTGGTCCATGTTTTCTCACCAAGCTTGTACCGAGTCTCCTGGCACCCAGGCGGAAGGTCGCAGCTGCTCATTGCCCAGCTAAGTTGCAATGCCCTCCTAGATACGCCTAGTAAAACGACAATCTTGGAAAAGATGAACGCCCGACTCTTGACTATGCCTGCATAGGGGGGCACACTCCATTGTTTGGCCATCTCCGCGCTTGCAGCCTATCCGCTGTCCAGATTCTGTTTTGGATGGCCAACCATGCAAAGAATTTGCATTTTGTTGGCGCCCAGGCTTTCCAAATGAGGCGTTTGAAATTTGTCATTGTTGCTCCTACGAATTGCGCATGGTAGGCCGATCCTGTAGTGAATTTTTCATCCGGGTTCAATTTCCAATCTATGCTATCTTCCTTACCTAAAAGCAATTGGACGTGCCTAAGGGCGTTCCAAAGCTGAACATACTCCACGAAGTGCTGGGAGGTGAAGCTTGTATGCCGCAGGTCGATGTCCCTGATCCACGCTCTGTTTTGCATAGCTTCATTGATCGATTTGTTTTTGTTTTTTGAAATTTTAAAGATGTTTGGAGCTAGGTCCTGGGGCCTTTGACCTTGTAGCCAGGCACTGCTCCAAAAGGATGCTCTCATGCCATCACCAATCGTGATTGAAGTCGCTGCCGCAAATAAGAGTCTATCAGTTGTGTCGCATGGCGTGTCTAGATTGTTTAGAATCTTTCCATCTTCCTCCCATTCTTTTCATAGCCATCTCAGGCGTAGTGCTCTTTCAAATTTTTCAAAATGAAGAATGCATAGACCCCCAGATTCAATCGGTCTTGTAGTACGTGACCAATTCACTTTGCATTTTCCTCCGGTTAACTTCTCGGAACCCGTCCAAAGGAATCTCTTTCTAAGATTGTCAATTTCCTTTAGTGTCACTTTCGGAGCTCTTAATGATGTGAGGCAATACACAGCTTGTGACGTGAGAACCGCCTTGACCAAGGTGGATCTTCCCGCATGATTGATATTCTTGCCATTCCAAATAGTGAGCTTGCTCACCGCTTTGTCAACAAGAGGCTGAAAATCAATCCTCCGTAGTCTGCTGCTTGAAAGAGGAAGCCCCAAATATTTAGTTGGGAAGTGCGCTCGTTTAGCATGGAAATCACGCAGGATCTCATCAAGATCAACACCTTGACATCTTATGGGGATGACAGATGACTTCTTAATATTTGTTTTGAGTCCTGACACTTCACCGAAATTGGTAAGAATATTAGCGAGCGCCGTGACATCCTTCTTATATGGCTTAACAAAGATTGTTGTGTCATCCGCAAAAATGGATGTCCGCATGACAGGTTGTTTTCCCCCGAATTTTTCCAAATGCTCTTCTTCAGTCGCCAGGTCCAGGATTTTTTGCAGTGGGTCAATAGCGATGACAAATAGCAACGGTGAAGCGGATCGCCTTGGCGCAAACCCCTGCCGTGTTTAATAGGAGCAGTGGGGACACCATTTAATAGGATTCGGGAAGATGACGTAGATAATAGCGCAGCCACCCAGTCTCTCCACTTTGAGGGGAAGCCAAGCTTGCTCATAAGGGTGAGTAGATACTCCCACCTGACTGAGTCAAAAGCCTTTGTGATGTCGAGCTTGAAAAACAAGGTAGGGGTCTTAGATCTCTGGAATCGACGCACAGTACATCGCACCGACATGAAGTTATCATGGATGCTTCTTTTTTTAATGAAGGCGCTCTGGCTTTTGGAGATGAAACTGTTCATGTGCGGCGCCAGGCGTAAAGCCAAGACCTTTGCAATGATTTTCGCAATCGAGTGGATTAAACTTATTGGTCTGAAATCCGAGATCGATTCAGCCCCATCTTTTTTTTGGAATGAGCACAATGTTTGCTGTATTGAGAATGGCAAAATTAGAGGTGCGCAGCTGATGGAAAGCGTTGACTGCACTCATGACCTCCTTTTTGATAATATCCCAACATTCTTTGAAAAAGATTCCTATGAAGCCATCTGGACCCGGCGCCTTATCTGGAGGCATTAGATTTATGACACCCTTGATCTCGGATTCTGTAAAGTCACAAGCTAGCATGTCAAGATTGTGTGGCCGCAAATTTAACCTCTCCCAATTTAAATCCACTTGTCTTTGCAGCGGACTCTTCATAATATTTTGAAAATGCTCCTGGATCACCATGGCTTTGTCATCACGAGAGATCGCCCAGCCTTGCTCATTCCGCAACCTCTGGATATGGTTTCTTCTTCTTCTCGCGTTTACTCTTCGGTGAAAATTCATACTAGTGTAGGGGACCGTTGAGTTGAGCCATGAGGCTGACGCCACTCACCCAAACTGATTTTAAGAGTTTCGTGACCAACCAGTATTCCATGATCCATATATTTATGGGTTGTTAGCAAATGATCCATATATTTATCGTGCTGTTAGCAAAATAATTAAATGCCACCAATCTTTACTGAATGCATGCAGCCTTTTGGTTCCTTGCCAACCCTACTATGTTGCACTTCTCTAATCCCTAATCCTATAGTTATTTTATTGTTCATCACCTTGTTGGTTCGCCAAATCATAATATATCTGCGGGAAAATAAATCCTCCTGGCCCCTCAACAAATATCTCACCAACTATTAATTGGAGCGTCCATGTGACACTCGTTGCGCGTCGCTCATGTATGTATAGTTTTGAAATCCTCGGTTATCACGTTTCTCTGACGCTCTTTTATTTGTAGTTTAGCATCCAACCCAAAGAATCAGGACTTGATGTTGATGAAGATTTGGTTTGAACAATTGAAAACTTTTTTAGGAGGAGATCAGTCATGTACTAGCAAATAGAGTTAAGAGTGTTAAAGCGCTATCCATTTTCAATCGTTTTCTAATTTGTTTCATTTTTCTTGGTTTCTTGAGCCTCCTTGCCTTTTTTATTGCTGCGGACTTTGATAGGCTGCGAGTTCCCATTAATTGCTGGTCGCGAAACAGGAACAATTTATAATCGCTAACCATATATGGCCAGTAGTGTAGATGCTTTGTTCTAGCTCCTCGCCGCCGTCCAGCAACGTTTGTTATACTGTTTGAAAAACTCTATGTCTCTTAATGATAAACGAGCATAATGCTCAATCGAGAAAAAATATCAATAAAATCACAGTAGGTGTGCACCCTCCTGTTTTCCAAAGAAAAAGAAAAATTAATCGTTGGAATTTCAATAAAATAATTTGAGGGTGTTTTCTAGTTCTAGAGTAAGGCCCATGTGAACCGAAAGAAGACTCCAAACGTTACTTTCAGCTGATAATTCGAAGACATTTTACATATTTATCATCACTACATGGTGAGTGGTATAAAAGGTACTATATCAGTGACACAGTGCATGAGATTATCCCCTAATAATTTCTATATGTACACACTCAATTGCCTTTCTATATGCAACATTTCTATATGTAGGGACGGGTTTGTTCCTTTGGCCGTCTAAACACGCGCAGTTCTTGGTGTGACCGTGCTCGTCTCCATCTGATCCGAAATGATACGGTTTGGGCCGGTTGGCAATTTCTATTTTTGTTGCATTGCTTACGCACTCACTCACAACAATGATAAGATAAATAAAATCCAGCGTTAAAGCATATCAAGACGCCTGTGATCTGTCCCGTTTTTGTGCCACTCCCATTCCAATCGAGCTGCTTGTTTGACTTGTGATTGTGAATCATACAGTATATTGAAACATTTTTTGGTAGACGATGACTCGACGAAACGATCGAAATCGACCCAGAGCCCCTGACTCTGTACGTTCGTAATCCAAATCAGGATAACCATGCGACGCGGCGACGCGCCTTCGTGCTTATCCTGGTTAGGTGACACGGGGCCTGGTCTTCTGCACATACTGCTACACTGCTACATGCCTACACTGCTCCACGGAGTACATGCATGTTGCACAGGTTCTTCTTGACCGACAGTCCTGTCTAAGATTTGACTTTGGTATTCTGATGACTTCTTCGCATTGGCGGTCAGGTGATGGGCATAGAGCAACTCCAAGAGTTCAAAAAAATCTAGTTTGCTCCATAGCAGCTCCTCAATATTTTGCACCCAAAACTATTTTTAATTTGTCACATCATCAATTAGTTAGATGAAGGGCGTGTTTAGATGTGTAAAGTTTTGGAATTTTGATACTGTAGCAGCGAGGAATCTTTTTCAATAAGTGTCCAATCATAGCCCAAGTAGACTCAAAAGATTCGTCATGCGATTTACAGGCAAACTGTGTAAACATGCAAAAATTTTGTCTACTCCATGCATGTGCCACAAAATTGATGTGACGGAAGTTTTGGGATTTTGGAGGGAATCTAAACACCCCCAAGAAGAGGCTAAAAATAGAATGGGAAGGTTTGGAAAGAGTTCCTAACCATGCAATATACTCTCTCTGTCAATTTGATAAGTAACTTAAACTTGACCAAGTTTACAGTAAATAATATTAGTATTTCATAACTAATCTAATAATATTTATTTTATATTTTGAATGCTAGTATTTATTTATATAAATTTAGTCAAAGTTCAACGATTGTATTTCTCGAAAAACGAGAATTGCATGATGAAATGGACGGAAGGAGTATCAGTTTTAAATTAGAACTACTGTGCTACTAGTAAAAAAAACAATACTGTGCTACTCTGTTTTTTTTTAAAAAAAAAAAGAATTACTACGCGTCTAGACATGACATGTACAACAGACTAGCCGTGGACACACCTTAAAAATCAAAAATAATTTTGGTTTTGTTGTCCTCCATTCTCTCGGCTCCTGTGTTGCAGTCCGCCGCCCAACTCAGCACCTCCCTCATCGCCCTTGCCATCGCCCGTGAGCACTGGCAACCTCAATTCCAACGATTTTCTTGAACTCCAGCACAAGTGTTCGGCTCCATCAAAACTTTGCCTTCGCCGCCGGCCTTAATCACACAATATCCCCCAATCTCTCTCTCTCTCTCTCTCTCTCTCTCTCTCTCTCTCTCTCTCTCTCTCTCTCTCTCTCTCTCTCTGCGCGACACGCATGGAGCCTTTAGCCTTATTTTTTTTAAAAAACTAGCCTTTACCTTGTTTTGCTAGCCAAAGTTTCAGAAATTCAAAAACATAATTATATGTAACAAGAGCAACGTACAAGCTTTTTTACAAAAAAAAAACAAAAATGTGTACCGCCTTATTCTCCTATGAGGCTATTAATTTTAAAAGGCATAAATGTTAAACGCTTGAGGTAAACTTGAGGCTACGACTAATCGAAGTTGTTTGTCTTTGTTCTCTACATTTGCTTATGTTCTAACACAATACTCATACAGATACCTTGCAAGTTTAACTTACTTGAAAGATTTTCATTGTTAACCAATAAGGGCTAGTTTAGCATAGCCCCTTTCTGATTCTTGAACTTCACTTTTTTTGATTCTTAGATAGGGTGATTATGATGGTACATAAGGAGCAAGTGAGAAATGATTCTAAAGTTATTCTAGTGGTAATTGAATGAGGAGCAATGGAGAGTGTAAACAGAGAAGCGATTTTCGTCAACTCTCCACCATAATCGATTTGCATTTTAAGCGTCTGGTAGGGATCCGTAGAATCCACTCCGAAAGAAGGTGGAAGCCGATATCTACCAAACTGAGCCTAAGAAACACATGAATATATTTTTGAACAAGATAGAAAGTCAATTAAAATATTCATGTTACGGTCACAATGTTGTATGCATGTTAGTTACTGTACGTGTCTTTAGATATCAAACCATAAAAAAGTTACAATAATTAGTTGTGTTTGGCTCAATAAAGACCAAAATCGTAATCATGAATGCATGTTACATGTGTACATTTGTCACGTCCCAAAAGAAAAATCTTACAAAGCACATGAGTCCTAGGCCACTACATATGTTACATTCTAGAAAAAAAAAATATACAACTCATGTTTGCATAACACTAACATTGGGATAAATTACAACACATAACGCTACATAAACATCCGTACATATCCATCTAATATGCATGTGTATATGTCTAACGGATATCCCTCCGTTCTAAAAAGAAGAGTGTCATTCTCGCTTCACGAGAAATATCACTTGAAATATAGGAAATATTTAGATTTGCTATGAGACAGTATCCCCAAAGGAGCACATGTGAAACGGCCCCCCCCAAAAAAACTGGATGTTGTCCACTTGAACGATGAATGGATTATGGATGCCTGATTGCCTGCCGCGTTCTCCCAAAGGTTCAGTTTTTGTTATTTTGACCATTGTGCCTTGGTTTTTTTCGAAACCGTTGGCAATTGTGCCCAGCGTTCTGCGCCCTTCGTGCGCGCCTCGCCGCCCTCGGCTGCGCTGGCTACCATTTCTCGCAAGTATAAATACCACCCCCTGTCCTGTCCTCCATGGCTCCATCCCACCTCGCTCCATCGGCCAGACACGTCGCGCCACTTCTGTCACGTAACACGAAACCATCCTTTTAAACCAAAACTACTACTGAGCATTAGAGGTCGTGTCAGAAAAGAAAAGGCAAACACAAATGGCGTTCCACAGAACAACGGCACGGTGCCTATGGGCAGCCAAGAACGCGGCCGCTATCGGCGCCGGCGCTGCCATTCCCAAGCCTCCCGCTCCCCATTCCCCGGCACCACGGTGGTCTCTGCCGGCCGTGGACGACTGCCCGACGCTCGCATTCCTGCGGCCAAAGCCGACCGCGGTCGGGTACGCCACCGCGACCGTCCCGCTCCCGGCGCACTGCTTCCCCGCGCTCCCCGTCGGCGACCACTTCTTCCACCGCCTACAGCTCGACGGGCTCATCCCTCCCGTGAGCGTGAGCACGGCGACGCCGCGACCGCCGGGCGTGACGGTGGAGCAGGCGAGGAAGGTGGCGCGGGCGGCCGAGATGGAGGTGGCGCGCGCGAGGCTGCGGTCCAACGCCCAGAGCGTCGTGTCCGGGTCGGAGTTCGCCGCGCTCTGCGTCGACATTGCCGGCGGCGTCGAGGGCGGCCGCCGCCTGGCCCGCGCCCTCGACGAGTCCGCCCTCGTCATCGTCCTCGGCGACGCCGTCTTCCTCCGCCCCGACATGGTACGTGGCGACTAACCCGACCCGAGGAGACAGAGTAGCTAGTCAGAAAGAGCAGAGCATCCAGCAGCTTACGCTGTTACGCGTCTCTGATCGACCTCTCCACGTGTCGTTCAGGTAGCGAAGGCCATCGGGAGCATCATCCTCCCCGCCGGGAAACTACAGCAGCAGCCGCGAGCCGGAGCCGGAGCCGGAGACGATAGCGAGGCGCGCATGCTGCGCAGCAAGCGCGAGCTGGAGGGCATGGAGGCGGAGAAGGCGGCGATCGACGCGGCGGCGGCGGCGCAGGTGCGGCGCGAGCTGTGGTGCGGGCTGGCCCTGGTGGCGGCGCAGACGCTGGGGTTCATGCGCCTCACCTTCTGGGAGCTGTCGTGGGACGTGATGGAGCCGGTGTGCTTCTACGTCACTTCGCTCTACTTCATCTCCGGCTACGCCTTCTTCATGCGCACCGCCACGGAGCCGTCCTTCGAGGGCTTCTTCCGGAGCCGCTTCGCGACCAAGCGCCGCCGCCTCATGGGCGCGCGCGGCTTCGACGTCCGCCGCTACAACGCCCTGCGGAAAGCGCACGGGCTCCTTCCTCTCGGCGACGGCGACCACGACGCGTGTAGGCACGTCAGCCATGTACAGTAGCCAGCGCGTCGCCGCTTGGCTTGTGCCAGCGGGGCACATGGGGATAAACGACGTGGCATGGTCGACTACTCGACTCACTGTCCGCTGGAAATTAATCGTGAAGCAAGACTCTCCGTATGCAGAAAAAGGCTCGTCAGAACGGGAAGTATACATACAATTAATTAACGTGTGACACACACCCTGCCTGATTCACAATCTCACACGCGTGTTGATTGAAGAAGAAACGTATCAGGCACTCGAGGCTACCCATTTGAGCAAATTAATTAGGATCACGATCCTAACACGCTTGCGTGTGATTTCACATTTTCGATCATTTCGTCACATCAGGTGCACCAGAGCCGTGGTGTACGTGTACCTTGTACACGCGTGTGCACGGATGGCGTGAAAACATGTCGACACACAAACGCACACACCAAGCATAAAAACAAGAGTTCGTCAAGCCCCAAACTTTCTATGCTCTACTAGTAGTAAGTCCTGTAGCAAATGCAAATTACAATCATCCTTTTAAGATAGGAGTACTAAATAAAGTGAACAAAATGATCAACAGGCAGGCACTGGCCACAACTCTGCCCGCGCACTACTGTTGGCCCGGGCAGAAGGTGACGCGGTACTGCGCGCCGGTGCCGCAGGTGAAGGTGCTGGTGGGGTCGTCGTACGCGTAGCTGTAGGCGGCGGGGCACGCCGCCTTGAACAGCCTCGAGTACTGGGTCGGCGCGCAGGTGCTCGGCCCGCCGTGCGCGCCCGTGCAGCAGTACTCGGGCGTCCCGAACGCCTCGCACGCGCTCCGGCACGCCACCGTCGCCGTCGGCATCCCCTCCCCTTCCCCTCCGGCCGCGGCGGACGGCGGCATCTGCAGCTCGGGCGGGCACAGCGCGTTCACGTCGCCGACGCAGCCGGCGTAGCCGCACGTGGCGTGGTTGACCCTGGCCCCCGCCGCGGCCACGCCGATGCCGACGTTGTACCCGTCCACCAGGCTCACGTCGTAGAAGTCCTTGCCGTCGGCGCCGCCCAGGGTGAACTCCGCCAGCGTGACGGGCGGCGCCCCGCCCAGGGAGCAGCTCGCGGCGCCGCTGCAGTCGCCCGTGGCGCAGGAGAGGCGCCCGCCGGAGGACGAGGATGGGGACGGGGCGGCGGGGAACGACGCGACGGCGACGCAGCCCGTGCGCGCCCAGAGGCGGCCCGACCACCCCGCCGGGGCCGGGAACGAGACGGTGGCGTTGGGCGACAGCTCGAAGCCCCCGCCCCCGACGGCAGCCGCGCTGTTCCCGGACAATGTGGCCGGCCAGATCGTGTGGCTGCAGTTGTTGTGCAGCGTGAACACCGTCGTGCCGGCGGCCTCGGCACCAGACTCCGCTCGCAACCAAATTACCCCTGCGTGTGTGTGTGTGTGTGTGTGTGTGTGTATATAAATGCAGAAGACATCAATCAGCACGAGTGCTACCTACGGAATTTTACAGTATGATGAATACAACACATCTGTGACGAATGTACCAGCAAGGAGTAGAAGGCTTGCAATTCGTATGGCTCCCATGGAGACGGACTGACTGGGGTTAGGACTCGACGAGAAGAATCAGCAATGACAGTCGTGGACAATGTATGATGGAACTAGCCGCAGCTGGAAGAGGGAATTTTAAAGGACTGCACTTCTCTTGATTTTTATATAAGGCGTGTAGTGGTTCTGTTGATCTGGGTAACGGGACGCAAGGGAGATGGCGATTAGGTGGGAACACCGGAGGAAACGTCGGAGTTCGTTGAGAATCGGGAGGAAGGCACGGCCAGCGCGCAAGCGCCGTGGTCGTGGGTCGTGGCCACCTCGTCCTCATGTACGCGTACGCCTAAATGTAGGTGCAGTGGCGGAGATAAATCGGCGCACGGTTTCAGGTGTGGTGTGTGTGGTTAGTGGCGCTTTTGTTTAGCCGAAGTATCCGCAGCAGAGTAGAAGCACCTCTGCTGCCTCTGCACGCACCTCTTCTTCGGTAGCCTTGACAGGGGAAAAAAAGTGAGCGGAAAAAAAAGAAAGAAAGGGAAGACGAACGAACACGACCTGAGGATAATGGTCTCATGACTACCCTATTGGGCCAAACAAAACTCACTTAGCCCACGGTCGGCGGCCTGTCGCGGAGTCGCGGTTGGCCTACTCGTCCAAGGTTTGGCAAATAGTGAAATCCACCAGGGTTCTTAAACTTGTCCTGCATTTTCAAATAGGTCCATGTACTTATAAAACCAGATTTTCAGGTCTCCAAACTTATTTAAATGTATCAACAAAGGTCCAAACCGGTTTTTGAAGGCTGTTTTTGCACACGTGGAGCCACGGACGCAAGGCCCTCGCTCTAGCGGCGGCGCAGCGCTACAACGAGCAGTGGCAGGCGCGAAGCAAAGGCCCGACCCTCCTGTGACGCGGTTGTCGCATTGGCGGCACTGGACGGTGGACGCTTTGAACCCGGCGCCAACGGCAACCTTCTCGCCCGCCTTGGCCCTGCACCGTGCCCCAGGAGCCGGACCCAAGCAGGTGGTTGGCGTTGGGCACGCCCGTGCTCGCCAGCCGCCGGCCACCGGGAGTTCAAGGGCATACGTCTAGATCTGCGGCGTTATTATCAGGGCCACCACCAGAGGCCGCGTGTTGTGCTACAAGCCTACAACGTCGGCATCTCCAGTAAGCGCCGTCGGGTTCACGCAGTAGATCGATCGAGCTCGCTTTCTGATGGTGTGGATGGGATCGATCGGCGTCTGCATGGGACGGATCTGATCAACGTTCAGGTGGAGTGACAACCATGCATGGACGACTTTTTGTTGCTCTTCTTCTCGTCGGTGTACGCGCAGAAGGACCACGCTAGGGAGAACAACTACTGCACGTTCGATGACCAGCGACTGAGAATCTGTACCTGGCGACACTGGCGGCCAGTTCGCGGCGTCGCGGCCGCAAGCGCATCATGCAGTCCACCTCCGTCTTCTTCCTGAGCTGCACCGTACTGCGCTGCTGTTCGTCGGCAGTCGGCACCCTCGTCATCACCGATCAAGACGCCCACGAACCTCGAGGAGCGCGGCTGAGCCGACGCCGGGCCGAGGATGCCGAAGAAGATTCTCTGCACCGCCGATGTGGACGGCGAGTTCACAGGCATCAATGCGCTCATGTTCTACGCGTCAGTGCTGTTACAGACCATGGGCTTCAAGACCGATGGTTCCCTGCGCTCGGATGTCGTCACCATCGGGGTCACCGTCGTCTCCATCACATCCTCGTGGGCAAGGTTGGCCGCCGCAGCCCGCAAGCTCCTGCTGGAGGCGTGCATGCAGATGCTCATCGCCTATAGCCCCAGACGGCCGTCGACGGAATCATGCTGGTGCACGTGGGGGGCGACGCTGCAGCAACCGCACCAGAGGAAGTTCGGGCCCTGCTTGGTGCCCGCCAGTACTCTGGTCGCTCCGTGCCGACGCTGGAGCGAGGACCTTGTGCCCTAGACACGGTGACCTCCACGTGTGCGAAGAAAACAACCTTCAAAAACCAGTTTGGACTTCATTGATTCATTTAAGCAAGTTTAGGGACTTGAAAATCTGGTTTTATAAGTATATAGACCCATTTGAGAATGCGGAACAAGTTCAAAGACACCTAGTGCATTTCACTCTTTGGCAAATTGTCGTCGTTGGCTTCTAAAGAAAAGATAAAGAAAAAGCTATTTTTCCTCTAAAACATATAAGCTATTTTTTCTTTTTCTTTTAATTAACGTTCAACCATTCGGCTATAAAGTAGAAAGTGCTATACCTGCTCTCTATCGCCTCCATCTAAAAAACTTTGAAATAAATCAAGCTTTCTTGTATCTTTCTGAGTTTATAAAAAGGATCTATCTATCAGTCACCCGGGTGATTTAGAGCTTGGTGTCACCCGGGTGATCAAACTCTTTATGTCACTCAAATATTAAAATAAATCACATTTGGGTGACAAAAGGGCAACCAACACCTGAAAATCAAATACCACACAATCTACATTGAATGGATCAGAAAAAAACCAAATCAAAATAAATCGAAAGCCAAATACCAAATTTATTCTATAGAAAGCAAATTTGAAGAAATTCAAAAAACAAAAGAACAAACAGATCACAGATATGCAGAAATCAAATATCAAATTGGAAGAATTTCAGATTGATAACAAAAAATACAAACAAATTATAGAATTTAGATAGACAACAATCAAATAAATCAAATTTACATGACTACTATATAAAATTTACACCTTCATTTGTAATGTAAAAAGTACATTAACATACTGTAAGAGTACTACTTAGAACACTAGGTGAGACGATCATATCTAGGGTGTGCATATATAGTACTAGAACTGCAGAACACATACTCCCTCCGTCCCATAAAGACTGTCGTTTTAGACTTTTCAGAAACTGTGCTTGACCGTCCGTCTTATTCAAAAATTTTGTACAAAATACAAAATCAATAAATAATTATTAAAGTGTCTCTAATGATATAACAAATCATAAAAATATAAATGATATTTATACAAAATTTTCAAATAAGACGAATGGTCAAACGTGATGTCTGGGAATATTTACATATTTGCCATCCTTATGGTGAGAATGGCACGCCCAATGCCTTTGTGGCCCACTGTCAGTGACTCATGTGGCTTCACATGTTAGTGGCACAAGTTTTTTTGCCACCGTAAGGATGGCAAAAATATAAATGTCTTATATATCTGAAAAGTCTAAAACGACAGTCTTTCTGGGACGGAGGGAGTATCAGACGACAACAGCGCATCGAATAGCGCATGGAACAGGTGCCCAGACCCTCTGAAAGCTCATGTTTGGTTTTGGGTAATTAATGAAACCTAGTTTGCTAATGATTGCTCTAAGTGTTTTATAAGATTAATTAGCAAACAACAAGATGGAGCAAAGGACCGGGTCGGTGGAGACCACAAGTGAAGGGCAATGACGGCATCCATGCAAATGGTATAAGTCCATCATCAAAAGAGTCCACAAGGTTCATCAAGTGATGAGATGGAAGATGGAGAAAGTTTGGAGCTCAAGGCAAAGGTATAACAAATAGAAGCCCTTTGCTTTTGGTGATCAAGACTTCATAGAGGGAGTGATCACATTTAGGATAGATAGCCGTACTATCAAGAGAGGAGAAATCATTTGTGAAATACGGTTATCAAAGTGCCACTAGGTGTTCATGTTCATTGCATATGTATATATATGCTAGTGTCACTAACAAACCCGTTGAAAACTCTTTTGAAAAGGCTAAACACGTGCACTAAAATGAGAGATACTTTGGAATGTTAGCGCTTTTGGAAACGGGTGAAGTTTAAGTGGTAGAGAGGGGTTTGGGTCCTCTCTCCCTCCTGCCAAGCTTGAGAGGCAGGATTCAACGTTTTTTTGGAGAAGTTTCAATAGAAAAAGAAGCGTCGGACGCTAACCCCAGAGAGCGTCGGACCATTGACATGCGTCCGACGACTAACCCTTGTTCTGCTCTGTCTGAGAGCGTCGGACAGGTAGAAAGTGAGCGTCGGACTATTTCTCCTCAGTCCGACGGTGCAGTGCAACAGCAGAGTGACACGTGGTAAGCTGAGAACGCGTCGGACGCATTTGCTTAGTCCGACGGTGGGCATCGGACACCGTCCGATGGTGTTTCTTGCTCTCGGGAGCTCTCTAGAAACGTCGGACGGTGAAGTTCTTTAGTCCGACGGTCCGAGCGTCCGACGGTGGGCAGTTGGCGCGAAGAAGTAGCCGTTGTGATCCAACATTCGACTTCAAATGGCTAGGGACACGTGGCGCGCATCCAGGGCGTCGGACCGTGGACTTTGGTCCGACGGTAGCGTGAGCACGCGTACGACGGTCCCGTCCGACGGTTCGCAGAGTGGCCTAACGGCTATCTCTTTGTGAGGGAGGTATAAAGGCATCGTTGGCCGGCTTGGGGAAGTCTCTTGGCCATTCTCATCACTCCTACTAACTAGTGAGCCTCTCCACTCCTTTCTCACACCTTCCACTTGATTGTGATCATCTTTTGGTGAGATTGGAGAGCATCAAGTGCATTGCATGCTTGTGATCATCTAGTGGCACTTGGTGAGTGTATTTCGCAGCGGATTTTCTTGTTACTCTTGGAGTTTGCCGACTCCTAGACGGCTTGGAGCTGCGAGGATCGTTGAGGGGAGTTGGTGATTGTCTCTGCCTCCGATCGGTGAATTTGTAAGGGGTTCTTGAGCCTTCCCCGCGGGAGATCGCAAAAGGCTACTCTAGTGGATTGCTTGTAGCTTGGTGGATCCCCATCTTGTGTTGGTTGTGCGGCACCCTTGAGAAGGGTTTGGCGTGTGATGCCAATTAGTGCGTGAACCTCCAAGTGGATGTATCGCTACAACGAAGAGTAGCTTGCCGGCAAGCAAGTGAACCTCGATAAAAAATCTTGTGTCAACTCTCCCTACCGAGGATTCATATTGTGATTGATTGATTGATATTCATCTTCTCATCACCGGCGGTATAAAGATCGTCCTCTCTCTCTCCTTTACATTTGAGTACTTACTTTTGTTCTAGTGTACTTATTGTAAGTTTCTCACCTAGGAGTAGAGTAAAGTAGTGACTTAGCTTGTTAAGTGTGATTTAGAGACTATAGCCTAGAACGGTTAGGTGGCTTGCTTTTTGAGTAGGCTAGCGCAAAATTCGTTTCGCCATTTAACTGTTTAACCTTTTGTTCTAGTGTTGTTTATAGAAGTTTTTATAGGCTATTCACCCCCCTCTAGCCATTTAGGACCTTTCAAGTGGTATCAGAGCCAAGGCACTGTTAATTCGAGGCTTAACAACCTACGGTGATAAAATGGCTCAACTCAATATTCACATCAACAACACCAAGAAGTCACCCCAATTTGATGGCACAAATTATACTTATTGGAAGAGCAAGATGACCTCACATATCAAGTCAATCAATAGAGAGGTTTGGAAGGTTGTGAAGACCAAGGTTGAGATTGCCAATGCGGCCAATCCCACAACCGCCGAAGAAAGATTGCTACAACTCAATGATATTGCGGTTTGTGCTATTTATGAGGCCGTGGATGAGAAGGTCTTTGAGCAAATAAAGAACATTGAGAGTGCTCATGAAGTTTGGAAGAAGCTCAAAGAGTCATATGAAGGCACCAAGGGTGTGAAGACCGCCAAGGCATACATCTACAAAGAGAAATTCTCTAGTTTCAAGATGAAAGATGATGAAAGTGTGCCGGAAATGTTTCATAGAATCTAAGTGTTGGGTACCAAAGTATGGGGTACCCAACTTCGATGCAAAAACATATATTTCCAACATGGCCCAGCCCAGGCAAAGCCTGTGAAAGCCCGTGAAGGCCGCATCCACGGAGGCCCATGACGGTGCTGCATCAACGCCAGCCTACCCCTGGGAAAACGGCACCCTCGGGCGCTAATTTTCCGATTCGCCCGAGCCTCCCCGAGAGAGCTCGGGAAAACGGCACCCTCGGCCGCCAATTCTCCGATTCGCTCGAGCCTCCCCGAGAGAGCTCGGGAAAGCAGCACCCTCGGGCGCCAATTCTCCGATTGGCCCGAGCCTCCCCGAGAGAGCTCGGGAAAGCCGCACCCTCGGGCGCAAATTTTCCGATTCGCCCGAGCCTCCCCAAAAGAGCTCGGAAAAGCGGCACCCTCGGGAGCCGAATCTCTGATTCGCCCGAGCCTCCCCAAGAGAGCTCGGGAAAGCGTCACCCTCGGGCGCCGATTCTCCGATTCGCCCGAGCTCCCCCATCACCCTCGGGCGCAATCCCTCAAGGGCATCCAATGCACATTTGACATCAGCGGAGAAATCTTGGACCACAAGAGATCTCTCTAACCACTTTACAAGCACTGTCTTGTCAGGAGAAATTCTGGACGCGACTGTGCTTCGCACGTGCACGACGGCCGTACCACCGGTCAGGATTTCCCTGGCGACGGATTTGACGGACCCACTACGGCCATCCTCTCCACAGTATAGTCTACGGTGCTCCGTCCCGTTTTCCGCCCGGATGTACCAATTACGACTACGACAGTCCAAGGGCCTGACGAACGGGCTACGCAAGACCGGGAAAGGCACCTCCTGCACTGTCCACTTGAAAGGACGAGCACGCCTTCCATCCGGGCACACCTGACCCTCGGGAAACACTGTCTGAAAGCCAAAAATGCGTCCGTGGGAAGATATCACCCTGCCCCGTTCCATCATGCCTCCAGGAGTCCTGAGCCTCGGGAGACAATGCCCCGAGGCGACTCTCCCTCTTGTCACATCGTGCGGAAGGACAGCCATCAGGTGTGCCGGGTGTGACCCTACGCCATGCCGTAATCCCGATGACTATTGCCACCTTGGAACTCACCAAGATAGTAGAACCACTACGACCATACCCCTAGGACGCGGAGACAAGACCGTAGCTGACGATAGGCAAACAGAGACAACAACTCCCCATTGTAACATACATGGCAATGTACGCGCTGCCCTTGCCTCTCTCTTGTGACTATAAAAGGGAGAGCAGAGGCCAGCTTTAGACAGGTTCTAAGAGACTCATTCGCACACACACTCCACACCACATACAACAACGAGCAACTTGTATACACTTCGACACTCACAAGAGATTTGGGAGCACTTTCCTCTCTCAGCTAGCTTGTAACCCCCTACTACAAGCACCCCGGTGCAAGGCAACACGACTCTCCTCTCCACTGGACGTAGGGCCCTCTTGGCCTGAACCAGTATAAACCCTGTGTTCCCCCTTGCACACTATCCGAAGCCTCAACCGCAAAACACAAGTTCACTAGCCGGTGTTAGCACCCGCTAAAACTAGCACCGACAGTTGGCGCGCCAGGTAGGGGCCTTTTGCGTGTTGACTCAGGTTACGGATGGCTGACATCTCCATGACGCTTCCTGCTGGCGCGGTGCTCTGGTTCGGAATTCTTGAATTCATGGCCACCGGCCATGGGCTCGAGATGAACCCGCGCCCAACCGAGCCCCGCACCATCATCGTCCTGACTCCGGCCCATTAGGCGGCCGGGTAAAGGACCACGGCGACACTTCCTCCCGTCCCAGAGGATGAGGGGAGCACCGCACGCCGCGCTTCCCGGCAGACCAGGAGGAGGAGGCGCAACCGCACCAACCTTCCCCTGGTCACGGAAGGCGCGGCCAATCAGGTGCCCCCAGCAGGGGACACCAACTCGGCACCGGCCGCCATCCCGACACCTCCGGCGCCGGTAGCCGCACACCCGCCAACCGCCCGAAGGCCGGGCGGGGGCGGGATCGCGGCGTCGACAGGTCTCTCTCTCCGCCGTCATGAGTTGATTGATGACCCAATTGCTGCATTACCAACCTTGACCACTGAAATATCTAGAACCCATTTTAAAATAAAATGTTTGAAATGCTTAGCTCTGCTTAAATAAATTAGATTTTGCATAAAATGCTATTTTTGAGCTGTGTGATATATATATGCTAATGATTAATTCATGAAAAAGGGAATTTGTATATTCTCGTTCGGTGGCTGTGCACCTGATCAGTACATTGTCACCGACGAGAAGGGATTTTCTTGCTTGGTGGTTGTGAATTTGGGTTAGAGTCCCAATGCTTGACCACCGGCGCAAAAGGGGTTTGAAAACCGTTGGGACACCTGTACTTGGGTTAGAGTCCTAATGCAATGTCGCCGGCGGAAAAAGAATTAGGGACCGTTCATTGTAGGCCTGCTGTGATCGAGACTTTGCAACTAGCCACGTATTACGGAAAGCCCTAACTCCGGTGGCTCTACTACTTGAACCGACAACCACGCACTGGGAGTGGAGAGATGGCGAGAGTAGCGTGTACCCTCGTGGCCGGCGTGCCTGGAGAGAAGAGGAGTACTGTGCTCTCGGGTGGCGCAGGACCGGTTCAGGGGTAGAAATGCCGTGGTAGGCGGGGTTGGTATATGCAAGCTTAAGTGCTACATATGCAGTGTGGATAGGGATCCCCAGCTGGGTACTAATCGATTTGAATCGTCGTTGCTCCTCGGATATGGAGACTTGATCCTTTGACCTACAATTGAAAAGTGGTTCAGAACTAGGTGTTTTTGAGAATAATTAAGAATTTGAAAGTATGATGATATATGAGAATGAATTTGGAATTATGGATTATGATTAAAATAAAATTGAGTAAAATATTGAAATAGGATAGTAATGCTTTTCTGCAAAACCTTTGACTCTTGCTCAAGCCTTACCTTGACTCCCTTCAGCCTGCATTCCTGAGTCTCATTCCTTTTTCTTAGTCGGGTAAGTCTTGCGGAGTACCCCAGTGCTCAGGGTTTGTTAACCCCTGTTGCAGGTGAGCCGAGTGTACAGTTCGGCTTGGGACCGTGTTGGTTGACGGATCGCGCATGATCAAGAATGTGTATATGATATAACCCTTGGGCAAGGGTATAGTTGTACACTGCTTATCCACTACGAAACTCTGGTTCAGGCTAATGTAATCTATATTTGTAAACCTATGGTTATGTAATACTTCCGCACTCTTTACTATGATTCATTTTATTTGTGTAAGCTGTTGTAATACTGCAATGCTTACAATGAGATCCTTGGAAAGTTAGGGTTTCCTAGGGAACCCGGCAGGCCACCTAGGTCAAGGGGAACTCGTGCAGACTGATCGTGGGTCCTTAGGGACGATGACGGTGCACGTGGGCCCTATGATTAAGGCGGTTCTGTCACACAAGGGCACCTCTTCCTGAGGCCCAAACAGCAAGAAAAAGAAGGGGAAGGGAAATGCCCCCCTCCGCCATGACTCCCTCGTGGCAGCCACCGAGCCCAAGAGGGAACAACCCCCTTGGGGCCGTTTTGACGAGATGCTCAACAAACCGTGCCCTTACCACCAGGGTCCGGTGCATCACACACTCGGGCAGTGTGTGATGCTCAAAAAGCACTACGGCTGGCAGGCGTTCAAGGACAACGCCGGCAAGAAGCCCGCCAGGGATCAGGAGGACAAGGACGGGAAGGACGATGAGTTCCTGCCCATTGACAAGTGCCTCATGATCTTCGGCGGGCCCGGGACCGCTCCAACGCCGCGACAGCAAAAGCGCGAGCGTAGGGAGGTCTACTCCGTCAGACCAGCGACACCACACTTCCTCGACTGGTCCCTCGACGCTATCACCTTCAGCCAGGACGATCACCCGGACTACGTCCCATCGCCGGGGCGCTACCCGCTCGTTGTCAACGCCGTCGTCGGCAACACGAGGCTCTCCAAAGTCATGGACGGAGGCAGCGGCCTCAACATTCTTTACGCTGAGACCCTCGACTTGATGAGGATCAGCCGCTCACACCTCCGGGCCACAACGTCCCCGTTCCACGGGATAGTGCCCGGGAAGAGCGTGCAACCCCTCGGGCAGATCGACCTACCCGTCTACTTCGGGATTCCTAACAATTTCAAGAAGGAAGTCCTGACGTTTGAAGTGGTAGGCTTCCACGGCACCTACCACGCCATCCTTGGGAGGCCATGCTACGCCAAATTCATGGCGGTCCCGAACTACACCTACCTCAAGCTCAAAATGCCGGGGCCAAAGGGGGTGATCACCATCGGCGCTTCCTACCAGCACGCGTACCAGTGCGACGTCGAGTGCTGCGAGTACGTCGGCGCGCTGGTGGAGTCCGAGGCCCTCATTGCCGACCCCGAAAGGATGGCAAAGGAGGTCCCCTACCCCAAGAAGGCCACGGGCACCTTTGAGCCCGCTGAGGGGGTGAAGGAGGTGCCCCTCGACCCGAGCTTCCCCGACGGCAAGGTTCTGAAGATCAACACCACCCTCGACCCGAAATAGGAGGCCGTGCTCGTCGACTTCCTCCGCAAGCATGCCGACGTGTTTGCATGGAGTCCCTCGGATATGCCAGGCATCCCGATGGAGGTCGCTGAGCACTCCTTGGACATCCAAGCCGGGTCCAAGCCGGTGAAGCAGCGGCTGCGCCGATTCGATGAGGAGAAGCGTCGGGCCATCGGGGAGGAGGTGCATAAGCTTTTGGCAGCCGGATTCATCAAGGAGGTCTTCCATCCAGAGTGGTTAGCTAATCCTGTTTTGGTTAAAAAAAATGGAAAATAGAGAATGTGTGTTGATTACACTAGTTTAAATAAAGCTTGTCCTAAGTATCCATTTCCATTACCTCGCATTGATCAAATAGTTGATTCTACCGCTGGCTATGAACGACTTTGCTTTCTTGATGCATATTTCGGTTACCATCTGATTCACATGAAAGAATTCGACGAATTAGCGACTTCTTTCATTACTTCCTTCGGCACATATTGTTACGTAACCATGACATTTGGCCTCAAAAACGCGGGTGCAACTTACCAGCGTTGCATGCTCAAAGTTTTTGGGGACCTCATCAGGCGAACCGTTGAGGCTTACGTAGACGATATAGTGATAAAATCTAGGAAGGCGGGCGACTTAGTAGCTGACCTAGAAGAGGCGTTCGAATGCCTCAAGAAGCGAAACATAAAGCTGAACCCCGAGAAGTGCGTTTTCGGGGTCCCTCGGGGCATGCTCCTTGGGTTCATCATTTCCGAGCGTGGCATCGAAGCCAACCCGGAAAAGATATCGGCCATCACACAGATGGGTCCGATTCGGAACCTCAAGGGTGTGCAAAAGCTCATGGGATGTCTCGCGGCCTTGAGTCGATTCATCTCAAGGCTCGGCGAAAAGGGACTTCCCTTGTATCGGTTGCTAAAGAAAAATGAGCACTTTACCTGAACCACCGAGGCCCAGGAAGCCCTCGAAAGACTTAAGGCTCTGCTTTAGAAAGCACCGGTTCTCATGCCTCCTATGAAAGAGGAGAATCTCTTGCTACATGTCGCTGCTACTAACCAAGTTGTGAGTGCAGCGATTGTCATGGGACGGCAAGAAGAAGGGCACGCATTACTAGTACAGCGGCCGGTCTACTTCATCAGCGAAGTCTTGTCCGAAACCAAGACACATTACCCTCAGATTCAAAAGCTGGTGTACGCAATCATTCTTGCCCGGCGCAAGTTACGGCACTACTTCGAATCCCATCCCGTAACCGTGGTATCATCGTTCCCCCTCGGGGAGGTGATCCAGAATCGGGAGACGACTGGGAGGATCGCTAAATGGGCTATCAAGCTCATGGGTGATGGCATCTCTGTTGACGGTGGATATACCATAAAATTCCACATTCAAACACCGTCAACAGGCCTCGGATTCAAGGGAAGATAAACATATCATGAGCATATTTTATCAATAACGAGTTCCACTTGTACTCTTAGCTTGTGATTTCAGGGAACACCAAATCAGTGCAAAAGTGAGCAGCTAGGGGCTAACTACATGGTTCGGCCGAACCATGTTACGTTGCCCCATGCCACCACCTTTCAACACAGTGCATACAACATCAAATGGAAGAGATCAAAGCCAAGGGTGGGCCCATCCATGGGTCGGCCGAGCTACCCATGGGGCCCACCTGGCTTTGGTGACGTGGCAGGATCCGTGTGACACTCCAACCAAGTCATTTCATCCATCGGATCAACTTGTGCTTTTATTCAACGGCGGAGATCAAAGGCACACGGATTGAGGCGTGAAACAAAGCAAACGAGACATAACAAAGACCAGGGGAGTCTCTATGACAGGTGGGGACCACGGTGGTGGGCCCAACCCACCAGGGGTGGGTCGACCGAACCACCATTGGTGGGCCCAGGCCACCTACACCATCACTGACTGGTGGGGACTCCTTCTAGAAGCTCTTGACTGAGCCCACCAGTCATAGGGGGGTCGGCCGAACCCCCCTGGTGCCCAACCAGGTCGGTTGGCCTCCATCGACTCCAAGCATGTTTCCCATGTGCTCAAATCACCAAAGCCGTCCATCTTGAGGCGGTTACAAGGCGGTGGATCCAATGGTGGAGAGGCAAGGAGCACGCGGATCGCTGACGTGGCACTCCCTCATCCTCCACTATAAATAGAGGCTGCCCACTTCTCTTCAAGACACACCATACAACACAAGAAGCAAGCTAGAGTGAAGTTCTACTCTTTAGTAGTAGTATTAGTCTAGTGTGGGAGTTAGAGTCGAGTCGGGCTACACTCGGAGTCTCCGGAGTCGTCTACTGGAGAGTCTGGTATAGCTCTTGTACCTTTCCTTCTGTAAGACTTTATCCTTATCAATATATATTATCTTTACTTTACTTCACTAAGTTCTTACTTAGTCTTTACTATTCTTTATAGTATTGTTGTGTCTTGTCTTCTTCTATAGTTGTTTTATACTTGATAGTGATCTTGTCCCAACTCAACGTGTGTTAGTTCATCGCTTGTCATAGGGTGTTCTAGTTGTTGGTACGCAGTTAGAATAGTGAGACTTAGTGTAACCGTGGTGCTTAGACTAGATCTTGCCTTTGATGACCGCTTGTCGCACTGATTGTTTGTGGGTGCTAGCAGGTGGTGACAGCCCTGTCTAGTCTTAGTATCCCTCCACGTGTTTTAGGCAAGTTCTTAAAAGGTAGACTCCCATAAGAGTGTAGACGCTTCGGGTAGAGGTTTATCCTCTATTGTCTCGCACTACCCCCTGCACACCGGTAGTAAGGTAACTATCTTAGTATAAGTCATCTATTTGATAGGATAAGTCACAAGAGTAAAGTAGCTGTCATAGGAGTCTTATACTCACTCGTTGTCCTCCCATCTAGCTATACTCTACTAGTTATCTTTTAATTATCTTAATACTTGTTGTGTGTTGGTGTCATTACCTTTTCCTCTATCTATCGATTTACCCCTCTACCACTAGCTGGTACTAAGTTGGTATAGACTTAAGGATCTCTCTTTCTTTTTATTAATTATTCCTAGCAACCGCTTTCCCTTGGGATAAAAATAAATAACGATACCTTGAAATACTCCCGAGTGAAGTGCTACAGCGGTATATTCTGTGCGCTTACGGAATTATCCAATAGACATAAGAAATACCTTCAGGCACTTCTGGCGCCATTATCAGAGATAGCCTAACACTCTGTCTCTGGTGGTTGCGCTAAGAAGTGTCAACAATCACCTACGCGCCACGCAAAGCCATTAAGTCTCAGGTGCTAGCGGACTTCGTGGCAGAGTGGACCGAGACGCAACCGACCCAAGAAGAGTATTGGGTCATGTACTTCGACGAGTCAATGATGAAGACCGGCGCCGGCGCAGGCATCGTCTTCGTTTCACCCCTCGGGGTCCGGCTCAAATACTTGCTGAGGCTGCACTTCACGGCTTCCAACAACATGACCGAATACGAGGCTCTGGTCAACGGTCTCCACATCACCATCGAGCTCGGGATCCGGCGCCTCGAGGTTCGAGGGGACTCCCAGCTCGTCGTGGACCAGGTCATGAAGGAGTCGACGTGCTAGAGCCCGAAGATGGCCACCTACTGCAAGCTGGTGCGGTTGCTCGAGGAGAAATTCGACGGCCTCGAGCTCAACCACATCGCGCGTCGGTACAATGAAGAGGCCGACGAGTTGGCGAAAATTGCATCCGAAAGGGATACGGTCCCGACGGGCGTATTTGCCAACGACCTCCATAAGCCCTCGGTCAATGTTGATCTCTCGGGGGCCAAGGGGAAGAAGACCCCCGAGCCCTCGGGAGAACTCGAATCGTCTTCAAGCGACGCAAGCCCCTCGGGAGCTGCCAACCCCTCCGACAAAGGGGAGCCACCCGAGTCCCTGGCTGAAGACGGCGATGAAGCCGAGGTGATGGAGATTGAAGCCGAGATGGACGACGACGAGCCAGACTGGTGTGAGCCACTAGTCAGCTGGCTTGTCTGAGGAGTATTGCCTTCGGACAAAACCAGAGCACGACGGCTGGCACGTAAAGCTAAGTCTTTCACGATGATCGACGGTGACCTCTATCGATGGAGTCCCTCGGGTGTCCTCCAGTGCTGCATTCCCTTCAGTCAAGGCAAATGCCTACACGAAGAGATACACGCCGTAGCCTGCGGTCACCACGCCGCACCAAGAACTCTTGTCAATAACGCCTTTCGACAGGGCTTCTACTGGCCAACCGCCGTGGCCGATGCTACCGAGGTGGTACGCTCCTGCGAGGGGTGCCAATACTACACTCGACAGACACACCTACCGGCCCAACCTCTCCAGATGATTCCCCTCACTTGGCCATTCGCCGTATGGGGACTGGACCTTGTTGGGCCCCTCCAAAAGGCGCCCGGGGGCTTTATCCACTTGCTTGTCGCCATTGACAAGTTCTCAAAGTGGATCGAGGCTCGGCTGATCGCCCAAATCAGCACGGCACAAGCGGTGTTATTCTTCACCGACATTGTCCATCGGTTTGGTGTCCTGAACTCCATCATCACTGACAACGGCACGCAGTTCACTAGGAAGAAATTTCTGGCCTTCTGCGACGAGTACCACATACGAGTGGACTGGACGGTCGTAGCCCACCCAAGAACGAATGGCCAGGTAGAACATGCCAATGGCATGATTCTCCAAGGCCTGAAGCCGAGAATCTTCAACAGATTGAATAAGTTCGGCAAGAGGTGGCTGGCCGAGCTCCTGGCAGTGATATGGAGCCTAAGGACTACGCCAAGCCGAGCCACGGGCTTCACGCCCTTCTTCCTGTACGGCGCCGAGGCCGTCCTCCCCGCGGACTTGGAGTACAGAGCCCTGAGGGTCCGAGCCTACGATAAATAGGGCACTCAGACTTCCCGCGAAGACGCGTTGGACCAAGTCGACGAAGCTCGGGACATGGCCTTGTTGCACTCGGCCAAGCACCAGCAATCACTACGCAAGTACCATGCTCGGCGCGTCCGGGGCCGAGCCTTCAGCGTAGGCGACTTGGTGCTGCGGCTCAGGCAGGACAACAAGGGGCGCCACAAGCTCACACCACCGTGGGAAGGACCATTCATCGTCGCCGAGGTGCTGCGGCCCAGGACGTACAAGCTCGCAAACGAGAAGGGCGAGGTCTACAGCAACGCTTGGAATATCGAACAGCTATGTCACTTCTATCCTTAAGATTCCAAGCACTGTACAATTCGTAAAATCTTAAAATCAATAAAAAGACCCGAGTTCTACTCTTTTTTACCTGATTTTTAGATTTTCGATCCGAGCCCACAGTCAGGAGTGAAATGACCTTTCATTTCACCGCGCATTAAATAGAGAGGCTCGGCCTAACCTACGGAAAGGCCGACCCTCCCTCGGGGGCTAGGACGGGGGAAACCCCCGGACTCTCCCGAACCTCAACGATTTTGAAAACGCAAAAATTTCAAAACCCGTTGAAATCGTTTCTCCCTAAAACATGCTTCCCTTCTAAAACCAAGCTTGAACTTATAAGACTCGGAAGAGTAAGAGAAGTCCCAGAGGACAGAGCCGGTCGAGTCGAGTAGACCGCTTACGCCCCTGGGCTACAGCATCTTCCCTCGCCACTCTGCGTTCGAAGGCTAACTCACACTCGGAAGAAAACTTATAGGATCTACGCTCGGCAAAGGGAGGAGGCTCGGGAAGAAACAACTAAGCCTTTTTTCCAAGGATTCTTTCTGCCAATGCTCCTAGGACATCGGTTGTGTCTACGCTGCTAAAGCTACGACATCCGAAAAAAGCCCTCCGAGGCTCGATGGCCCGGGCACAGGATCGGCAAGAAAAAACGCCTAAGGAAAAAGCACGAAACGAATTGAAAATAAACATACAGCAAATATTTACATAAATATAAAGGCCACGAAGGGCCACATGTTTGTTTCCTCCCAGCCACTCACGAAAAGTTATTTTTACAAGGGCACCACGGCCCGACTGGTCTTCACGGCAGGTCCAACGGAGGGAGTTCAACTTCGGCTTTGGAGAAGCCCGCCAGCGCTTCTCCGGCTCCTTCATCGAGTCCTCCAGCGCTAGGAGCTTGGCGTCGTCGGCCTCAAGGAAGCCTTCACTGACAGGGCCGGCGTCGAAGTTCCCATAATGGGACTTCACGACCGCCAATGTCTTCTGGACGCCCGTCAGTAGGACCTCCTTGACCCGCCCGCCGACGCTACTGTAAAGTGCCTCTAGTCGGCTCCAGAGCGAGACCCCCGAGGGTTTCCCACCGGTGCCGATGGAGTCACACAGAGCGCGCGCTGCCTTCTGCAATTCCAGGTGATCGGCCGCCTCGCCGTCATAAGCCGCCTGCAGAACTGCGGGAGCAAAACATGGAGGTGAACAAAGATGCAACAAACAACCAATACAAACAGAACGAAAAGCACGACACTGCACATACCGCTAGCCTCCTCCCGAGCCTTCTGTGCCTCCTCCCGGGCCGAGTCTGCCGCGCTAACCGCCAGACGCAATGCCGCCTGAGTTTCACTCAGGTCAAGAGCCAAGACTTCAACGGCAGAAGTGTTCTCGGTGGCAAGCTGTCGAGCGACATCGCGCTCCCTCGTCGCCTCGGCCAGGGCGCCCTCCAGCTCCTACACTCGTGTTGCCGAGGCAGAGGCTCGGCCCTTCGCCTCTGTGACCTTCTCCTTCAAGATAGTGTTGTCAACACTCACTTCATCGAGCTTGGAGGTCACGGAGGCGAGCTCGCTCTGGGCACGGGCAAGGGCTTTCCCCTTGAAGTCAAGCTGCTTCTAGAGCCCAAGCCCGTCGCGGAGGAAACGGGACTTGTCCCGGGAGGTATGCATAAGGTCCTAGAAAAGAGAGAGGCGCGAAAACGGTAAAGACGACGCTCATACACAGGTAAGGTCACGAAACACGGAGGCTCACCTGAAGTTAGGTCGGGAGCTCCGTCTCGAGGACGTCGGCGATCGCACGGAGACCCGCCGCCGAACTGAGCCTGAGCTCTTGAACGGCGTCCCATTTGGGAGCCTCGAGGTCGTCCCGGAGCGAGAAGATGGGCGGCGCCTGAGGATCCGTTCGGTTCGCCCACTCGATCCGGGTGACGGTCAACTCCCGAGGCCGGGGCTGCCTCGGTGCCAACCCCCAGGGGCCTTCCTCATGAGCGGGGGTAGCTCCTGCGTCGACATCCACAACCGTCGAACCCGCGGCGGCAGGCTCTGTGAGGGCGGCATCGGCTGACGCTCCCGAGGCGCCTCCAGAATTAACGACCGAGGCCTCAGGAGCCCGCACTGGCGCTGCCTCCATGTCGGCGACGGGCGCGACGACGGCGGCCACGGCCGGAATGACCCCTCCCGAAGGAGGAACCTCGGATGCCACGACTGGACCCGTAGGGGGACGGATTTCCTCGTCCATCGATCGGGCGCTCCCCCCGGCCGTGTCGTGGCCCTGCACCTTCGGGACCTTCAGGTGCGACACCTGAAGGTCCGACCCCGAGCGGTTCCTGAAGCAGAGAAGGAAGAAAGGAACGTTTGTGACAAGATCTCCGACGAAAGAAATTACAGGTAAAGATACTTACCTCGTTTTAGGAACCACCCTCTTCTTCTTCGCCGCCCCCACGCTCGGCGAGACAACAGACGGCGTGGGCCGCGCCGGCGGTGGAGGAGTGGGCGCCACCTCGGCGTCCGGGCCAGCCCCGCCCTGAGGTAGGGGCCCTGCCTGGGTGCCAGGGGTCGCCTCGTTGTCGCCGTCCCTCGTCGGGGAAGCTTGAGTCTGGGAGGACCCCAGCTCAAGTTCCGGCGTCTTGGCGCTGGTCGGCTCTGGCTCTGACGGCGTCCGCCCACCGCTCTCCCCGCCTTCGGCCGTCGCGCCAATCAACGACGCATCGGAGGGGAGGGTGCGCGGAAACAAGAACCCCCCGGTCCTGCCGGCAACAGCCAGGCTTGGCTCGGGCGCCGGGTCCGGGCCCGTTCCCGGCCTCTCCAGCGAGCCCTCGTGGCCGCTAGAAGGCGGAGCCGTGGCTCCAATAGTCACGCTGCCAGAGACCGCGCCTTCGGACGCGGACTCCGGCAGTTTTGCCTGGGGGCTTGGGCGGGCGCCGACATCGGAGCCTTCCCAGGCTCGTCGGCGCCCACCGCGGTCTTTGTGGCCATGAAGGGCCGTTGCAACACCATCAAATCATAAAAATCTTCTTCTTCGTCATTCTCCTCGTCATCTTCATCGGTGAGGGTGTCCTCCTCCGGCTCCCCCGCCTCCTTAGGGCGACGATGGCGCTGGAAGGATTCCTCCATCTTCCGAGCTCTCTTTTGCTTCAGCGTAGTCTTCCGGTCCTTCTCCGCCTTCGCCGCCTCGTCCCAAAGGCGGTTCTGGGTCCGCTGAATCTTGTCCTCCGGGACAGGCGGAAGGGAAGATTTCTCGGTCCTCGAAAGACCCTGCAATGAACAAAGAAGAAAATCAGGAAGAAGACGGAGGAACTGTAAACTCGAAAGAGCAGATGATGCTCACCAGCGCGATGAAGCCCGTGCGGGGGAGCATGGGTATCCGGTTTAGCTCATCCCAGGTATGGTAACCGCCCACCATGTACTTAACACGGCACATAACCTCCTGTTCGCCGATATCCTAGGGCAGCATCGCCATGCCTTCCCGTGACGTCCCAAGGAGCATCTGGTTCAGCGCCAGCCTGCGGTCCATCAGCGGCAGCACCATCCGCGCATGGAACTATGCCGCCACGGCGGCTCCGGTGAGACCCTGGTCGCACAACACCTAGAGCGCGCCGAAGTAGGCATCTAGATGCTTGGCCTCCTTAGCCGGGCACCCCCACTCCCACTGAGGGAGGGGAGCGATGAACGCCCTTCCCGTATACTTGGGGAAGGCGTCACCGTCGTTGCGGAGGTAGAACCAGCCGTGGTGTCAGCCCTTGTTGGAGGAGGGGGCCTTGCAGGGGATGTACAAGCCGGAGCAGATCACGAAACCGTAGCCCCCCGCGCGCGGGATCTCCCTCGGCTTCTTCGAACCAGCTGCCTTGGTGTACCAATCAACGCGGGAGATGCGGCGCCATAGGTTCCAGTGCGGGGGTACCCCGAGGTAACCCTCGCACACGGCGGCGTAAATCGACGCCTGCGTGATCGAGTTGGGGGTGAGGTTGTAGAGCTCCAGCCCGTTGTTGAAGAGCAGCGCCCGGCAGAAGCGGCTCGGCGGCGACCCGAGCCCGCGCTCGTGGTAAGTGATGAAGCTTACCACGTACCCCTCGTCGGGTTTCGGCTCGTCGTGGTCTCCCGACGGCACGACGAACTCCAGACGCTCCGCGTCGGTGCGGGGGCATAGGAGCCCTAGCACCACGAGCCGCTCCAGATCCTCCTCCGCCATGGTGCTGCGCGGCCACGGCTCTAACCTGAGAATGCCGCCGTCGGCAGCGGCGGCGGCATCGGTGGGAACAGGGGAGGAAGCCATGGCGAACTATAGAAGAAAAGCTGTAGGAAGGCAACGATGTCGGCCGCGGCAGTGCTTCTCACTCGAGCGAGCAACAAAGGCGAGAGGGTGGATGACGGAAGCATGAAGGCGAATGGCTGCGCGAGCGAATGGCTAGGGTAGAAAGAAAAAATCACGAGTTTTTTCTTATATACCCAGGTGGCGGATCCAGTGAGATGCGGAGAATCCGCCGCATTAACTGGGCGGGGCCCGCCACAATCCCAACATCGCCGCCGGCCTCACGCACGCAACCACCTCGACTGCCCCCGAACCGTCACGTCCGTCAGCCTGCGCGCCTTAAAAGGTGAGCCGAATCATTACGCCCGCTCGCCTTGATCCCGCCGATACATTCTCCTTCTCGATGAAGGAACCTCGGGCTCGGACGCCCGTTATGTTACCAGGGGATCGAAGACTAGCCCACAGTGGCTCAAACAGTCGCCCCAGGGAAACTGAGTTAGGGACAGCTAGCGGAAGGGTCACGAAAACGGCCAGCATCCCGACGTCCGAGCGTCACATGGGACATCCCGTGCTGTGTCCAAGTCCCAGTAGTGAGTCGATTACGTGGAATCCCTCCGTGGGAGGCATCAAGCCCTCGGGACCCGTCGAAGGGACCCGACATCCAGTAATTAACCCTCGGGAAACATTTGGAGTGTGCTCAGGCTACTAGCCGACCCCCAACGAACGAGGCACGGACCTCCACTTGGACCAACCCATCTGTAGCTCACCGGAAATGCTGACTCGTGCCCTAACGGGGAAGTCGAGCAGGACCAAACCTTCCTCTTCCCGAAAAAAGAGCGTCAAGGTCGAATTAAAAAGACAGGGAAGAACCCGAACGATCTCCGATACGAAAACAGAGGCTCAGGAACTTAGCCTGCACCTTAGAAAGACCACCAAACGACCTCCCTTACACGATGGGAGGCTCGGGGGCTCCGTTTTCAAGGGAACAACTCCCCTAAATAAATCAAAGAACACCCGAGGACTAATAACCATGATTTAAGCCTTTGGAGAGATATAACATCTCTCCAAAGCCTCGGGGGCTACACCCAGCGGGTGCGCTCGCGCGCACCCATCGGAAAAAACAACCTATACTTTATCTCCTCGACAGGAAGAACCAGCTTCAACCTGTGGAGGAGTGCCTTCACTCCGCCACAGGCTCGGGGGCTACTGTCGGGTACCAAAGTATGGGGTACCCAACTTCGATGCAAAAATACATATTCCCAACACGGCCCAGCCCAGGCAAAGCCTGTGAAATCCCGTGAAGGCCGCATCCACAGAGGCCCATGATGTTGCTGCATCAACGCCAGCCTACCCTTGGGAAAACGGCACCCTCGGGTGCCAATTTTCCTATTCGCCCGAGCCTCCCCGAGAGAGCTCGGGAAAGCGGCACCCTCGGGTGCCAATTCTCTGATTCGCCCGAGCCTCCCCGAGAGAGCTCGGGAAAGCGGCACCCTCTGGCGCCAATTTTCCGATTCGCCCGAGCCTCCCCAAGAGAGCTCGGGAAAGCGGCACCCTCGGGAGCCAAATCTCCGATTCGCCCGAGCCTCCCCGAGAGAGCTCGGGAAAGCGTCACCATCGGGCGCGGATTCTTCGATTCGCCCGAGCTCCCCCATCACCCTTGGGCGCAATCCCTCAAGGGCATCCAATGCACAGTTGACGTCAGCGGAGCAATCTTGGACCACAAGAGACCTCTATGACCACTTTACAAGCACTGTCCCGTCAGGCGAGATTCTCGACGTGACTGTGCTTCGCACGCGCACGACGGCCATACTACCTGTCAGGATTTCCCTGGCGACGGATTTGACGGACCCACTACGGCCATCCTCTCCACAGTATGGTCTATGGTGCACCGCCCCGTTTTCCGCCGGGATCTACCAACTACGACTACGACAGTCCAAGCGCCTGACGAACGGGCTACGCAAGACCGGGAAAGGCACCTCCTGCACTGTCCACTCGAAAGGACGAGCACGCCTTCCATCCGGGCCCACCTGACCCTCGGTAAACACTATCCAAAAGCCGAAAATGCGCCCGAGGGAAGATATCGCCCTGCCCCGTTCCATCACGCCTCCAGGAGTCCTGAGCCTCGGGAGACAACGCCCCGAGGCGACTCTCCCTCTTGTCACATCGTGTGGAAGGACAACCATCAGGTGTGCCGGGTGTGACCCTACGCCATGCCGTAATCCCGACGGCTATTGCCTCCTTAGAACTCACCAAGATCGTACGAACCACTATGGCCATTTGCACACACACTCAACACCACATACAACAACGAGCAACTTGTATATACTTCGACACTCATAAGAGACTTGGGAGCACTTCCCTCTCTCGCCTAGCTTGTAACCCCCTACTACAAGCACCCCGGTGCAAGGCAACACGACTCTCCTCTCCACTGGACGTAGGGCCCTCTTGGCCTGAACCAGTATAAACCCTGTGTTCCCCCTTGCACACTATCCGAAGCCTCAACTGCAAAACACAAGTTCACTAGCCGGTGTTAGCACCCGCTAAAACTAGCATCGACAGTAAGTGATAGTAAATGAGCTCAAAGCACTTGGTGAAGAAGTGAAGGATAGTGACTTCTCCATGAAGTTTCTATGGTGCTTGCCCAAGAGGTTTGCCACATTGATCACCGTGCTAGTGAAGACCACATTGAGTGACTTGACACCAAATGAAGTCCTAGCGGAGGTAATGACCGATGATGCTTAAAGAGATGATGGTGACAAAGAAGAGTTGGTCAACAAGAGCAAAAAGAAAGATGAAGATGACAAGGATGAGAAGAAGAAGACCATGGCATTCAAAGCCACATCATCATCAAAGGGCAAGGGCAAAGCAAAGATTGAATTAAGTGAAGACCCTTCAAGCACAAGTGAGACTGATGAGGAGATGGCCCTTCTAGTGAGAAGATTTGGCAAATTCATGAAGAAAAAGGGCTACCGGGCAAGAAGAAAGAAGAACTCATAGAAGTTTGATGGGCCAAGAAGATGCTTCAATTGTGGAAGCAAAGATCACTTGGTGGCCGATTGCCCACACTCTAGTGATGATGAGCACAACGGCAAAAAGAAGAACAAGCATGAGAAGAAGGAGAAGAAATAAAAAATAAGAATCATCATACAAGAAAAGGAAGAAGAACTACTCTCATGTGGTAACATGGGATAGTGATGCATCTTCAAGTGATGAAGATAGTGATGATGACAAGAAAAGCAAGAATAAGGCACATGCAAGCATTGCTATTCATGACAAGCCTTCCATTTTTGATACTCCTTCATGCTTCATGGCCAAGGGCTCAAAGGTATCATCCGATGTTGAATCTAGTGATGATGACCTAACAAAAGAAGAACTAATTGACATGCTTGATGATGCTCGTATTCATTTTGATTCACTTAGAAAGAAATGCAAGGGGTTGCGCAAGGATAAGCTATCCCTTGAGCAACAACTTGATGAGCTTAGAGCATCTTATGAGAGTCTAAAGGAAGACCATAAGAAGCTTCAAAAGTCTCACACTAAGCTTGATGAAGCTCATTCCTCTCTCGTTGCTCAAAATAAGGACTTGCAAAGTCAAATTAAAAAGAAGGAAACTAAAACTTGCAACATAGGTATGACTTGTGATATATCTTGTGAACCTATTGTTGTTGCCACTAACACTTCTTGTAGCACTACCACTACCACCTCACCCACTAGTGATCCCTCACTAGTAGTTGAGAACAACAATCTCAAGGAGAAGGTTAAAAACCTCAATCACTCCTTAGCTAAGCCTTATAGTGGTGAGGACCGCTTACTTATGTGTTTGGGTAGCCAAAGAGCATCTCTCCACAAAGAGGGATTTGGCTACACTCGCAAGAAAAGCAAGACCGTCTTTGCTCCTCACAAAACTTGTTTTGTGAAGAGAAATGGCTGGTATTGCACAAAATGCAAGCAAGTTGGTCATTTAGAGCATGAATGCAAAAGCAAACAATCCAATACTCATGTATCCTCAATTAAGTTTGATTCTTGCTATATTCTTACTAAGGGTTCAAATGTTGTGAAGGCTAAGTTTGTTGGTACATCCATGTTGGGTCCAAAGAAGAAGACCATTTGCGTAGCAAAAAGTTTAGTCACTAACCTCCAGGGACCCAAGCAACATTGGGTACCTAAAAAGAATTGATCACTTTTTTAGATCAATTACAAGGCCGGAGGAAGGCATTGGGTGCTTGATAGTGGATGCACGCAACACATGACCAGGGATTCTAGTATGTTTGGTTCTCTCAACACAAGTCCAAATAGTGGCTATGCTGCAATCACATTTGGTGATAACAAGAAAGGGAAAGTGAAAGGACTTGATAAGATTGCAATATCCAATGACATGTCCATCTCAAATGTGTTGCTAGTTGAAAGCTTGAACTTCAATTTGCTCTCGGTTGCACAACTTTGTGATCTCAGCTTCAAGTGCATATTTGGGGTTGATGATGTTGAAATTGTTAGTGTTGATGGCTCAAATTTGATATTCAAAGGCTTTAGATATGACAACCTATATCTTGTGGATTTCAATACTAGTGAAACTCAATTGTCAACTTGTTTGATCTCTAAGTCAAGTTTGGGTTGGTTATGGCATAGAAGGCTTGGTCGTGTTGGAATGAAACATCTGAACAAACTAGTGAAGCATGATCTAGTTAGAGGCTTGAAAGATGTCACTTTTGAGAATGATAAGCTTTGTAGCTCATGTCAAGCCGGGAAACAAGTTGAAAATACACATCCTAAGAAGAGCATAATGAGTACTAGTAAAGCTTTTGAGCTCTTGCATATGGACTTATTTGGACCAACCACATATACTAGCATTGGTGGAAACAAGTATGGTTTTGTGATTGTGGATGATTACACTAGATACACATGGGTATTCTTTCTAGTTGACAAGAGTGAAGTCTATGATCTATTCAAATCTTTTGTCAAGAGAAGCCAAAATGAGTTTGAAACAACCATCAAGAAAGTGAGAAGTGACAGTGGTAGTGAATTCAAGAACACCAAGATTGATGAATATGTGATGAGTATGGCATTGGACATTAATTCTCACCCAAGTATACACCATAATCAAATCGCATAGTTGAAAGGAAGAATAGAACTTTGATTGATATGGCAAGATCAATGCTAAGTGAATACAATGTTAGTCATTCTTTTTGGGCCGAGGCTATCAACACCGCATGCTACTACATCAGCCGGTTATATTGTCATGGCATGCTTACAAAGACTCCATATGAGTTATTGAATGGTAGAAAGCCCAACATTGCATATTTTCGGGTTTTCGGTTGCAAATGCTATATTCTCAAGAAAGGCACAAGATTGAGCAAGTTTGAAAAGAAATGTGATGATGGTTTCTTACTTGGCTATTCAACCACAAGCAAAGCATATAGAGTTTGGAATTTGTCTAATGGTACTCTTGAAGAGGTGCATGATGTTGAATTTGATGAAACCCAAGGCTCTCAAGATGAAGTTGAAAATCTTAGTGATGTGAGAGGCAATGACTTGGCAAATGCAATGAAGGATATGGATATTGGTGATATAAGGCCGAGGCAAGTCAATGATGATGAAGATAATGGTGCTATTCATACAAGTGTGCAAGTTGATAATGAAGTAAGTGCAAGTGACTCACAAGATCAATCTCAAGTGAAAGATCAACAAGCTAGTTCATCTCAATCCAATGATCAAGTTCCTATTCTCCAACCGGTCTCTATTGCAAGGGATCGTCCTTTGGACCAAATCATTGGTGGTATTCAAAGTGGAGTTCAAACAAGAGCAAGGCTAGCTCAAATATGTGAGCATTTCTCATTTGTATCATCCATAGAGCCAACCAAGATTGAGAAAGCATTGCAAGATGTTGATTGGGTTAATGCCATGCATGAAGAGCTCAACAATTTCACAAGAAATCAAGTTTGGGAGCTAGTGGAAAGACCAAAGAAACACAATGTGATTGGAACCAAATGGGTCTTTAGAAACAAGCAAGATCAAGATGGCATTGTGATAAGGAATAAGGCTAGATTGGTTGCACAAAGTTACACTCAAGTAGAAGGGCTTGATTTTGGAGAAACCTATGCACCGGTTGCTAGATTGGAAGCAATTAGAATCTTGTTAGCCTATGCTTGTGCCCACAACATCAAGTTATATCAAATGGATGTCTAGAGTGCATTTCTCAATGGATATATCAATGAGTTGGTATATGCTGAACAACCTCCCGGATTTGAAGATGTGAAAAATCCCAACCATGTGTACAAGTTAAGGAAGGCATTGTATGGCTTGAAGCAAGCACCTAGAGCATGGTATGAGAGATTAAGAGATTTCTTGCTCTCTAAAGGGTTCAAAATGGGAAAAGTTGATACAACTCTCTTCACTAAAAAGCTTGGCAATGATTTGTTTGTCTTGCAAATATATGTGGATGATATCATATTTGGATCAACAAATCAAGATTTTTGTGAAGAAATTGGCAATATGATAGCAAGTGAATTTGAAATGTCCATGATTGGTGAGCTTAGTTACTTCCTTGGTCGTCAAGTGAAGCAAATGAAGAATGGTACATTTGTAAGTCAAGACAAGTACATAAGGGATATGGTGAAGAAATTTGAATTAGAATTTGCAAAACCAATGAGTACACCAATGGCAACAAATGGTCATTTGGATTTGGACGATAGTGGCAAAATGGTAGATCAAAAGCTATATAAATCAATGATTAGAAGTCTCCTTTATGTGACCGCATCTCGACCGGATGTCATGTTTAGTGTGTGCATGTGTGCAAGATTTCAAGCCTCACCAAGAGAAAGTCATTTGAAAGCCGCAAAAAGAATATTGAGGTATTTGAAGGGCACACAAGATGTTGGGTTGTGGTATCCTAAGGGGTCTAACTTTGAGCTTATTGGATATTCGGACTCCGACTATGCCGGTTGCAAGGTAGATAGAAAGAGCACTAGTGGAACTTGTCAATTGCTTGGAAGGTCACTTGTATCTTGGTTCTCAAAGAAGCAAAATAGTGTTGCTCTCTCAACGGCCGAAGCGGAGTACTGTAACAGAACCGCCTAAATCATGTGGCCCACAAGCACCTGTCAACGTCACTAATGACATCTGACAGCCGAACCCGTGTTCCATATGACCTAGGCGGGCTCTGCCTGGCTACATAAGCACCCGTTATCTCCGACAGGATCCCATTGCGAAGTCATTACAGATTTACAACATTTCATAACAAAATACATCAGAGTAGAATTTGCGGAAGAGTAAATAGTACTTAATATTACAGACTAGTGTTCGAATAAAATTAAGTGCAGTTATTACAAACCATAAATTTGAAGAGTAGCAGTAGAGTTTGGAACAACAGTACGACAGATAGTTAAATATTACACGGACCCTGCCCAAGGGTTTAACCTTAGTCTTCTTCACTCTCTTGGACGATGGTGACGCAGCACAGAGCGAGACAAACTTCAGTCTCCTGCTGCCCTCCTACAACGGGGTTAACAAACCCTGAGTACAAGGGGTACTCCGCAAGACTTACCCGACTAAAGGTGTAAGATTAGACTCAGGAATGCAGGCTAAGGGAAGTCAAGGTAAGGCTTAGCAAGAGTTCAAGAATTTTTGCGGAAAAGCATTACTATTCCTATCTCAATATTTTATTAAAAATACTATTCATCATTATCCATTTCTCCAAGTACTTTCTCATATATCAACATTTACTTAATCCATTCGAAAACAATCCTAGTTCCGAACCACTATTCGCTGAATGGTCGAAGGATCAAGTCTCCATATCCGAGGAGCAACGACGATTCGAATCGATTAATACCCAGCTGGGGATCCCTATCCACACTGCGTATGTAGCACTTAAGCTTGCATATGGCAACCCCGCCTACCACGGCTTTTCATACCCCGGAACCGGTCCTGCGCCACCCGAGAGCACAGTACTCCTCTCGTCTCCAGGCACGACGGCCACGAGGGTACACGCTACTCTCGCCATCTCTCCACTCCCAGTGCGTGGTTGTCGGTTCCAGCAGTAGAGCCACCGGAGTCAGAGGCTTTCCGTAGTATGTGGCTAGTTGCAAAGTCTCGATCCAGCAGGCCTAGAACGAACGGTCCCTAAACCTTTTTCCGATGGTGACAGTGCATTGGGACTCTAACCCAAATACCCCTGTCCCTTTGGTTTTCAAATCCCGTTTCCGTCGGTGACAATTGTTGGGACTCTAACGCAATGCCACGATCACCGAGCAGGAAAAACCCTTCCTCGTTGATGACAGTGAACTAGCTAGGAACACTGCCAACCAACAAGGACATAACCAGTCCCATAAAGTGATTCTTGTGCTTTTAGATCATCACAGTTTTGAAATAGCATTTTTGCAAAATTAATATTAGGTATGACTAAGCATTTTGCAATACTTTTTAATAAATCAGGTTCTCAAGTATTGTCAGGTATTCAAGGATGGTAATGCATCAATTGGTTGTCACCCAACTCCTATTAACCTAATGCAAATAATTAACGCAAGTAATAAATATTTTTAAAACACAAGGAGAGGGCAAATGCACCGAGGCTTGCCTTAAATTGCGTAGAGTGTTGGATCCGGGTCAGTTCCACAAATATCAAATCCTTGTACAACTTCCTGAGTAGTCTCCTCAGAGGGACCCTCAGACTTTACCTCTGGATTCTCGGTCACTACACGTTTGCAATGAATGAATGTATGAATGTGATGCACATGAAATGACAGACGAAATTTAATAACAAATAAACCACTCATGTGTGTAAGACCCTACCTTAGCTAGACATGAATAATCTAATTCATACTGCCCTAGGTCATAAAGGTGATTGACCTAGAATCTCAATCAATCCAAAAATCACACCAATCAATAATCATTCCATTTATTATTCCTTATATTATCATTTAAACCAACATATAATTTAATAAATATTTAACTATTTCCATTTGATGTCAAAATGCACCAACAGATAGATTTCAGTACCAAACAGTGACACAATAAATTTCATGATTTTTGGAACATCATAGAAATTATTAAAAATCATCAAAGTTCCTTTTAACATTTAATGTGCTGATTTTTAATTAATACAGAAAACACCTAAATCCTATATTTAATATTTTTATTAAATTCTACACATCACAGAGAGTATCTAGCAATATTTTCATAATTTTTAGTGCAGTAGATTAATCACACAAAAATATTAAAACTTAACACTATTCATTTCAATTAAAATGAAAAAGCAATTAGAAAATCGCTGGAAAAAGAGAAACGGCCATTCGGCCCACCAAGGCCCAGCATGGCCCAGACCACGGCCGCGTGCGCGCGCCACCGAGCCGGCCCCAACCACGCACCGGCCCAGCACGGCCCAGCCGCGGCCGCGCGCGCTCGCCTCCGCGCCGGGTCGCTGACAGGCCGGCCCCAGCCGTCAGCCTCCCGCGCGCGCTCACGCGCCTCCGCACGGGGACACTGACAGGCTGACCCCAGCCGTCAGTTCCTCCTCCCACCTCTCGCTCTTTGCTTCGTTCCGACTCCCGCGCTCGTGCGAGCACGGCGGCTTGCCGCCGGCGGCCTCCCTCCGGCAAGGGAAACACCACCGGACATCGAGCAGAGCCTAGAGACACCACCCTAGAGACCTTAAACGGCTAGACCCGACCGGCGACGAGCTCGTCGGTCACTACGGTGACTCTGCGGCGGCGGCGGACCACACGCCGGCGAGCGCGAAACGAACGCGACCAAATCAAAGGTAGGAAACGATTCGGGAACTCACCACGACCCTAAACCACTAGCTGGTAGGGACGGAGACGGGACGGAGGAGTGGGCTTGACGACGTGCCGACCCGCGACGAAGAGCACCGGCGATGACCTTTCCCGTTCCGGTGATCCTAGAGCACCAAATGGCGAACCATCTAGCACATGAGAGACAGAGAAACACAAGGACCCTAAAACGCACACAATTTCCGGTAGAACCTCACCCTAAAAGACCGGCCTCGGCTTCCCGACGTGCGGTGGCACCCTGCTCGGCTCCGGCCGGACGCGGAGACGACGATCCACGTTTCCGGATGCTCGAGGCACCACAGCCCACACCGATGACACCAATCGATGCGCAAGGAAGCTAGCGAGCTTGCTTGGAGATGGAAGAGACAGTGGTGGCTTGGTCACGGTGAATTTCACCGCACTCTGATAGACGGCGGCCGCGAGAAGGAGAAATGAGGTCGGGACGGTGCGGTGGTGGTTTATAGTACCGGGCAAGGGAGGGGATAAGCTCGGCTGGGTCCGGGGCCCCCTCTCGGCTGCTTGACAGCGGCTCTGGTCGACCATGCCGGCCGGACGGCGCCCGGCGCCGCGCGCGGCAGGCGCGCGCGCCGTGGAAGATGAATAGGGGGGACCCCCCTGTAGCTACAGTACTAGGCCATCTAGGTCAAATGCTATTTGATTCAAATTGGATCTGATCCAGCCCGAATCCGAGGAAGTGGTGAATACAAAAGTTGTAGAGAATTCTTGTAGATCATTTTTGCTTTTGACATCAATTTCAAATTCGGCCAAAATTTCAAATTACAGAAAAGGGGGTAAAAGTAGCGTTTGAATTTCAAACTGAAATTTTAAAATTACTTTTGATTCTTCTCAACAACTTGAAAATTGGTAAACATAAAACTTGTTCTACTCAGTGAGATTGACAACTTCTATGTAGGAAGTTTTTGAAGATTCTTAATATTTTTTGAAATTAAAGTTTCAAATATAAATTTCAATATAGTAATTTGAGTTAAATTTGAATTTTTATAATATAACTTCAAAATCTCCAAAAATAAAAGTTGTTCCATTTTAAAAGCTCCACAACTTTTATTAAGACACTTTTCCCATATTCTATATAGATTTTGAATTGGGTTTTTAGGTCAACTTTAGGGTTTAATTTGATTTTTATTTAATTTCATGTTTGATTTTTGATTAAGAACTTAATTACACAATCAATACTTTAGTTGAAATCAAATCACTCTAGGCCCTAAGCACAATCATATGCAAATACTTAAATTTAAATATGATGACATGGCAGATTAATTAAATTGTAATACCAGAGGTATTACAGCCTTCCCCCCTAAAAGAAATCTCGTCCCGAGATTTAATAGAAATATTAACTGAAACAAAATAATGGAAAAGATCATGTCTCAGCTTCACTATTTCCAAATTATCTGCTAAAAATAGAAGAACGTCTACATATGTCGAGACTAGAAAGTTTACATTCTACAAGGTAGCAAAGAATTCGGGGAAATTTTCTGCGAGGTAGTCTTCCGATTCCCAAGTGGCTTCTTCTTCGGAATGTGCACTCCATTGAATCTTATACCACCTTGTTGTCGTCCTTCGTGTGACACGATCTTTTATATCCAAAACCCGAACTGGATATTCAACATAAGTCAAATCCGGCTCTAGCTCTACCCCTTCGACATTGACTACTTGGTCAAGAACTCGCAGGCACTTCTTGAGTTGCGACACATGGAATACATTGTGTACGGCTGAGAGATGATCGGGCAATTGTAGTTTGTAAGCCACCTTTCCACAACGTCCCAAAATTTTGAATGGTCCGATGTAACGAGGGGCTAATTTTCCCTTGACCCCAAAACGACTGACACCTTTCATCGGCGATACCTTTAGGTAAACATAATCTCCCACCTTGAATGCCAAAGGCCGACGCCTTTTATCGGCATAACTTTTCTGTCGAGATTGTGCTACCTTTAAATTCTCTTGGATTTGCCTGACCTTTTCCTCGGCTTCATTGACTAAGTCCACACCATAAAACCACCGTTCTCCTGGTTCAGACCAATTCAATGTTGTTCGGCACCTACGACCATAAACTGCTTCAAATGGCGCCATCTTGATACTTTCTTGATAACTGTTGTTGTATGAAAATTCTGCCAATGCCAAACACTCGTCTCACTTGTCAGGGTAATTAAGTGCACAAGCCCTCAACATATCCTCCAACACTTGATTGACTCTTTCTGTCTGTCTGTCAGTCTGGGGGTGATATGCAATACTGTGCAGAAGTTTCGTTCCCAATGACTTGTGAAAAGACTTCCAGAAGTTTGAGATAAACTGTGTACCCCTATCGGAAACGATAGTCTTGGGTACCCCATGAAGCTTCATAACATTCTTGATGTATAGGTCAGCATAGGTAGAGGCAGGATAAAGAGTCTTGACTGGCATAAAATGAGCCTGTTTGGTGAGACGATCCACAATAACCCAGACGGAGTCAAAACCTTTTGTGGTCTTAGGTAGACCGGTGATGAACTCCATACTAATATCCTCCCACTTCCAAGCAGGAACAGGTAATGGCTGCAGCTCTCCTCCAGGCCTCATGTGAACAGCCTTCACTTTCTGACATGTGTCACATCTCGCGACATACCGGGCAATCTCTATCTTCATCTTTGTCCACCAGAACTTTTGCCTCAAATCCTGATACATCTTGTTGCTGCCAGGATGGATGGAAAACCTCGTCAAATGTGCTTCATCAAGGATCTTTTGTCGTAACTCCGGCACCTTTGGAACTACCAGACGATCCTTGAACCACACGACACCATCATCATCAATCTGGAAACAATCTGCCTTGCCAGCTTGAACCTTTTCCTTGATGTGCTTGATTCCATTACTTTCCCGCTAAGCAGCAATAACCTCATCCCGGATGGGTGTTTCAATACTAATATTGGTCAGACTGCCTTGTGGAATTATTTCTACCCCTAATTTTTCCAACTCATAGCACAAGGACATATCATACGGCTTGACTGTCAAACAATTGCAGTGCACTTTACGACTGAGTGCATCAGCGACCACATTCGCCTTACCAGGGTGATAATGCACTTCAATATCATAATCCTTGATTAACTCGAGCCATCTTCGCTGTCTCATGTTCAGCTCTTCTTGAGTGAAAATGTATTTTAGACTCTTGTGGTCTGTATATACATTACAGGTACTGCCCAGCAAATAGTGACGCCATATCTTCAAGGCATGTACCATAGATGCTAACTCCAAATCATGAGTGGGATAATTCTCCTCATGACGCTTGAGTTGCCGTGAGGCATAAGCAATGACTCTTCCTTCTTGCATCAAGACACAACCAAGTCCGGTACCAGAAGCATCACAGTACACATCAAAGGGCTTTTCTATATCTGGTTGGGCCAGTACTGGTGCAGTGGTCAACAACTTTTTCAAGGTTTGAAATGCCTTTTCACATTCTGGCGACCAGATGAACTTGACCTGATTCTTCAGCAGGTTGGTAATGGGCTTGGCTATTCTTGAGAAGTCTGGAATAAACCAACGGTAATACCCTGCCATTCCCATAAAACTACGGACTTGATGAACTGTGGTTGGTGGCTTCCAATTCAAGATTTCTTCCACCTTGCTTGGATCCACGGATACACCTTCAGCTAATAAAATGTGTCCGAGAAAAGGAACTCGATCTAGCCAAAACTCACATTTGCTAAACTTGGCATATAGTTGGTGCTCTCTCAAATGGGTCAGGACAATACGGAGGTGGTTGGCATGTTCATCAGGGGTTTTAGAATAAACAAGGATGTCATCGATGAACACGACTACAAACTTGTCAAGCTCGGGCATGAAAACAGAGTTCATGAGATACATGAAATAGGCAGGTGCATTGGTTAGGCCAAAAGACATGACCAAATACTCATAAAGACCGTATCTGGTGGTGAATGTTGTTTTAGGAATATCCTCAGGACGGATCTTTATTTGGTGGTAACCAGACCTAAGGTCAATCTTGGAAAAGACCTTGGCTCCAGCTAGCTGGTCAAAGAGTAGGTCAATGCGAGGCAAAGGGTATTTATTTTTGATGGTGACCTCGTTGAGTGGGCGATAATCGACACAGAGTCTGAGTGACTTGTCCTTCTTTTTCACGAATATAGCAGGACAACCCCAAGGAGATGAACTTGGTTTGATGAAACCCTTATCAAGCAGATCTTGCAGTTGAATTTTAAGCTCAGCCAATTCCTTGGGAGGCATCCTATAGGCTCTGCGGGATATAGGTGCAGTTCCTGGCTTCAACTCAATAGCGAACTCTACATCACGGTCAGGTGGCAGACCGGGTAGATCATCAGGGAATACATCCGGAAATTCACAAACTACCGGAATATTTTGGATTTCTTAAACTGAGGTGGCACACAATCTCTGCACTGTCTTCTCAATCATTCTCACGGGTAGTGGCAGTTGGATAAGAAGTTGAGACTGACTACCAGGTATGCTGACCTTTATGGTCCTATTGTTTTATGTGGTTGAATGACCTAGTGGTAGCATATGACATATTGATGGGCTTGCAAACCTAGTGTTGAATCTAACAAATGCTCATGATGTGTAACTTAACATGGTCGAGATAACCCTACTAGTGAGGTGTGAAGAAGCTTGTCCTTGTATCAAACTTAGTTACATATTCTAGGCAAGTGATCTAGATTAAACCAAAGTAAAAATGAACTAAAATCCATTAATTGACTAGATACTCCCATAATTTGCACCATTTTTGGTGATTGCTGATAAAAGGGGAGAAGAAAGTCACAAAGATAAGAATGGAAAGGGGTAAATTAAAATTTTGAAAGCACACAAGTAGGGGGAGCAAGCTCATGAATAAGTTGTTGCATTTGTGTGCATTAACATATGAATTGTTGCATTGTAAAACTTAAATTCCTATACTTGCTTGATTGGTGTAATGCTTAGAAATAATACATGAATGATGTGTTTGACAAACTAGCATGCATAGGACTTACCTTTTATACAAAGTACCTCTCTTGCTTAAATATTGATCTCACGAGGTATTTTGAGTTTGTGATGCACGACTAGTAAACAATGGTGCTAAGGATGGTATAAATTCCGCAACTCTGATGGTATCACGCTTCAAAGGTCCATTCTATATACCTTAGCATCATTTGGTAGTGGTAGCTCACCCAAAATTCAAATCCATGCATATGTGAAAAATTGAACCAAACATAAGAAATCACATATGTAGGGGGAGCTAATGCTACCAAAATGCAAACTTGGTTTTATTTCATATCTTTGTGAAGGTTGTCATCAATTACCAAAAAGGGGGAGATTGAAAGCCCATGTTTGGTTTTGGGTAATTGATGAAACCTAGTTTGCTAATGATTGCTCTAAGTGTTTCATGAGATTAATTAGCAAACAACAAGATGGAGCAAAGGACCGGGTCGGTGGAGACCACAAGTGAAGGGCAATGACGGCATCCATGTAAATGGTATAAGTCCATCATCAAAGGAGTCCACAAGCTTCATCAAGTGATAAGATGGAAGATGGAGAAAGCTCAGAGCTCAAGGCAAAGGTATAACATATAGAAGCTCTTTGCTTTTGGTGATCAAGACTCCATAGAGGGAGTGATCACATTTAGGATAGATTGCCGTACTATCAAGAGGGGAGAAATCGTTTGTGAAATGCGGTTATCAAAGTGCCACTAGGTGTTCATATTCATTGCATATGTATATAGATGCTAGTGTCACTAACAAACCCGTTGAAAACTCTTTTGAAAAGGCTAACACACGTGCACTAAAGTAAGAGATACTTTGGAATGTTAGTGCTTTTGGAAACGGGGTGAAGTTTAAGTGGTAGAGAGGGGTTTGGGTCCTCTCTCCCTCCTGCCAAGCTTGAGAGGTAGGATTCAGAGTTTTTCGGAGAAGTTTCAATAGAAAAACAAGCGTCGGACGCTAACCCCAGAGAGCGTCGGACCATTGACATGCGTCCGATGACTAACCCTTGTTCTGCTCTGTCTGAGAGCGTTGGACGGGTAGAAAGTGAGCGTCGGACAATTTCTCCTCAGTCCGACGGTGCAGTGCAACAGCAGAGTGACACGTGGTAAGCTGAGAAGGTGTCGGACGCGTTTGCTTAGTCCGACGGTGGGCGTCGGACACCGTCCGATGGTGTTTCTTGCTCTCGGGAGCTCTCTGGAAACGTCGGACGGTGAAGTTCTTTAGTCCGACGGTCCGAGCATCCGACGGTGCGCAGTTGGCGCGAAGAAGTAGCCGTTGTGATCCAACGTTCGACTTCAAATGGCTAGGAACACATGGTGTGCATCCAGGGCGTCGGACCGTGGACATTGGTCTGACGGTAGCGCGAGCACGCGTACGACGGTCCCGTCCGACGGTGCGCAGAGTGGCCTAACGGCTGTCTCTTTGTGAGGGAGGTATAAAGGCATGGTTGGCTGGCTTGGGGAAGCTCTCTTGGCCATTCTCATTACTCCTACTAACTAGTGAGCCTCTCCACTGCTCTCTCACACCTTCCACATGTTTGTGATCATCTTTTGGTGAGATTGGAGAGCATCAAGTTCATTGCATGCTTGTGATCTGTAGGATCACTGGAAGCCTAGAGGGAGGGGTGAATAGGCCTGCAAAAACTCAACTTGAACAGATATCAAAAACCAGGGCGGCACTGCCGCACTATGAAAACTAAACCAAACTGCGCAAGTGATATATGTATAGAAAGAATATACTCCCTACAGCTTGTTTCCAAAATTTGACTAAAGTTCATAGCTCGAAGACTGGACACCATAGAAATCTTCCAAATCACGGAATTTGGGCCAAACCCTAGAACAAATCAACAACACAAGAATAATAAAGAGACAACAGCACACGTTGATTTATCCCGTGGTTCAGCTCACCACTTAGGCTTGCCTACGTCCACGTTGTTGAGGCTTGCCACAAAAGGCTAGGGTTACCACAAAGGTTGCCCTATTCCTCGTTCTCAAATCAAGAGAGTGAACTCTTGAACAGAGGGGTGATTTCTTAGCTGCACACGAGATTACAAACCTCCCTAGGCTGCCACAATGAGGTTGGCAAGCTCTAGGGCGACGCCTAACCGGCTAGGAGCAAAGCTCCAAGGAGTAGACCTCAAGAACGCCGGCCAAACGTGAACCAAGTGCTCTCAAACTTTGAGAATCAGTAGATCTGCTCTCAACTCGCAAGTTGCTGCCCTTTTTCTCAAGTTTCTATGGTGGAAAGTGGAGATCCAACTTTGAGCTCAAGGTCAACAATGGAGGAGAGAGGGGAGCTGCCTTTTCTGTCTGTAACGGGCAGAAAGTCGGGAGCTGGAAGAAGAGACCGTTGAGAGGAGGAAAAGTAGTATTTATATGCTGTCTTCCAACGGTCGGTTAAAGTACAGCACTGCCGCACTGGCAAAACTCAGCAGAAAGATGCAAGTTAGGTATTGCTGGAATTGTCTAGGTGTGAGGATGTTGTTTCTGGGATATGAGCACTTGATTCAACAGATTGACTGGCATCCCTTAGGAACTCCTTAATAGTACAGCATCCCTAAACTCAAACTTAAAAGTAAAACGAAATTAAACCTCCGTTCGAGTTGGTCACCGCCGCTGCAAATTAGCATTGAGTTCTTTGAAACACATATCATCATCTCACATTGATTCCCTGCTCATCATCTTGATAGAAATCATTAGTTCTCTAAATCGATGGTCATCAATACCAAAACCCACATTAGGGAGTGATTGCACTTTCAATCTCCCCCTTTTTGGTAATTGATGACAACCCAATTAGAGCTTAGAAAAGATAATCATGAATACTGTAAAAAACAAACTTTGGATGTAAAGAACTTCTCAAGAGGTGTGGAAACGAAAATTGAATTTCCAAATTGGCATAAAAAGCCAACCATCCACTCAAGAGTGAAAATAGCAGAATTTCTTTACATTCAAAGGTTCTGTGGAGTGCTGCACACTGTGTCAAACAATTAAACTTGATGCATATGACGGTTCAAAACACACAAGATTTGGCTGAGGAAGCACAGGGCGGCACTGCCGCACCCTGAGGGCTGCACTGGCTTCTTCAGTCAGATCACAACCAGATTTAAACAGCACCTGAACACTTACAAGTTATACACAGTTATAAAATATGAAGTTCCAGATCACAAAGACACAATATATATTCGAAAACTATACAGATAGAGTCGAGTACAAAGCTAAATTATTACAAATCATAATGAAAATAGTTTCAACTCTCAATCTCACATACTAACTAAGCTGAAACTAAGCTCCAACTGCAGCAAGGCGACGAAGAAGAATTTGACCCCTCTAATTTCTCCCCCTTTGGCATCAAATACCAAAAAGAGAAAAGAAAAGAGAGCTCAATCCTGAAGCTGAGACCAATCGACGCCTTCATCACCACCATGAGGGTTGCCATCATCATCATTATCTGAATCGCAAACAACTGCCTTTCCCCTACGGTGAGTAGTCCCTGTGAAGCGAGTAGAGCCTGAAGTACCTGCACCCTGAGAGGTGCGACCTGCCTATCTCTGAGAGCGCATCCACTGCTGATGGGAAGCAAACGTATGGCTGCTGCTGCTGTGTATACTGAGGATACTGGTACCCATACTGTGGCTGCTGATATCCATACTATGGCTGCTGATACTGCTGCTGGAAAGGATCATACTGCTGCTGTCCTCCATCATCATCAGAGTCATCATCAGAATCTGTAGGAAGCTCAAAGGAAGGTGGAGGCTGAATAGGAGGTAAATTTGGAAGTCCCACCTTCGCCCTAGCCTCCCTAGCCTCAAGTCTGGCTCCATAAGCTGTAGCTGTTGAATATGTGCAAGTAGCAAAGATGGAAGTCAGAATCTTCTTGATGAAGCCCTTCTTCTTGCCCCTTCTTCTACCAGATGATGTCCCTGAAACATCTATAGGAGCCAGCTGACTGCCACTTCCCTTCTCTACACCATGCAGCCTTGGCCTGTCAATCTTGTATACCTAATGACCTGTCTCATGCGGGAAGCGAATACCAGAAACCCTCACAATGACAAACATGAGATAGGGGGCATAAGGCAAGCCCCTTCTCCCATCATCCAAAGCAGTAGAGAGCTCATTCCACATGAAGTGAGGAACATTGAACCTCTCACCTGTGTGAAAGCGAACAAGCACGTTCCTAGCAAAAACCATTAATATCAGAAGCTGCTCCATCCTTTGGATTTATTGTGTTTCTGATCAAATTGTTCATCACATAGTATACAGAGAGTAGGCCCTTAGCCTTACCATCAGCCATCCTGGGATCCCTGTAGAGAGCCCTCATCTGCTCAACCTCAAGGCGAGACTCATCATGAATCTCAGTAAATTGCCTGTGCACATCACCAAAACCAAGAATGCGACTGAAGGCGATAAAATCAACTCTATAGTGTCGACCTTCAGTCATCCAGTGAATCTCATCGGTGACAGCATTGTGATAGTAAGTGGCATGGAACTGTGCAAGTACCTCTGTGTTCCATCCATACCTGAAGCTCATCAAATCAGTCAAGTCAAATCTATCACAAATCCTGATGGCAGTATTGAACTCCGGCTCATTTCTATCATTCATATCTTGGAAGTCCACATACTGCATGTGCACAATCTTGGATTTCCTGGCACCCAGAATAGCTGTCCTATAGAAGTTGGAGTGAAAGACAGTCCAAAATCTATAGTCAATCCCCAGAAGACCAAGAGATGTATATGGGTTGACAGCTCTAGTCTGCTGAGTCTCTGAACAGGACTTGGAGTAATCAACCACAGGGTGAGGCATAGAATCATCAGGAGCATGCATCATGGGATTCTCATCTGAATCTCTCATATAGCTGTCATCATACTCATTCAGATGATTAGGACTGAAAGGACAACCTCTATATGAAATAGTGAATCCCTCCAGCTGGCGTCTCTCCTCATCCTGAATGTACTGCTCATGAGCGGCACGATCATCAGCGGCATAAGGAGCGGCACCGCTGCTGGTACTCTTGCGTCCCCTCTTGGACGGTTTCTTCGACAGCTGCTTCTTCAAAATCCTAGGGCCGCAGCTTCCACCTCCTTGCTCCATCTATGCAATTCAAATGAGACTTTGATAAGAAACTATGTAGACTGGAAATATAAAACTTGCTGCACCAAAACTTTAACCACTGAACCAACATGTACATTGTCCAGAAAACAGAGCACCTGGTGAGCAACCCAAGCAGGGCGGCACTGCCGCACCCTGAGTACGGCACTGCCGCACCTAGCTCCTCCATCCGAACTCTGCAAATTTTGATTCAGTGGCTAACTTTTCGATCCAACAACTTCTATACACCATCACAATCTCATAAATCTAAGTACATCAACAGATCGGGCCATGAAATCCATCTATGAATGAGACAGGGAGCAATATTTTGGATCTGAGTGGTGAACTTTTGAAAATGAAATCCTGGAGGAAAACTAAATCGATCCACGGGAACCTGACCCGGAGCACTTGCTCCTGCAGGGTGCGGCATTGCCGCCCTGGCTAGGTTCCCCAAATCGAGTCGGGCTTTTTCCATGATTTTGCCACAAAAGCTCCCCCTAAATCCATGATACTACTTGTAACGTCCCGCTTCCCTGAGGCCGGGCCCACTTACATTTGGCAGCGTAACTAGGATATAGACTGCCCTCACAGACCAACACCAGTCTTTTCTGCGCACTTTGTCCTCACTCATGCGCACCCGGTCAGTCACCCATCGCTCCAGGGCCAAGCTCGCTTAACCTCGGAGTTCTTTGCAGATGGGCTTCCGGAAAAGAAGTTGCAACTTGTTGGTATGAGTATCCTATCAATCCTATTAAGCCCTGGGCCGGGATGTTACATCCTCACCCCCTTAAGAGATCGACGTCCTCGTCGATCAATCCCAAGCCAGGAACGTCCCCTCTTGGCCACGTCCGTGTGTCCAGTGCCAGCGCATGTGCCATGCTATGTGACCACGCCAGATCCACACCAGCCATGCGCACCATGCCTGCGCAACTGCGACACACGCGCCTGTGAAACCGTAAGGGTCGGCTCCGATACCATCCTATAACGTCCCGCTTTCCTGAGGCCGGGCCCGCTTACATTTGGCAGCGTAACTAGGATATAGACTGCCCTCACAGACCAACACCAGTCTTTTCTGCGCACTTTGTCCTCACTCATGCGCACCCGGTCGGTCACCCATCGCTCCAGGGCCAAGCTCGCTTAACCTCGGAGTTCTTTGAGATGGGCTTCCGGAAAAGAAGTTGCAACTTGTTGGTATGAGTATCCTATCAATCCTATTAAGCCCTGGGCCGGGATGTTACACTACCCCTGCAAACTCGAATCCACAACTGGAAATCACGCATTGCATAGATCGAGAAGGTTTAGGGTTTCACCTTGATTCAAACCGAAAATTGAAGAGGAAAGATGAGCAATGTCCACGCCTCCACACCTTGACCAGCACGAGAAGGAGCAGGAGATGCTGGCCCTAGGTGCACCAATGCCGGGGAAACTCCGGCAAGACGGCAGCGAGGAACACCGGCGCCCTCAACTTCACGTGAGAGAGGAGGAGTTGGGGGCGGCGCGGTCTGGGAACGAAACACAGGGAGAGAGACAGTGGGGTGGCCAGAAGTAGATGAGAGAGTCGGGCCCCACGTCTCAGAGAAATTTGGGCCGAAACCGCTCAGATTTCAGAGTGTGGCACTGCCGTACCCCCTATGGGCGGCACTACCGCCCTGCCCAAACAGGGATTTTCATAACCTATTTTCTCGACCCTGTTTTTATCACAGATATATATATATATATATATAATATATTCAAGATATTATGGCCAAAGACAATCAACAATAAAAACTATGGTCATATACCTTGAAAACCTCTTTGAACTAGTTTTGAAAGACAATATGAAACTTTTCAAGAACTTTTCCTAGGTCGCTAGGCTGTCAAACAAGTGTGTGCTACATGTCAAGCCAGGTTCCTTGAATCAAGTATATTTTGTTCATTTCTCAAAGCACAAAATCTTGACTCATCGAGAGGCTTAGTGAAGATATCGGCTAGTTGTTTTTCGGTGCTCACATGGCGAATTTCGATATCTCCTTTGGTTTCATGGTCTCTCAAAAAGTGATGACGGATGTCTATGTGTTTTGTTCTTGAGTGACTTACCAGGTTGTTTGCAAGTTTTATGGCACTTTCATTGTCACACAAAAGTGGGATTTTGGTGAAGTGACATCCGAAATCTTTTAAGGTTTGCCTCATCCAAAGTAGTTGAGCACAACAAGCGCCAGCTGCAACATACTCGGCTTCGGCGGTGGAAAGAGCTACACAATTTGGTTTTTAGAGCTCCAAGACACTAGGGACCGTCCAAGGAATTGACACGTCCCCGAAGTGCTTTTTCTATCTACTTTGCAACCAGCGTAATCGGAATCCGAATACCCAAGTAGATTGAACTTAGAGCCCTTAGGATACCACAAGCCAAGATTTGGAGTATGAACTAAATATCTCAAGATTCTTTTAACAGCGGTTAAGTGACATTCTTTAGGATTGGCTTGAAATCTAGCACATATGCACACACTAAGCATTATGTCCGGCCTAGATGCACACAGGTAAAGTAGAGAGCCGATCATAGAACGATATACCTTTGTATCAACGGCTTTCCCTTCTTCATTTAGATCAAGATGTCCATTGATTGGCATGGGAGTTTTGATGGGCTTTGCATTCACCATGTCAAACTTCTTGAGCATATCTTGGGTGTACTTCGTTTGACAAATAAATGTTCTTTCCTTCAATTGCTTGATTTGAAAACCAAGGAAGAACTTCAATTCACCCATCATGGACATCTCAAATCTTTTAGTCATGATCCTACTAAACTCCTCACAAAAAGATTGGTAAGTACTACCAAATATTATGTCATCGACATATATTTGGCATACAAAGATATCTTTAGCAAACTTGTGAGTAAAGAGAGTAGGATCGGCTTTGCCTATTTCAAAGCCTTGCTTGAGCAAGAAGTCATTAAGGCATTCATACCATTCTCTTGGTTCTTGCTTAAGCCCATAGAGCGCCTTTTGGAGTTGGTAGACATGGTTAGGGAACTTGGGATCTTCAAACCCCGGTGGTTGTTCAACATAGACAAGCTCTTGGATTGGACCATTGAGGAATGCACTTTTGACATCCATTTGATACAACTTGAAGTCATGATGGGCAGCATAGGCAAGAAGCATCCGAATTGTTTCAAGCCTAGCCACCGGTGCATATGTTTCCTCAAAGTCCAAACCCTCTACTTGAGTGAAGCCTTGAGCAACTAATCTTGCCTTGTTCCTTGTCACCACGCCGTTCTCATCTTGCTTGTTGCGGAAAACCCATTTGGTGCCAATCACATTTGTATTAGGTCTCTTCACCAAGGTCCACACTTGGTTTCTTGTGAAGTTGTTGAGCTCTTCTTGCATCGCTAATACCCAATCCGAAGAGGCTCTAAAGAGGAAACAAACGTGTAATGTTCACAAAAATTTGCTAAATGAGAACGAGTCATTAACCCCTTTCGAAGACTCCCAAGGATATTGTCAACGGGGTGATCCCGTTGAATCGTTTGACGTAGCCTTGGATGCTCAACACCTTCTTGTTGTTCTTCTGGCTCATCACAATCTTCCAGATCAAAGATTGGAGCAAGATCTAGACCATGGTCCAAACCTGATTCAGTTCTGGCTGCTGAGGAGGGGGTGGCACTACCGCCCTTGGGGGCGGCACTACCACCCTGCTTTTCTGTAGCAGGACTACCCTGCTCTTCTCTGGTGAGTGCGTCAGCGGAGTCTTGTTCAGCAGCATCTTGAGGCTCCCCCTGTTTGGCTGCAGGAATTTCTTGTGATCTTATATCTCCAATGGTCAATTGCTTGATAGCCTCACAAGGTGGATCCTCCTTATCTACAACACTAGAGTCAATTTGCTCTACATGAGAGCCATTAGATTCATCAAATGTCACATCTACCGCTACTTCAACTCGACCGGAGTTTTTGTTGAAGACACGGTAGGCATGCTCATTTGATCCATAACCAAGTAGAAAACCTTCATCAACTTTAGGCGCAAATTTAGAGGTTTTGGGTTTCTTGTTAAGTATGAAACACTTACACCCAAACACTCTAAAGTATGACACCTTGGGTTTGTTACCGGTGAGGAGCTCATAAGAAGTCTACTTCAACTTCTTGTGTAGATAGAGACGGTTGATGGCATGACAAGCGGTGTTGACGGCATCACTCCAAAAGATGTCCGGCGTCTTGTATTCATCAAGCATTGTCCTTGCCATATCAATGAGTGTTATATTCTTCCTCTCTATTACACTATTTTGTTGAGGGGTGTATGGAGTTGAAAACTCATGCTTGATGCCCTCTTCATCAAGAAATTCCTCCACTAGGGTATTCTTGAACTCGGTCCCATTATCACTTCTCACTTTCTTGATGGGGAGATCGAATTCCTTTTGTGCCCTCCTAACAAAGGTTTTCACCTTCTCTTATACCTGGCACTTATCATAAATAAAGAACACCCAACTGAAACGAGAATAGTCATCAACAATAACTAAGCCGTATTTGTTACCACCAATACTAAGATAGGCAACCGGCCCAAAGAGATCCATATGAATCAACTCCAATGGTTGAGTGGTGGTCATGATGCTCTTTGGTGGGTGAGGTACGCCTACTTGCTTTCTGGCTTGGCAAGCGCTGCAAATCCTGTCTTTCTCAAAGTGAACATTGGTTAGTCCAAGGATGTGGTTGTCTTTTAGAAGTTTAGCCAAGTTCCTCATCCCAACATGTGCTAGGCGACGATGCCACAACCAGCTCATGCTAGATTTTGCCACTAAACAAGTCTCAAGGTTGTCTTTTCCTTTGTTGAAATCAACTAGGTAAAGCTTTCCCTTTAGTTGACCCGTAAAAGTAATAGAGCAATCCTCTCTTCTAGTGACTTCCACACCCTTATCCGTAAAGAGACAATTGTAGCCCATTTCACACAATTGTGACACAGACAACAAGTTTTAACTTAACGAATCAACATGTAAAACATTATTAATTGAATGTTCATGAGTGATTGCAACTTTACCAAGACCTAGCACACCTCCCTTGGAATTGTCTCCAAAGACAATATTTTCATTTGAGTCTTCCTTGGGGGTGTACGATGAGAACATACTCTTCTCTCCGGTCATGTGATTTGTACATCCACTATCAAGCACCCAACTTGATCCACTGGAGGAGTATGCCTATAAAACAAGGTTAGTTCCTTGACTTAGGTCCCCAAATGTTCTTGAGGCCTTGCATGTTAGTTACAAGAAACTTAGGAACCCAAATAGAAGTGTTATGATAAACATTCTTTTCTTTGCCAATGTACTTGGCAACCACTTCACCCTTGCTGTTGTTCTTCAACACAAAGCAAGAACTCAAGCTTTGTCTAAGTGCAACGGTCTTCGGTTGATAGGAATACTTGTTTGATTGCCCCCAGATTGATTTCTTGCCTTTGTGTGGAACCTGCTTTAGCTAGAAGACCTTATTTCTGTGCTGATCATTTCCATATGCAGTGGAAGTGACCTTCCCTTTCTTTGGGGGAGCGGCACTGCCGCCCTTCACTGCTGCACTGCCGCCCTGGACAGGGTGCAGTGCTGCCCGGGGGGCTGGTCGTGCTGCTCTCTGTGCAGGTCCCTCTGTACTTCCACTGCTGCTAAAAGTGAAATTCACACATTCATAACCATTTATTACCTTTCTCCCATTTGTTTTGCCTCCATGTCGGTGTCCAAGTCTGGTTTTGATGTGTGGATGTCTTCCATCCTTGAATTGTGGCTTCTTTGATTGATTCACTTGGCCACCAACATGCTTGTTCTCAGATTTGCTCTCTTTAGCAACTATTTCATTGAGCCTAGTTATTTCCACCTTCATAGCCTCCATGTTTGCAAGGTTAGTAGCATAGATATCCAAATCAAGATCATGACATTTTCCACATCCTTTACTAGTGGAGGCAATAGAGGTGTCATTTGTTTTAGAAAGATTTGAGGTGCTCTCCCAAAGAAGGTTATATTGCAACTCAAGTTCTTTGTGCTTTTCACATAAGACACAATACTTTTCATCAAGTGCAATATGAGCCTTTTTAGTGAGTGCATGGTCCTCTTGCTCTTTGACCAAAGCCTTGCGCAAGGACTCCACCTCACTCCTTTCCAAAACAAGTGCTTCATTGCTAGCAATATAGAGATTTTCTTGTTTGATAAGAAGTTCCTCTCTAGATTCTAGTTCGGCTTGAACACTTTCTAAATTTTACATTAGTTTAGAGATGAAGAATTTAGTTTTAGGGTCCAAGTTCTTGGTTATGTTATCTAGCTCCTCATCACTTGAAACTTCATCACTAGAGCTTTCACTAAGTTCGCTACTAGAGATATCATTAGGAGGAAGTGAAGGTTTGGATTTACCTTTTACCTTCTCACCCTTTGCCATGAGACAAATGTGAGGAGAGTAGTAGTCATCATCATCAGTCAAGTTGTTGAAGAGCTTGGGTGGTGAAGATGTCTTTTGGATGGCCACGGTTGCAATCTTCTCATCTTCATCACTTGAGCTATCATATGTTGAGTCCCATTCATGACCAATGTGAGTTTCTCCCATTGTCTTCTTGCTGCCCCTCTTGTACGTTTGCTTGTTTTCTCTCTTGTCCTTGTTGTTCTTGCCATCTTCTTCAACATGAGGACATTGGGCAATGAAGTGCTCGGTGCTACCACACTTATAGTAAGTTCTCTTCTTCTTATTGGGAAATCTCTTCTTCACAAGCTTGTAACCTTGCTTCTTCAAACCTTTGCCATACTTGTTCATGAAGAGAGCCACATCTTCTATTTCCTTGAACTTGGTGTTGTCATCTTCACTTTCACTTGAGGATGATGTAGACTCAACCTTTGCTTGACTTTGCTTGATTTCTTTGCCTTTGCTTGTAGTTGCTTGCTTGCTGCCATTGTGCTTGTAACCTTGACTTGGCTTGCTTGCTTTGAGTGCTATATCCTTCACTTTCAAGCCCTCCAACTTAGCTTGCAACTCTCCAAGTTTCCTTCTCTCATTTACTTCTTCTCTTTGCATATCAAATGTCAAAATTCTACCAAGCACATCATTGGGGGTGAATTGCTCAAACTTCTTCTTGTCTCTAATTAGAGTGACTACAGTCTCATTTCTAGGTGAGTAAGCCTCCAACATGACTTTTACCACCTTGTGATCATCTAAGTCATCACACCCATGGCCTCTAATCTTGCGAACAAGTGTCATCAATCTATCAAATATAGCTTGTGGCCCTTCATCATCCAAGATAACAAACCTATTGAGCTTGGCCATCAATATTTCAATCTTTGCCTTTCTAACTTTGTCAACACCTTCATAAGCAAGATGTAAAGTGTCCCAAATCTATTTTGCCACATCAACTCCCATCACCCGGTTGTACTCATTTCCATCTAAAGCACTAAGTAGCACACTAGTGTCTTGCCCATTCAAATGGACAACCAATAGCTCCTCATGTGTGGGCTGCTCGGGGTCGACAAGAGGCTCAAATCCATTGCACACAATCTCCCAAATGCCGGGATGAAGACATATAAGATAAGCCCTCATCAAGTGCTTCCACTTAGCAAAGTTAGTCCCATCGAAATGAGGTAACTTGCCCGCGGGCACATTGATGAAAGACTTGCGATCACGGTCAGTCATAAGAGCATAGTTAAAGGATACGGCCGCATATTTCTTCTTGGTGGTGGTGCTGCCCTTGTCCTTCTTGGATGTGTGGTAGGAGACGTCATCATCGCCATCATCGCAGCTACTAGATAGCTCACTAGATGACGTGTGCACCGCCTTGTCCTTCTCTTCCTTCTTCTTCCTATCTTCTCTTCTCTTCTTTCTTTCTTCACGCTTGAGTCTTCTTTCTTCTTTTCTTTTCTTCTTTTCAACTAGCCTCTTCTTCTCTCTTTCTTGTTCACGTGCTTCTCTTCTTTGCTTCTTTTTGGCCTTTCTTCTTCTTCTCTCTTCCTCATCTTGTTGCCTTTTGTCGGGGTCGGAGGCAACAAGAGGAAGGTCCTCCCTTGCTGTGGAGGCTGAGAGCTCACTGCTTTCGCTGTCGGTATCGTGGAGATCCACGTCCTTCGGGTCAACTCGAGCGGATCGAGTTGAGCTCGCTCCGGGCTCCATACTTCACGCGGTGAAGCGTATACGAAGCAACCTGCTCCGATACCACTTGTAGGATCACTGGAAGCCTAGAGGGGGTGAATAGGCCTGCAAAAACTCAACTTGAACAGATATCAAAAACCAGGGCGGCACTGCCACACCACTAGGGCGGCACTGCCGCACTATGAAAACTGAACCAAACTGCGCAAGTGATATATGTATAGAAAGAATATACTCCCTACAGCTTGTTTCCAAAATTTGACTAAAGTTCATAGCTCGAAGACTGGACACCATAGAAATCTTCCAAATCACGAAATTTGGGCCAAACCCTAGAACAAATCAACAACACAAGAATAATAAAGAGACAACAGCACACGTTGATTTATCCCGTGGTTCAGCTCACCACTTAGGCTTGCCTACGTCCACGTTGTTGAGGCTTGCCACAAAAGGCTAGGGTTACCACAAAGGTTGCCCTATTCCTCGTTCTCAAATCAAGAGAGTGAACTCTTGAACAGAGGGGTGATTTCTTAGCTGCACACGAGATTACAAACCTCCCTAGGCTGCCACAATGAGGTTGGCAAGCTCTAGGGCGACGCCTAACCGGCTAGGAGCAAAGCTCCAAGGAGTAGACCTCAAGAACGCCGGCCAAACGTGAACCAAGTGCTCTCAAACTTTAGGAATCAGTAGATCTGCTCTCAACTCGCAAGTTGCTGCCCTTTTTCTCAAGTTTCTATGGTGGAAAGTGGAGATCCAACTTTGAGCTCAAGGTCAACAATGGAGGAGAGAGGGGAGCTGCTTTTTCTATCTGTAACGGGCAGAAAGTCGAGAGCTGGACGAAGAGACCGTTGAGAGGAGAAAAGGTAGTATTTATATGCTGTCTTCCAACGGTCGGTTAAAGTGTGGCACTGCTGCCCTTTAAGTGCGGCACTGCTGCCCTTTAAGTGCGGCACTGCCGCACTGGCAAAACTCAGCAGAAAGATGCAAGTTAGGTATTGCTGGAATTGTCTAGGTGTGAGGATGTTGTTTCTGGGATATGAGCACTTGATTCAATAGATTGACTGGCATCCCTTAGGAACTCCTTGATAGTACGGCATCCCTAAACTCAAACTTAAAAGTAAAACGAAATTAAACCTCCATTTGAGTTGGTCACCGCCGCTGCAAGTTAGCATTGAATTCTTTGAAACACATATCATCATCTCATATTGATTCCCTGCTCATCATCTTGATAGAAATCATTAGTTCTCTAAATCGGTGGTCATCAATACCAAAATCCATATTAGGGAGTGATTGCACTTTCATGATCATCTAGAGGCACTTGGTGAGTGTATTTCGCAGCGGATTCTCTTGTTACTCTTGGAGTTTGTCGACTCCTAGACGGCTTGGAGCTGCGAGAATTGTTGAGGGGAGTTGGTGATTGTCACCGCCTCCGATCGATGAAGTTGTAAGGGGTTCTTGAACCTTCCCCGTGGGAGATCGCAAAAGGCTACTCTAGTGGATTGCTCGCAACTTAGTGGATCCCCATCTTATGTTGGTTGTGCGGTACCCTTGAGAAGGGTTTGGCGTGTGATGCCAATTAGCGCGTGAACCTCCAAGTTGGTGTATCGCTACAACGAGGAGTAGCTTGCCGGCAAGCAAGTGAATCTCGGTAAAAAAAATCTTGTGTCAACTCTCTCTACCGAGGATTCATATTGTGATTGATTGATTGATATTCATTTTCTCATCACCGGCGGTATAAAGATCATCCTCTCTCTCCTTTACATTTGAGTACTTACTTTTGTTCTAGTGTACTTGTTGTAAATTGCTCACCTAGGAGTAAAGTAAAGTAGTAACTTATCTTGTTAAGTGTGATTTAGAGACTATAGCCTAGAACGGTTAGGTGGCTTGCTTTTGAGTAGGCTAACGCAAAGTTCGCTATGCCATTTAACTTTTTAACCTTTTGTTCTAGTGTTGTTTGTAGAAGTTTTTATAGGCTATTCTACCTCCCTCTACCTTTCACCCTCGGACCTCCGCCCGCAGCATGCAGCAGGATTACTACTCCGTGAGCGGTCCCACCCGCAGCATGCAGCAGCTAGGAGCAGCAGCGCATCGGCCGGGTCGGATCGGTTGGGTCGATCGTACGGAGAGCAGACCAACTTGTACTGCCCCTATCGATGATGAACGGACATCAGACCATCAGACGCCGCATCGGACGCGCCGAGCATGCGCCGAGTCTGCGCGGGTGGCTGATGCTCGACGCCTCAGAGGCCACCGTGTCGCTGTATCGTCACTACGCACAAGATGAGGACCACCGCCCGGTCCGCCTAGATTCGAGTGACGGAACAAAAAAGAATGTCCGGGCATGATATAGCTTTCCCGTATAAAAATATTAATATTTATGGAATATTTGGGACTGCTTCTATTTTTTTTTAGCTCCGCTTCTATTCTTTTTTAGCTCCGCTCCATCCTCATTGGCAAACACTCACTAGCTCTAGAAACTCTACTCCATAAAAAAGGTGAAGTTAGAGGCCAACTCTATGTTTTTCCTAGAGCACCTCAAGGGGTACTCTGGTTTTTGTCACTTCGTACTCCCACACGAAGTTGTGTGATAATTACCCATCTTTCCTCTGCAGTTCAGTGTAGCTTTGATGCGCTCTGGTGCCGCTGCACCCGCATGCACTCGTGTTGCCCTTGTGCTCACCTGTGTACTGTCCGTATCTCATCTAGTATCTTTACTTTTTTATTAGATTATTTAAATAAAATAAGCGTCTACAATCTCAAGCAATAAATAAATAAATAACATTAACCTAAATGAGGTACGTGCCCTTTTGATATACTATAAAAAATATACAAAAGAGTCTTTGATAATTACTATTTTTTGACTAAATTTACTTACATCTATAATATTTTGCATCATATTAGCATTTAAAAACAAACGTTTACATATATATTCTTACAAACATCAAAACACATGTCACACATCATCTAAGGGCATATTAGGCTATTCAAGAAAAATTTTCTTTTTTTGAGCTGGAGTTAGGCTGTGTGCCAAACAGTACCATCTGCTCCACAAACTCTACGGTGGAGCTGCTCCATGATGGAGTTGGCGAAGTGAAACCGCAAAAATGAGAGCGGAGCAGTCCCAAACACCCCCTTAATACTCTAAATATATTTAGTATAAAAATAGTCCATGATTAATATATATATATATATAATCAAGCTTTATTGGCTTCTAAAAGAGATAATTTCATCGCACTCTTTTCCCGACAGAGGGACTACTACATCTCCACCTTAATCGCTCACCAAATCAATGGTACTTAAAATGCGTTATCACTACTTTTTGAGAAGGGAGAATTAGGTGTATGTTTTCCGAAAAAACTGTGTTTAGGTATTTGTCCAATTTTTGATTGAATTTAGCTGTATGGCCTCCGGTGAAAAATTTGTTAGCTCCATGGCCTTCCGTCCATTCTGTTAGCAATTTCTGTTAGGTCATCCACTTCCTCGGCACGCGAAAAGTTTAAAATACCCTTGTCCAAGACAGGAGAAGCCGACAGCCTCCCGTTCCCAGTCACGCGCGCGAGGGTCGCGACTCGCCAGCGCCCCCGACGCTCGAAAAAAAGGACGGGTGACGGCCAGCCCGCCGCCGCCGGGCAGGAGCCGCGGCTGGCCTGCCTTCATCCGGATCCGGCAGAGCCCCGGCTGCTCCTCCCTCCTTCGCACCCTCCCGTTCCCAGTCGCGAGAAGAAGACGAGGATGAGCAATGGCCAGCCCGCCGCAGCCGTCGCCGCTAGGCAGGAGCCGCGGCCGGCGCGCGTCCCTCCGGATCTGGCAAAGCCCCGGCTGCTCCTCCCTCCTTCCGCGACCTACCTTTCTCCCTCTCAACTTCCCAGCGCGGGGGGCGCCGCTAGCTGCTAGGAGCCACGCTCGCCGCCTCCAAGCGAGCCGGGCAGCACTGGGGGCGAAGCTCACGTTCAGGAGTCGCGGCCGCCGCCTCCGAGCTAGCCGGGCAGGTCGGTCGCGGCCAGCGCGGGGGCTTCGCTGGCGGGCAGGGGCCGCGGCCGTCGCCTCTGAGCCAGCATCAGGAAACAAGTAGTGTCATTACCCTATCGCTGTCTTTAATCAACATCAAGGAAAGTCGATATCTTAGAGTACATGATTTCATCTATTTTCTCAGGTTGTTCAACAATTGAATATTTTATAGCAATGGCAACCGTAGCTCTTGTATTTGCTGCTGGGCTATATGTGCGTACCTACAAAGAGAGATATTCTATTAGGCTGTCAAAGCAAAATAACTGCAAAGTGGAGAAAAGCTTTGATGGTTAGCCATGTCGCACGATTACCTGGTAATTTTTTTAGTAGGAGCATGTGTTAGGCAACAGATATTGCTTCTTCTGTTGATTGTCAATCTGATCCAAGATAAATGGAGATATATATCATTATACTGTATTTTTTATATTGGAGATATATTTCATTATACTTTATTTTTTATATTGGAGATATATATATCAATATAAATGAATCAACCTCTTATATATTAGAGATATATATCATTATAAATTCAAAATATACAATAAACCAATATACTATATTTTTTGTACTGCAAATATACTTTTTTTTATATTTTTTCCCAGCTAAGGGCAAAATGGTCTTTTAACTCCAGAGTTAACACCGTTAAGTCACTACACTAGGACAGGAAGGCTATAGAGATAACAAAAATTTCGCTGGAAGGCCATAGACGTAAATTCGTTCGCGAAAAGGCCTAAATACCTAAACTCCACTTTTTTCAAGGCCATAGGCCTAATTCTCCCTTTTGTGAAAGAATCATGACAACGGACAAATGGTACTTCCCTCCGTTGTTCCTTTTGAATTTTCCAAACTGAAGATTACAAACGGTACTAGTAGTTTGTGTGCAAAAGTATTACGTAAAGACAGAATGATATTAGCACACTAGAATCTGAACATGAACTTGCGTACAATGCAAATTCGAAATCCAGGGGTCAGCTACCATTTGTCATCTTCAGTTTGGAAACTAGGTAGCATACTCTCTCTCCCTACTAAAAGCAGAAGCCAGAGCACCATGCCATTGATGCTAAAAAAACGTTTGGAAACTACTCGTAGTATATACTGTAGAAGGTAAAGACAGAGAGTACATACACTACAGGGTTTTTTTTTTTTACAACAACATACACTAGAGGTTGAACACGAAGTATATGTCTATATCGTACAGTGCAAAATTAGTGTCCGAGTGAAGTGAGGCAGTGTACAGTGCAAGTTCACAGCCAAGGAACTACTACCAGCTACTTTACAAAATTACTGTGCTACAAACGAAGTTGTGTTTCATTTTATCGAGCTGACACCGAGCTTGCAATCCGGAATGTTGTCCTCGGAACTGGGTTGCCACAGTTTCTCGAACCCGTCAGCCACTGGCGACGGCTGCACCAGCACGGAGAGGCTGAAGACGACCTCGGTCATGTTGGGCCGGCGCGCCGCGTCGTCGTCGGTGCAGGCCCTCGCCATGCCGGCCAGGCTAAGAGCCGCGTCCATGTGGTACTCGGTCCCCAGAGCGGGGTCCATCCACTTGCCCAGCTTCGCCTCCCTCTTGTCGCCGGCTTCCAGCACGCCACGGATCTCCCTCCACAGCATGCCGATCTCCGAGCCGATGCGCGCCTCCATGGCCCTCCTGCCGGACAGGAGCTCCAGGAGCAGCAGCCCGTAGGCGAACACGTCGGAGCTCGTCGCGGTCGCGGCGGCGTCTGCCGTGGCCGGCTTGGCCTGGGCGAAGCTCGATATCTTGGCCCTGAAATCCGCCGTCAGGAGGATGTTCCGCGCGCGGATGTCGCCGTGCACCATGCTCGGCTGCGTGTGCTCGTGCATGTAGAGCAACCCGTTCGCGATGTCCAGCGCAATGCTCAGCCTCTGGCGCCACGAGAGAGTCGTCGCCACGGTCGTCACGGCCGTCGTGCACGACGACGATGGCAGCGCGGACGGCGGCGGCTTCGGGTACAGCCACCTGTCGAGCGAGCCCTTCTCGGCGTACTCGTACACCAGGAACGCGTAGTCCCCGTCGGCGCCGATGGATATGCCGGCCAGCTTGATCAGGTTGGCGTGGTTGACCATCTGCATCATCTGCAGCTCCTCCGACACGTCGCCTCTCGCAGGCTTCACCGCGAACACCTCCCCGTCGAGCTTCGCCCGGTAGTAGGTGCTCCCAATCTTGCACCGCTCGTCGAGGTTCATCGTCGCCTCCATGATCTCCTCTTCCACGAAGATGATGGGCCTGTCGATGAACTGCGACACGCCGGTGAGCAGCTTGCCTCCTTTCATCGAGTGGGCGATGGCGAAGGAACTGGTGCTGTCATGGCCGTACTGGTTCGTCCTGGACCAAGAAAGCTTGTTGTTGTTGTTCACGGCCAGGCGCCGTGAACCCAGGGGTACCATCGACGGCGGCTTCGTCTTTCGGTACCTCCGGCGGCGGTGCGCCAGGATCGCGACGAACAAGGCAGCCGAGCGCGACGACGACGAGAGACCCCGCGACGCTGGCGCCTACTGATGACAGCCCGTACGTCGCGACCGGGACTTCGCCGTCGCCGGCGGCAGCCGCGTAGAGCAGAGGCGGAAGCCGCGGCGGCCGCTGCCCGTGAACCGGGATCAGCATCGGCTGCCCCACGACGGGCGCCGAGCTGCTGGTGACGTTGTTGGCCTCGGCGATCTCGTCCACGGTGGCGTTCATCAGCTTGCTCACCTGGGACATGGTGTCCCCCGCTTGCCACACGTAGGTGATGAAGCTCTGCACCCCACGGCTCCGCTCGGCTGGTGCCGGGCACCGGCAGAAGAGCGGCACCGTGACCTCCTGCCCGATCTGTAGATTGGTGGGCTCCGTCTCCGGGTTCATGCCGTCGATGAGGTGGTACTCGGTGAGGTTCTCGTAGGAGAACTTGGCGAGGTTGTAGAAGGTGTCGCCCTGCCGGATCGGGTACGTGACGTTGGCGAAGGACCAGCCGGCCGTGCAGCCGCACCCGACGGGCACCACCAGCGGCTGGCCAGGCTGCAGCACGCCGTCCTCGGAGCTGAGGCCGTTGGCGCTGGCGATCCGGGCCTGGCTCGTGCCGAAGAGGTCCGAGATGCTGCCGAGGTCCAGGTACCCCGGGGACTCCGTCCAGTACACGACGTACGTGTTGCACGGCGGCGACGACGCGTTGCAGGCGAACTGCGCGGGGACGGTGTAGTTTGTGCTGTCCTGGACCTGGGCACCGGCCCGCCGGAATGCCGACGAGGAGAAGCAGCAGCGCGCAGCAGCAGAAATGGCGGGGTTCCATTTCGTTGTCGGGCTGTTTTCTTCTGTGAGCTCCTTTGGCTAAATGAGGTTGTGAAGCAGTGAGGCGATGGCGGCTTGGTTAAACTAAGTTGAGTAGCTTAACATGCAGTCCGGCGTTCTAGGGGCGAGGCCGTTCAAGTCAATTCAATAGCGCGGTGGCCTTTTGTCGCGGCTCGGGCGTTTTGATTCGGTCCTCGAAGTCTCGCTCCGTGATGCAGATGCCATTCGCCATTCGGTGATCCCAGCCTGCACTGGATCGACCGTATATTACTTTATATAATACTCCCTCCATTCTAAATTATAAGTCATTTTAAGAATCTTGAAGAGTCAAAACATCTCAAGTTTGATTCAAAATTATAGAAATAAATACAAAGATCTATGAAACCAAATAAGTATACTATAAAAATATATTTGATAAAGAATTTAATAATACTTAGTTGATATTATAAATATTATTATCTTATCATATAAGTTTAGGTCAAAGTTAAGATGTTTTTGACCCTCCAAGATTATTTGAATGACTTATAATTTAGGACGGAGGAAGTAGCTAGCAGGCATGATTTGATATGAATTAGTACAAATGCAGCCGTCTGTTTAATAGGATGCAGCCGGGACGAAGAATGCAACAATCCTTTTTTGGAAGGTCGCTCTCATGGCGATTGCTTGCAGCCCTAACAACGGAACGGGCCCGCCGCTGTCTGATTGAAGCAAAGAGCTGCTGTCAGATGATGCGACGCGACGGTGTCGTTGTCAAGAAGAAGAGGAAGGGGATCATACTATGGTGCCATTAAACAGCATCATAATATAGCTAACGAACGAGGTGTTGATATATGCACCCAATGCCTATGTAACCCGTTTTACATGTTAAAAAAAAACACTGATTTTGACCGATACTAATTTGTTGCGAAAAACTAAAAAGAAATCAAAATCTAATCAAGCGAATGGGTCTAAGTTTTTTTTTATCAACAGCAACTGTTCACATGCAGATATTGATCGGTTCAGTGACCTGCATGAATGACAAGGTGATGACATCACATGTGACCTACTGCTCGTTCTACTTAGGACAAGGATTTTAATCTGACCCTTTAAAAATATCGTTGTTGGTACGTGTGCCACAAGTTTAATTCAATTTATAGAGAATACATGTAATATTTTTATCTCTAAATAAATTTATTCAAAATTAAATTCAAAATCTTTCAAGTGATACTATTTATGTACCATAAATATTAATAGTTTTTAATATATATTTGATCAAATTTGTTTATCGGGAAGTAAGAACGACTCTTTTTAAAGTAACGGGGGGAGTACGTAACAAGCGACAAAAAAACAGCGTAAATATAAACCTAAACCGGAGATTTATCGATAAGTCCAGAGCAGCTTTGGACGATTGTGAACTGATAGAAATCAACCTACAAAACCAAAAGTTTACTTGGTCTAATGATAGGGAAAATCTGACACTGGTTTGGCTGGATAGAACGTTCTGTAGAGCTCCTGTTCCCCAACCTTCTTCGCACTGAACGCCCTCTTGAGTCCTTTTTTTTTTTTCAACACGAGCCTTCCCTATTTCAATTTAGAGACAAACGGAAATACACTCTTCGACAAAGAGAGAAAAAAGAGGGTGGGGGACAAAAAAAAAAAACACAAGCAACTACCCTACGCTCTGTCTCAGAGAAAGATAGTTACAAGAAACTTACACCTTGTTCTTTTGGCTGAAAAATAAGCGTTGATTTCAGCTCGTGCTGATTTGTTGTGAGAGAAAAATACTGTTTCGTGGCTGAAAATAATCGCTGATTGATCAAAAGAACAAGCTGGAAAATAAAGAGGCACTCTATCTTACACACTAAGATTGCCGAACAACATTATTACGTAACTGGTAAGCTACCAAAACAACAACAACAAGAAGTTTAAAGAAGCGGATTGAAGACTCCTTAGCAGCTCCTCACTGGCCCTGCGCTTCATCATCTTGCTGATCACCGTATTACTGATGCTTATGCCTGTTAGCCTCGAGTTCTTTGGGAAAAGAATTCTTGTCGCCACCAATCAACGTTGTGTTGACTCCATTGACTAGCATTTCCTTGTCCACTTCAGTGTATGGACCTGACCAAAAATTCATTAATACTCGGCATGGCCCACAATTTTAATTAGATTTTTTTTATAATTTTTCCATCAAAGCAGGCTCTGTTGTTACCAAATAGCCCAATAAACTACAGAAATCTCCACAATTGAAACTTTTTCCCAATTAGTAACCATTTATCACACCACTCCCAGCACTGAGATAGTGATGAAGATACATTATTAGCCCCAATCCCATTAACAATCACTGCCCTGATGACTTTTGCAATTGGGCAGGAAAAAAAATGATTAATAGTTCCATCTTGATCACAGAACTGACATTTTTTTTACTACTTGACCATTTTCTTTTGCACAAGATATCTTTTCTTAATAAAGCATCATTGGCCAGCAACCACATGAAAATTTTGATTTTTTGTGGAACCTTTCCTTTCCAGATTCTTTTATGTAATAAGCCAACATCTTTCTTAGTCAGAGCATTATATAATGATTTCATAGAGAAGATATTATTGTTTTCAAGTTTCCAGAAAATTTAATCCTCAACGTCAGATAGGTAAAAGTTAGATACATTGAACATAATTAAGTGCCAACATTTTTGTAGATCTTCTTTTGATGAAATTACATCATCGGCTCTCAATTTGGTTCAAGGTGTTATCCAGCTCCCTAAACTTTTAAAGTGATACCTATGGATCCCTAAAAATGACAGCGGATGTCATCTAGGTCCCTATACTTTCAAGGCGATCACCGTATGTCCGTAAATCTGGCTTTGGGTGTCATCTAGGTCCCAACGGGGTCCAAACCGCCACTGCAGATGCTGATGTGGCGCGATCTTGCATGTGGGGTTCACATGTCATTTGGTTATATTTCTATAAATTTTTATTTTAGGGTGTTGTAGCTACAACCTCCAAAGCAATACAAGAGGCATTGAAAGGGTTTCTTGTTGACCAGGTCATAAGTCCCAACAGAGAATAACATGACGACGAAGGTTTAAATCCCCGCCTCGGTGAAGAGTCAGATTGTCATGTAAAGGACTTAACAACTTTTCCTTAGCGTTTGTACACACTTGGTGCATGTACAAGCTCTTGATGTATATGTATAGTTTCATTGTTTTTTTTGTATTTGTATATTTATAAATATAATGCTCTAATGGAAACATATAAATAGGGCAATATATTATCATAGAATACATAGAAAAACTAACTGATAAGAAAACATAATATAAAAAGAAACCATAAAAGAAAAGGAAAGAAAGAAATGAATTTTTTTTGTCTCGGTTGGTAGCACACACCGACACTAAAGATTTCCAGCATCTAGCCTGGGTTCGAGGCCTCTTTAGTCTCGTTTCTGTGACCCGAGACTAAAGGAGGGGGAGCTTTTATCCTGGATTCTTGGTTGGAAAACCAAAACTGAAGGGGTTTGGGGGGCCGGGCTAGAACACAATTCTGTACTTAGTGCTACAAAATTATTTTGCAAAGGTTTCCAAACCTATCTTTGAAATCGTCACTCCTCTTTCAACATGATTAGGACCTCACATGTGGCACTAGATAACAGACATATAAACACATTAACCCCTCTTAATAGTAGGATTATCTATCGACCTAAATCCGACCATTTTAATTTTGTCCGCAGCACCTCATGGTCGGCAAGATCTCTACTCACACTTCGCCACCTCAACGATCCGTTGTATCCGAGCCTTTAAGCTTGTGTTACACCATTGCCTTGCACATGGTGCTTTCTAGGCGAGCCTTGCAGTTGGCCGTCTCGTTCTTGCTATGCTTGATCTCAGCTTTCCAACATGCTATCAATCATACCATGTAAATGCCAACTCTTCGAATGTTTTAAACCAATTTTCTTTCACACACTCAAAACACAAAGTTAGTCCACAAGTTTTGGCCCTGTTTGGTTGTCTGAAAAAAAAGTGCTGATTTCGTCTGATGCTAATTTATTGTGAGAAGAAAACATTATTCTATGTCTGAAAAGAAACTGAAATATGGACAACATCAGTAACTCAACAATACTTTGATTCTATAATATGGTACACATATAAAGCAAATTCAACAATTTGCAACAAGTTGCTCTTTGGTGTATACATATTCTATTGACGACCATGTATATTATTTGAAAAAAATAGTTTTCAACTTTATAAGTTGGCAGTAAAACTTTTGACAGAATGCGTAATATTGAGTTTAAGTAAGAAATTGCCTATCATGTTAGTTAAGTAAATAATTGAATCCACTGAACAATACTACCACTATATCAAGAAAAATATATCTATAGATTTAATCTAAGTTAACCATTAAATTTAATTAAGTTTACAAAAACATATTATCAATATTTATGACTTACAGTAATTATAATAAATATTTTAATACAATTTCATTGATACTTATTAGATCGCATGATTTAAAGTTTAGCCACTAGACATTATATCACTTGAGTTATTGAGGCTTAAAACACGTGGTCTAAAGTTTAACTAACCCAATAAAATGTATTAGTTCATTATAGCATCTCTAAGAGTTTTTCTAAAATTCACTCTCTAAACCATCATTTCAAAAGTCATTTGTATAACAACTTTCTATATCTTTCCATCCTCTAATATTTTTTTATATCTTGTGAGCCGTTCTTGTCTTTTATCTTTAGCTAACGTGAAAAAGTTGTTAAAGTTTTTTTATCTAAATAATTATTACTAACAATTAGGAATGATATAAAGAATCATTTGAAGTTGCTTTTATAGACCATAAAAGTGATAAAGTGATCTAAAGTTTAACATGCGAGCTAAACTTTAGATCAAATGTCCAAACAGGCTCTCAATATTGTTATTATTATATATATTTATATGTAAATTTGGTTAGACTTAATATGATTTAATTTAGCACTGTGCTGTAATTATCGATGAATGGATTATATTTAATACAGTACTAAATAATAAATGAAAGGGAGGTACCTGCGCCCGGATGTCCGGCGCGCATACCCCCGTCCGGACGCACCAGACCGCGCGCGCAGACTCCCACATCCGACCGAGCGCTCCTCCCGCGTCCCGCATCAAGCAATGGCGTGCGACCCAGGCCCGCGTCCCCTGCCAGGCTGGCTACGTCTGCCCCGCCACCCTGCACGGAGAAAAAAGTAAAGATCGAGACTGCCCTTCCTCCACTCCCGCCCGCCCCTCACGCACACACCGGGACCTTCCTAATACGCCTTGCTCCTTCGGTACAAACCAAATCACGCCCGCCGCAGTGCACGAAGAAGAAAGTAAGATCGGGACTGCCCTTCCTCCACTCCCGCCCGCCCGCAACCTTGCCCTCCCCCCCCCCCCTCGCGCACAAAACAGATCAAATAGGACGATAGATGCAACATTAGAAAATATACTAATGCAATAAAAAAAATATAATTGTTGCAACAATAAACCAAAGCTACTACAACAGAAAAAAAAAACTACAGCAACAGTAGAACAAAGTTAATGCAATATCAGGAAAAAATATTAATGCAACAAAGAAAAACTGACATGTTGCAATAGCAGACCAAAGCTACTACAACAAAAAGAAATAAAAAGACATTGCCAGAAATGCAATACTAGGAAAAAATATAATTGTTGCAACAACAAACCAAAGCAATTACAACAGAAAAAAGCTACTGCAACAGTAGAACAAAGTTAATGCAACATCAGGAAAAATACTAATGCAACAAAGAAAAACTGCATGTTGCAATAGCAAACCAAAACTACTACAATAAAAAGAAATAAAAAGACATTACAAGAAATGCGACACTAGGAAGAAATACCGTGGGCAACATCAAAATAACGCTACTGTAACAACAGAAACAAGTCTACTGCAACAGAGCTCGCCGGAACCCTAACCACATCCGTGCCCCTCATTTACAAAGGAGAAAGAGGAGGAGGAGGAGAGCTCAGATCCAGAGAAGGAAAAGAGGAGGGCTCAAATCCAGAGGAAAAGAAGAAGCAGACTCAGATCCAAAACCCACCTACCTCGCTAGAAGCTGCCGCCATAGCCCTCATCTCTTGTGGCGTGGAGGTTGTGGGGGGAAAAAGAGAGGCAGGGGAAAGGGATGCACGCGACTCGCCGGATGCCGCTACCGTCGCTCTCATCTTCGCTGATATGCAGGTCACGGAGGGAAGGAAGAGGAGGAGGGAGGGAGGAAGTGAGGAAGGGACCACGAACAGGCGTGGCGGCGGCGAGCTGCATGCAAGGGTAGCTCCATCCCGAAGAGCAGCAGCAGTATAGGAAGGAGAGCGCTGCGGGGAGCGAATGAGCAGAGAAGAAAGCACTTCGGCTCGGTAGAGTCAGGGGTCGAGTCACGAGTGTGCAGGGGCGGAATCATGCGCGCGTGTGCCGTGGCGGAATCGCGCGAGGTGCGTCGGGTTGGGCCGGACGCTCGTGCAGCGTTTCCGTAAATGAAATGGTATCCCGTAGCCGTAGGTGAAGTTTTTACACTCAACACCCTTGATTTTCTTAGGCATGAAAACGGATCGGATACAAACGGATATCACTGATATCATATTTGTTTTTATATTTATGATCGAATTCGAATTCGAATACGGATAGTGTCAGCCATGCCGGATAGGATACGATTGGATGTCGACATCATAAATATACGATTTAAGTATTCGGATACGGATACGGATACGGTCTCGGATGTTAAATATCCGGACTCGGATACGGACAGATCTGAACATCTCTAAACGGATTCGGTCGAACGAACGGTCGGATAAATATCCGTAGATTTTCTCACTTGTACATACAGACACAGTACGCCGCAAAGACATCAGTCAGCCTTCCCCAATTCCGGCCACACCCATACCCGCTACGCCCGCGCCGCCGCCTCCTCCCTTCTCCTCGCTTCCCGTGCAAGCTTCACCGCCGCCATCTCCTCCTCCCTTCGCGACGCGCCCGCTTCCGCGCCGCGATTCCTCTATCCCCGCCTTCCCCGTCCGCGCTGGCTCTGGCACCTGACCCAATCCGCCAATCTGTTCCCCTCTTCCGTGCGAGGGGTCCTATCGCCGGCCGTTTCGATTCGGGGGCTGATCGGATCAGCGTCGGCAGATGGGTCGCGACGCTGAGGAGACCTCGCCGCCGGTGTCCTTCGAGCAGGAAGACGACGACGACTGCTACCTGAGCGATCAGGAGGACGATGCCCTAGAAGAGTCCGTTCTCCAGGTCCTCGAGGACGAGCACCTCGAGGACTGCCATTGGTCCGCCTCATCCGTGCGTCTCCTGTCCTGATTTTGTCCTCCGCATCTGTCTCCATCGTTAGACCACTCTCGGTTGCTTCCTTTTTCGTGACGCATTCCTTCTTTGCTTGTGTTTGTTGCAGGTGATCACCAAGGAATCCCTCCTGGCGGCGCAGGTGATGCGGGGGCTCTCCCCCATTCGGTTTCCACACTATACGCTATTCCTGATACTGATGCTTAGTTTCATGTTTCCCCCCTCAATTTCATTTGGTTGTCTGGGCGTTTGTGGGTTTGTAGAGGGAAGATCTTAGGAAGGTGATGGAACTTCTAGGGTTGAGGGAGCACCATGCCCGGACGCTCCTCATCCACTACCGCTGGGACGTGGAGAGGATTTTCGAGCTTCTTGATCAGAAGGGCAGGGATAGGCTCTTCTCGGAGGCTGGTATTCCTCTTCAGTACACCAATAATGCCGGCCCAACCTCCTCGGCGGAGGTGACCTGCAATGTTTGTTATGATGATGTGCCACCCTTGGCTGCCTCCGAGATGGACTGCGGCCACAGCTACTGCAATGACTGTGAGTAATGTCCGATTAGGTTGGCTCAGATGACTCCACATTTTCATCTTTTGCATGTTCGTGACAAAGAAATATGGAAGAATGACACCTCTTAACCACTATTCTATCTAACAGTTTTGCTCTTGTCTATTAGGACTTGCATGATCTATTTGGTATTCAGAAGCTGCTTTGTTTGTTAACAGCTTTCATTCCTGATATAGTATCAACAAAATAGTTGAACATCGTTTCTTCGTTTAGCTCTGTATTGTAGAGCATTTGTATCTGTATGTCATGCATGAAACTGGCCTTGTGAATTAGGAGCTATTTAGAACTGTTGCATGTGTAGTTCTAACATATTTTTGCTTCAAATCATTTCATGTGTCGATTCATGCACACTCATCATATACTTTATTTGAAATATCAATCTAGAGTGGGCTTTTTATTTCTATCGTTATATTTATATGTTTACATGAATGGTGTTTATTTTCTACCCACCCCTTACCACCAGTCCACCACCACAAATATAGAGGACAAAACAGAGAATAACCTTTACATGAATGATCTTTTGCTGCATCTAGATTCTTCCTGGATAGCCACTTAACTTTTCTGTCCCTCACCTAGGTTGGACTGAATATTTCATTGTGAAAATAAATGAGGGTCAGAGCCGGCGTGTCAGGTGCATGGCTCCAAAGTGCAATGCTATTTGTGATGAAGCAATAATTCGAAAACTAGTCACTGCGAGACACCCGGATATCGCAGAACGCTTTGAAAGATTTTTACTGGAATCATATATTGAGGATAATGATACAGTCAAGTGGTGCCCAAGCACACCACATTGTGGAAATGCTATACGCGTCAAAGGCGATATTTATTGTGAGGTGGAATGCACATGTGGATGCCAGTTTTGTTTTAATTGCTCCTTGCAAGCACACTCACCGTGTTCCTGCATGATGTGGGAGCTCTGGATCAAGAAATGCCGTGATGAATCAGAAACAGTGAATTGGATAACAGTAAATACTAAGCCTTGTCCCAAGTGTCACAAACTTGTGGAGAAGAATGGTGGTTGCAACCTGGTTGCATGTATATGTGGACAAGCATTCTGGTTAGATCTATACTTCTTTATCTTTACTTCTTCCGTTCCCAATTCATATAGTTGATTAGACCCGATATTGACATTCTTTGTATGATAAAGTTTTCCACTTGATTATCTTTTTGGTCTTGGCCATACAACACTATTTTCTTGATCTCCTAGTTTTTCTCCTTCATATCATCATTATAATTAGATTAGCTGTTCTATACTTCTACATAGCGTCGTCATAATTTCATATATCTAGTTAGAGGATGTTTCGTTAAAGAATCTGGTAAATCTACCTCCTTGTATCAAAATCTGGTAGGCAATTCATGTATGGGTTTTAGGCTGTTGTTTATGGAATATTCAGACACATTAACTATTGCCAAGTGCACACATGTTATGATCTCAGTCTTTACATCTAAACCACAAACATATTGGTGAACTGCCTGTGAGATGATTGTTGTGTAAATATCGTACATATATATAAAATATATTTTAGTACCTTAGTCTCAATATTGATTGCTCTTTTTCACGCTTCCTTTTTTTGCAAGAATAAGATATTTGTAATTTGTAAATCTAATTCATTTGGTTAGAGACAACCATTTAATTTGCCACATAAAATTAGTTGCTAGTGGCGTGAATGATTCCAGTATTTTACTTAGTATATAGTACACAGCTTCAGCTTGACAAAAGCATATGGGTAGCTGGTCTTAATGGTGTATGCTTAAATATCTCTTGATTATAGGATCAGCATATAACATGGCATCAAATTTCTTAGGCCTTTTTCCTTATGCGGATTGAGGGGTAAATAAACTAATTATCCCCTTGACCCATGTGGCAGATAGTCAGAAATGATACATTAAGTGTGTCCTTGACCCATTGTGTCAGAAATAAATTAATTATCCCCTTGACCCATTGTGTTGTCCTTGAAATTGTATGCTCTACTGATTGAGGTTGCCTTTTTTTTCTGTTCTAGATTTCATCCTCTTTTCCTTTCATGATTATGTTTCGGTGTTATGTTACTTATATTTTGTTATGTGATACTTTTGAATGTAGTTGGTTATGTGGAGGTGCTACGGGTAGAGATCACACATGGTCAAGTATTAGTGGCCACAGTTGTGGCCGGTTCACTGATGATCAGACTAAGAAGACAGAACAAGCAAGGCGAGATCTCTATAGATATATGCACTACCACAACAGATACAAGGCTCACACCGACTCTCTTAAGCAGGAAGCAAAGCTAAAGAATGAGATCCAGGGGAAGATATCCATTTCAGAAAATAAGGAGTCAAAGATAAAAGATTATTCATGGGTCATAAATGGGTTAAACAGGCTATTCAGATCAAGGCGTGTTCTTTCCTATTCGTATCCGTTTGCATTCTACATGTTTGGTGATGAGATTTTCAAGGATGAGATGACACCACAGGAAAGAGAGCTGAAGCAGAATTTATTTGAGGATCAGCAACAACAATTAGAATTTAATGTTGAAAGACTGTCTGGTTTCCTTGAGAAGGATTTTCAACTTTTTGCCGATGATGAGGTCATGGATACAATGAAGCATGTCATCAATCTTTCCAATGTAGTTGATAAGCTCTGCAAACAAATGTAAGAACTCTTTTTTTTTGGAGTGTGTAATTTCATATACAGATTATTATACTAAGTTTACTCTTTTGCAGGTATCAGTGCATTGAGAATGATTTGTTATATCCTCTACGCACACCTCACAACATTGCTCCATACAAATCTAAGGGCCTTGACAGGGCTTCAGAGCTCAATATTAGTTGGGATTCTGCTGAACAAAGTTCACAGTCAACAAAACAAAGTCAGGATGAACACAGGAACCAACCAGGTATGCATAATAATGAATATGGTAATTTTATATTGCATTTCCTTTGTCCGGCTTACTATCAAACGAGAAGGATTACCTTTATCATCTATTTACAGTTTCTGATGCATATTTCCATTTGCTATGCAGCATCAACTATTCTGGGGAAACGAACTCATGATGGCTCGAGTTCTGATAATAGGGGGCACCAATCTAACAAGCGAGAAAGGGTAGATGCTAATGGTGGTGGTGGTGCACTTTTTGATCTCAATGTGCCAGCTGAAGTGGTGGACAAGATCTGAAACTTCATTATCTGATGGGGGATGGCACATTCCTTTGAACTGTACAGCTGACTTAAGCTTCCTCACCAACATAAAGGAAAAATACTGTTCTTTTTTGCTGCCTTACCACCATAGAGTACCTCCATGTCAAAATTTTACCCTGGTGCTAGGATCCCAAGACATAGAGTAGCTTTTAAGTTATATGTTGCATTTCATGACATGATCGGAAGTCAATGTTCATAGTTCTTGATAAGTTCAACCCCTCAAGCAAGATGAGGATATTGTGGAATAGAACTTGACCATGCCTAGTTGCAAATTCCAGATATAATGTATGCAGCATGGTGAAGGAAATGGTTTGTTGACAAGAATGCGGGTGCTTATTTCTGACAAATGGGTGGTTATAGTGACAATGATGTTATAAAACTGCTACTGATTCGTCGTACTATATGTTTGTTTGTTGCAACTGCCAAACCATCTTGCTTCAAAGACGGGCAGGTTTCTAAGCTAGCTTTGTATTATTGGACCTGGGAAAATCTCGGTTTTATGGGCACGCATGCCAGATTCTTATGGATAACTGTATTTGACTGTAGCAGTGGAAGGAGTTGCAAGATGTCAATCAGGTTCAGGTGTGTGTTGATAGTGTGTTCCTTTGTTTCTTCAGACTAGTGCATCCGCCATCGTCCTTGCACGAGCTGGACACTTCATTACTTTTATTAGTCTATATCTATAGAAAAAAAAATGATGTACATAGAAAAAGAAAGAGCTAGTTTGGAGCGGACGGAGGGGGTGTTTAGATCCAAAATTTTTTGGGATTTTGGTACTGTAGCAGCGAGGAATTTTTTTTAATAAGTGTCTAATTATAGTCAAGTAGACTCAGAAGATTCGTCTCGCGATTTACAGGCAAACTGTGCAAACATGCAAAAGTTTTATCTACATTTAATGTTTAATGTATGTGCCGTAAAATTGATGTGATGGAAGTTTAGGGATTTTGGAGAGGAACCAAACACCCCGGAGTACATATTTGTCAAGTCAATCTTTGGACCGTGCGTTGAAACGTAGCATCAAGCTATGCTGTAGCTTTCTGCAACACATGCAAAGAGACGCATATCGGCATATGGTGATCCACGGAAATTGGGAGCACTTGTACGATGCACACACTTGGGAATCTTGTGCATGAAAGAACACTCTATATTGTCCTCTTGTAAGTAGGAAACATATGTCCTTCGATTTGTGAAGTCTCTAGCTATTAGCTTGCCCTGTACTACTAGAAAAAAATTGCTCGAGCTCTGTAGCACTCTGACTTCGCTGATAGGACGACGCCCCCAATTTGCCATGGTAGAGAGCATCAGAGTACTCGTTCTCTACTGCAGCCGGTAAGTTTAGCCTCTGACAGCTTAGAGAACCGATGAGAAGAATCTTTCTGGATCTCGGCCTTTTGGGTCGATTCCATAATCAAATGCTCGTGGAGCTGGTTTCCAATGTGCATCGCCACCGCATCTGCGGTTTCTTACATACTTGCCCCAACATCTTACATCTCGCCTCGGTCTTCACCTACAGGTTCCAGCGATTGTTTACAGCCATAGGCTGGACGCATCGGCACAAGAGGGTCCAAGAGCACATGAAACCTCGAGCATGTCTGTCGCTGGGGCATTTGTTTAAGTTTTAATCCCCCCCCCCCTCCCCACTGAGATTTTATTATGCGGTTAAGTAGGGTTACCAAGGTTCCTCTTGTCGTTAGTTATGACCGGGCACGGCTTCCTTGGCCGTCATTGGCAGCATCATTTGGATCTTAGTGCTGGTCTCTTTGGTCATTGCGAAAATCATTGTAACCGAGCTCCTCGCTGGGGATGATAGGAAGCAGCAACGTGCGTGCGCTTCTTCTCCTGCCTCCTTTCAGAGAACCGGAGATGCAGTAGCGTGTGGCTAGTTTACAGAACCAGCTCATTTGACGCACAAAAAAGATGACTCAAAATTCATTTTAGGCAACTATTATTTGCGGCATGATTGACAAAAAGATGCGGCAGGTCCAGTGCTTCTTGTGCTTGTGCAGTTGTGCTGACCAAAAGAGAGGCTGATCAGATGGTGCTGTAGTACTGTACTACGCGTGCGCTGTACCACGCGCGCAGCGCATGTGAGACGACGCCTGCGCTTGCGCCATGCGTCCTGCTTCTGGAACAGTGGGGGCCAGGCCTAGTGGCGCCAAGCCCACAGCTAACTGCACTGGGATTAGGGCAAACCCCAAAGCAGTGAGATTCCGTGACAAGAGACTACATGACGCCTGCGCCCGGACGGACGGGATGGTTGGGCACATTGCAGAAGTGCAGATGCTACTGAGTGTACCTACCTTGATCGATTATACTCACTACGATCTTAAATAATTATCGTTTTAGGATTTTAACTATCTCCTTTCGATCATTCGTCTTATTTAAAAAATTTATGAAAAAATTAATTATTTTATTATAAAATGATTCATAATTAGAAGTACTTTAATCTTGATTTGTTTATTTTTATACTTTCACAATTTTTTTAAATAAGACGAATGGTCAAACGTTGATTTCAAAAAGTTAAAAACGATATTTATTTTGGAACGGAGGGATGACCTATCTTCTTGGACGCAGCGCTTGTTATGTATCCTTGCTGCTAAGCGCTTCTACCATGCGAGACTACGGCTAATTTGTTATGGTAAAAAATTACCGTTTTATGACTGTAAAGAAAAACTGTATAAACTGAAGTAAACAAAGGAGAGTCGTCTCGGCGCAGGATTTCTTACGCGGGGGATTTGGTACAGGTACAGGAAATCCTGCTTATACTAGCAACTACTGTGTCTCAATCTCACCGGACCATTTGAGTGACCAAAGAACAGGAACTGTTGGCTGGGTCCTGGGTTGGTCCAGTCCCAGTCTAGACATGAGGATCAACTGTATCTGTATGGTGTAGCAGCATCGGGACAGTAGTGTCTGTGGCGACCTTGCATTGCCATTGTGACTGTTGAGTACCGGCGATGTGAGACACCAGTACGATACGTGACCGCGTCACATGACCTGCCAAAAAATTTCTTTTCGAGGTGCAACCGTGCAACAGAGAGGCAGAAGTAGCAGGCCAACCGTGTGCACCAAGGCAAAGCAGCGCCTCTTTCTAGGCGGCGACCAGCGAGAGCGAGATGACAATAGCCCTGCTAACGACGCGGACTGAAACGGGCTTTTCGGGACGGGTTTTATTTGGGGGTGTGCATACGGGTGGAAACGGGTTTTTCTAGCTTACGGGTCGGGACGGGTCAGGTTCATAGACAAATGGGTTAGAACGGGTTATGTTGTAAATGTCAGTTGTGCTATGAGCTGTGTGGGTTGGATAGTTGGGTGGTAGAACGGGTCGGGTCGGGACGGGTTAGTGAGCTATAATTTCGGATCGGGACGGGTTGACAAATTATCTAATAAACAACGAGGGCGGAGCGGGTTTGGAGCGGGTTTAACTCCGTTAGCAGGCTCAGCATCAGCCGATGCAGAGCCTGCCACTTTCTTGGCCGTGTCCTTGGACCTTGGCTGAACCATGCAACTCGCTGCCCCGGCACGAACTTGGTCACGTCTGTTGCTATTGCTCTGCGCCGCGGGGTGAAAGACATAGTATAGGACGAGAAATCCATCAATTACCGGAGCAGAGTCGGAAACAGGCCAAATAACGCCATGCATGACACTGTTCTGCTGCGTTGCTTACAGTCCTTTTTATCCGCATGTGACCTACAGTACTCACTCATCATTGCCCAGCAAACACTTGCATTCACAACCATGGAGTCGGGTCACCATTTCTACCGACGACAGAAACAGGAATAACACAACCAGGGAAATGGACACGAAATAGTTTTTTTTTTTACCGATTGGTGTAAATAAAAGAAGTAAAGAACCATTCCTTTCCTTGCTAGTAATAAAGAGCAGATGCTCAAAGTGGCAGAAGATTCTGTTTACTGTATGAGTATATTAATCGGATTTTCTGATAGCCTGATTATGATGCGACAGAGGTGAAAAGGTCAGCAGCCTTGGACGGAATAAAAAAAATACCCTAAAGTAAAGCTGGGCAGATCTGGATAGAATAGAGTGAGGCCTTCTCTGAGCTCTGCTCTCGACCTTGCATAAAATAGAAGTACTGTAGTCTTAGGAGTCACACACAGGCATAAATATACAAGGGACTCGTCACAATAAATAAAGCATCACAATAACCGGACACAGGACCGATCTGGAGTGCTGTTCTGATATAGCCTCAGAAACAGTACCAACTCTACTGTACCTGCAGTGGAGTGGTGTGGTCCGTGTGACCGTGTGGAGTGGGGGTGAAGTGCCTCAAGTTCATCACCCTCACTCAGCTGTCCTCTCACCTCACGCTCACGGTCACAGAGCAGGGAAGGGGCCTGGGGAGGAAGAAGGAGGAGGAACATTCAGCCGGGAAACAAAAGGTGAAAGCATCAGCAAGTCAAGGCTTTAGCAGGTGATCAACTCCTCGGCAACTACTCCGGCCTTGTGGTGTGATGTGAGGCAGGTAGACGCTGCGTCTCCCTTCCTTTCTAGCCTCTACCTGTACCCCATCTGCTCTGCTCCCGGCCTTCGGTTCTTTAACCTCCAATGCGGTCACAGATTTCCAGCGGTTTGCTTACGTAGCCGCGGTTTCGCAAGATCGCAATGGAGAAGGAGAAGGCCTGCTTGAGCTCTGTGTCAGCTCCCGGCGGAGAAGCTGTAGACCTGTAGCCACCCCCCCCCCCCCCCCCCCCCCCCCCCCCATTGCTAGCCGGCAATGTCTCACAGCCGCTCCAAGAGGTGAGCTCCCTGTTTTTGCCTTGTTCAGTCTGACTAACCTGAGTACTATTTAACTTTGCTGCTTGCAAAACCCTGTTTGGAACATTTCTACATAGTAAGTGTCAAGTTACAGAAATTAATCTTAGAAAAGAAAGACGGTTCTTGTGTTTTACTAGAAGGTTTCTAGGCTAAATGCCCTTGGGGATTTTTGCACTGGCAGCGATTCTGTCAGAGTGCTCAGAATGGAGAGCGTGGATTCGTCTTCGCCGAGGTGCCTCGCTCAACATCAACAGGTAATTCTGCCTCTTCGTCTGTGGTTGTTGAAAAATGCGCGACTACCACTTGCTTTTCAGTCTCTTGATGAAAAATATCTGGCATATATCCTGACTGGATGTTATCTGATTTTTGTTCTGCTTGGGCCTCGTACAATATCTGTTGAATAGAAGAAGGATGCCGGAGAACTCAAGGACCAGAATAGCACCAGCAAGATGACGTCCAGTGCTACTGAGCTTCCATGCTCCTTGAAGCATGAGGTGAAATCAGATATCAGATCTTCTCCCCACCTAGCCATAGGTTCATATTGTTCATTCCAGCCCGTCTCACCTAGTTTAGTTGTTTCAGAGATGTTTACCATTTATTTATTTTGTCACGTTTTCTTCCCTAAATGCCATATGTCATTGTAAAAATGTCAATATAATTTGTGATACCTCTTGGTGCTCCCAAGGATGGTAAAAAACTCATACCTAGGCACCAAATATTGCTTACTCACTGCTGCACGCCTGCAAAGGAGGCGGCAACTCTGTGGCGTTACAGGTTGCCTGCAGAAAACTCCTTGTTGGTCAATGCCTGGTGTTTACCTATGTTTCCAAATATGTAACGCCCTGTAAACTCACTGCTGTAACCCTCCCACAACCCCTTATGTTCCTGTAAACGTCGTTGAGTAGCATTTGTTATTGCCCTCCAATGCAATCCAATCAGGTGGGGGTCTCCTCCCCTCCGTGACCTTAAAAAAAAGAGAGAAAACCTCCATGAGTATCACAATTCGTTCTTGTAATATATGTGCTATAGTATTTCTACCTATTTTTTCATACTTACAATGCTAGTTCTGCAGGTCCAAGTCCTTGAAAAGCGTTTGAATGATCAATTCGTCATGCGTCGTGCTCTTGAGAAAGCACTAGGTTACAAGCCTTGTGCTATTCATGCATCAAGTGAGAACTGTATTCCAAAGGTAAAAATCCTTCTCATATATGTTTATCTGGACGAGCCAAAAAAGGGGGGAAAGATTTACCATATTATTCTTTTTTTTTTTTACCTCCACGCCATGATGTGTTTTTTTCTGAGACAAGAATTTTCACTTAACACATGGCCTCTTTCTTTCTTGGATGCCATCTCAGCCGACTGAGGAGCTAATAAAGGAGATTGCAGTTCTCGAGCTAGAGGTCATATGCTTGGAGCAACATCTCCTAACACTATACCGAAAGGCCTTTGAACAACAATTTTCCCCTGTGAATTCTGCCTGTGATGTGGAAAGTAACAAGCAGCCAGCAAGATCTTTTTCAGGCATGCTATCTGAAGCTTCAGAGCTCAACTTCTCGACCCCAAGGAAACAGCAACTAATCCAGTCCAGTCGAATGGTTCTGGCACGCAAGTCCACGCCTACAGCTTCGACAAGTGAAACTAGCAATGAAAAGATCAATATTGGACGGAGCCATTCCTCGCTCCTGCACCGTTCCATTAGGGTATCTCCATCTGCAAACAACCTTGCTAGAGCTCTGAAACCATGCCATACTTCACCTCTATCTTTTGTTGAGGTACAAAATGATCTCTGAAATCTCTTTGGTTCTAAAGTATTTCAATAGGTTTGCTGCAGGGCTTAGCTAGTGGTACCTTCGTCTTGAACTATAAAGGATTCTAGCTATGCACCTGAACAGAGCCAGAGTCCCTTATATATTGTAGGATGATGGTAGTACATGTTGTATAGTAGCAAACTTGATGTGCTGAAATCCTAACGTAATCTGGACCGATGACCAGGAAGGAAAATGCATGGATCCTGGCATTGTGAGTTTGGCAGACATCTTGGGGACCAGGGTTGCGGACCATGTTCCTCAAACTCCCAACAAGATATCTGAAGACATGATCAAATGCATTGCGGCCATATACATAAGGCTAAGAGACGTTCCTGCCGTGCAGCATGCCTTCTTCCCCTCACCATGCTCATCCTTTTCTTCAGCAAGTGGACTATCTTCCAAATATACTGCAGATATATGGAGCCCCAGGTGCAGGAAAGAGAGCTTCATCGAGGCGTGGCAGGACAATGAATTAGGCTATGGTGAATCAAGGGAGCTGGGGCTGCAATATGATTCTGTGATAGAGGTGTCTGCTCTTTGCAAGGGTGATCAGAGGTCGGCTGACGTTAAGGATATGTTGCGCAAATATATGTGAGTATTTGACATGTCAATTTTTTTCTCTCTTCCAGTTATTTCATAGGGATCAAAATACAAGTATTTGCTGACCAGTTGCAGGTTCCTCCACTCTGTAGGTCACTTGTACAACTTCTAGAAAGTGTTGATCTCAGTGGAACGAAAAACGAAGAGAAGCTTGCTTTCTGGATCAATGTGCATAATGCGATGATGATGCATGTAATCACTATTTTCTTGCCCTGAACCTCGATATCTTACTCAACTTAATTGAACTGATGGGTTTCATTTCTTCTTTTTCAGGCCCATATCGAGTACGGGATTCCACAGAGTAACAGCAAAAGAATACTGCTTACCAAGGTGGAAATACCTCTCGAACTATTATTATAAATCTCAACCTGATTTGAACCTGATTCTGACGACATGTTTTGTGCCACAGGTATCATACATCATCAGTGGCCAAAGAGTAAACGCCGAGCTGATAGAGTACCAGATCCTGTGCTGCCGAGCACACTCTTCTGGACAGGTTAGTTCCTCCTGCATTGTGTTCATTATTTCTATCTCCAGTCGTCAGTCGATTCATGGTGGTTCCTTCTGAATGAATCTTTTCAGTGGCTCCGGCTGCTGCTCTACCCGAAATGGAAGTCAAGCAGGGACAAGGACGAGCTGCAAGGCTTCGCCGTGGACCGCCCGGAGCCGCTGGTGCACTTCGCACTGTCCTCCGGCAGCTACTCGGATCCAGTGGTACGCAGTACTACGCCGCATTCATCAAATCAAACGCACCCCCAACTCCCAACGGGACAAAGCATTCATCTCCTCCAATCCGATCCGATCCGGTCCAACTGTTCCAGGTGCGGCTGTACAGCCCGAAGAGGGTGTTCCAGCAGCTGGAGGTGGCGAAGGAGGAGTACATCCGGGCCAACGTCGGCGTCCGCGGGCGGGGGCAGCAGCACAAGGTTATCCTCCCCAAGGCCCTGGAGCTGTACGCGAGGGACGCCGGGTTGGGCGCGCAGGAGGTGGTGGCCGCGGTGGAGTGCCACCTGCCCGAGGGCCTCAGGGACGCCGTGCGCCGGAGCCAGCAGCAGGCCGGGCCCGGGCGGGCGCGCGGCAGGGGCGGTGGCCCCGGCGTGGAGTGGAAGCCCCACAACCTGGCGTTCCGGTACCTGCTGGCCAAGGAGCTGGTCGGCGTCGGCGGGTCCCCCGCCTGCAGCCGGCAGCTCGAGAAAGGCGGCGGCCCCGTCAGCGCACCGCTGTGTGCTGATCTGTGATCTAGTCAGGTCGCCGTGGGTCCGTCCGTCGTGGCCGTGCCGAGCCGAGCACGACGTGTAACGAGTTTTGAGATGCGCGGCGACGGCGACGGCGACGGCGGCAGGGGCACACTGCGGTGCGGGGTGTTATGTACGATGTACAGAGAGAGATGGACGGGAGACGATCTGGTTTAGGCCCTGGTCTGGTACTTGCTAGTACTACTGTCAAACTGTCAATGGTGAATAGTGGCACCTGCAGGATTCCCCCGCTCACCTGGCCGTTTGGGACACAAGAAACTTTACAGCAGCCAAAAATCAGCCAGCTGAACACGCCGCAAGAAACTTTCCATGTTCCAGCAAAAAGGTTGACTAGGGATCAAAACGGACAGAAAAATCCGGTTTCTAATTCCGTTTCTATATTTTCTTTGTAGAAACAGAATTGGTTCAGAAAATATGGGTCCGAAAACAAAAACGGAATATATAAATGTACGGAAACAAACAAATACGGATAGAGAACCGGAAAATTAATTTACAATAATATTTTCAAATATTTATAAACAAAGTCACAAAATAATATACACATACGAAGTTATCAGTCAAATATTCACTATCATTATATGTGTTTACATGTTAACATACATAATTAGTGATTAGTAGGGTTATAAATATATATAAACTTTTAGATATATCTTATATATATTAAAAACGGATGAAAAGTGGAATAAATATGGGTTAATTATGTATAAAAACAGAATTATGCAGGAACGGACGGAAAAACCTCTCTTCTATTTTCGTAAATACAAAAACAGTATCTATAAATAAAAAACGGTTCGGTAAAGTATAGAAAAACACGATGGATCGGGGCGGAGAAAATTCCGTCCATTTTCAACGACATGCTTTGAGAAACCGGAGACGTCGGAATAAAGATCAGGGCCTGCCTTGACGTACGCTGCACAAAGTTACTTTCCTCCATCCCACAAATAAACATAATTATTTGACTTCTACGATTTCTGTTTGACCGTTCGTCTTATTAAAAAAATTTAATAAATATTATTTATTTTATTATGACTTATTTTATTGTTAGAGATATTTTCATAATAATTTATTTAAATTATTATTTATATAAAAAATTTGAATACGACAAATGGTCAAAGAAAAAAAAATAGAAGTCAAAGAATTACGTTGATTCGTGGGACAGAGGGAGAGAGTAGGCCCGGCCAGACCTGACAAGACCACTGGAAACCGGCCCAGGAACGACCGGGCCCGGCCGGACACTTTCCCTTGTCGGTATTCTCGGAACGTACGTCCCGTCGATGTTTGGAAACGAGCACGACTCCTGCTGCTTCTTGTTCTTTGGTGGACAAGAAAGAACGGGGGACGACGAACGAGCCTTGGACTCGGGATCTTCCTTTGCTAAAAGAACCCGCCGCTTTTTTGCTCTCCGCGCGCCTAGCCGCCCACGTTATTGACTCCCGCTGGAGCACTGCCTTTCTCGCGCCTGCACCCCCGCTCCCCCAACCAACCCACTCTCGCTTTAATTTGTCGCTGCGGCACGCGGATTTGGCCACCGGCTCCGTGCTGTATCATCATGCGTAACTGCGTACCGCTACTAACAGAGGAGCAACGCAACATGGGCACTGCGCTCTGGTAGCCGATCCCGAGCATCTTGGCTCGTCAGGTGCCCCAAGGGCCGCCCTCGCCTGGGCTGATCCACCTATATAAACTCGTGGTGCTCCACTTCGGTTTGTATCACACACACCCAATTTCGCTCCCATCTCTAAAAGCGGGACGTGCAATCAGGAAGCTTTGCAGAAACTCGACCAGGAAGCTCGCCAGCACAGCAATCCGATCGAATAATAATCAACAGGCATGGCGGGGAACGGCGCGGCGGTCGTCTTCGGCGAGGAGCAGGAGGCGCTGGTCCTCAAGTCGTGGGCCATCATGAAGAAGGACTCCGCCAACCTGGGCCTCCGCTTCTTCCTCAAGTACGAACGTTACTATGCTATCCCCCTGTGCTAATGCCTGCCTGCCGGCCAGCGTTCGGCTTGCATTGCACCGGCGGTCATCGCATGCATTTGCTCCTTAATTTTTTTGGTTATTCATGCTGGTCGCCTTCCGCTCCTGCTGACTGCAGGATCTTTGAGATCGCGCCGTCGGCGAAGCAGATGTTCTCGTTCCTGCGCGACTCCGACGTGCCGCTGGAGAAGAACCCCAAGCTCAAGACGCATGCCATGTCCGTCTTTGTCATGGTACGTGCCTTCTTGTCTAGCTCACTTAATTCTCTCACGCTAGAATGGATCGATCGACAAGGGCTGATGGCAGCAGTGAATGCTGCAGACTTGCGAGGCGGCGGCGCAGCTTCGCAAGGCCGGGAAGGTCACCGTGAGGGACACCACTCTCAAGAGGCTGGGCGCCACGCACTTGAAGTACGGCGTCGGAGATGCCCACTTTGAGGCAAGTCAACAACCACACCCACCCTGACCTTTGTTAATCCCTGACTTGGAAATTAAATTAAGGCAGAGAACTGACGTCGTCGAACGCCTTCTCCTTGTCTTCTAGATTGAATGATGAGGTCACAGTTAGCATTGAAATTGTATCGAGCACGCTTGAAACAAAAAATATCCGTAATATAATATATCGCGTGTGCTGATCGTCACGAATATAATGCAGGTGACGGGGTTCGCGCTGCTGGAGACGATCAAGGAGGCGCTCCCCGCTGACATGTGGAGCCTCGAGATGAAGAAAGCCTGGAGCGAGGCTTACAGCCAGATGGTGGCGGCCATCAAGCGAGAGATGAAGCCAGCTGATGCCTAGTGCGATTGCGACCACTGTGCTGTGTGTGCTTCAAGTTGTGACCCATGACGCAGCACTGTCAAAAATGTCCCGTCGACGCTTGATTGCCGATTAACGTACGCGTGATTATTTTTGTGGGAGAGTCTGTACTGCATGCGCCTTTTCTTCCTGTGATTAGTACTAAATAAAGATGTAACATTCTCCAAATTGTTATATCAAATTTGTAAAGAATATATATCTAGTGAAAGAAATAATCGAGCTTTTTAAGTTCATAAATTAATATATGAAATGAAAATAAAATAATGAAAGATTATGTGGCAAGATTTTCAATGGTTGAAAGTAAATTTAGTGTTTCAATTTTCAATTGATATTGACACATGTGCACTGTCATGTGGGCTCATGGGCCGTGCTCCCTTCCATCTTTTTTTTTAAGCCTCCCATCTGTAGCATAATGGCGCGCAAGGAATTCTCTCGACTATTATTGCACTATTTAAAATTGGACATTCTAGGTTTCAACAAAAAAAGAACCGGACATTCTACGGCCTTAACTCTTGTAAAACTATTTAAATTACCATGTCACCCTGGGTTGAAGTAGTTTTCGAGGTGGTTTTATTCCAAACACATAAAAAAATGCCTATAAGCTTCTAAATGTTCCATAGAAGAACTAAATCGATATGCAGATTGGGACACGATAAGTGTAGATAAAATATTAGAGCTGTGAAATGTCTCTATTTTTTTAAAAAAATATTTACCTATAAAAAATGAGAAAAACATCTAGAAAAATATGAAAAATATGATAACATTCTAATAGATGCCTAAACACATTTTTGAAAGAATGAGGTCTGGATGATGAAATGAAACATATTCCATATTATGGATTTTAATGTTGCTTCCTTGATGTTATGAAATAAAATGTTCCCTTTTGCAATTTTATTCTATTTTCAACATATGGGAATGAAACAAAATATTCCAAGTAGAGTTTCACTGAGTTTTTATTGCGTTGGAAGCAATATACCTAGGTTTTCATGGTATGAAACTCATATCCTCTATCTTCGCATAATTTCCACTAGGTTGCCTAAACCCTGACATCCCGTTTTCCAAAGAAAGGAGTAAACATTAGTGTTCGAGCCATTAGAAAAAGCTCAATTATAGAGCCAAACGTTTAGCTATAAGTCAAGTTTTTATAATCAAACTATACTATATGTGTTTCCTTTGTTCCTTCTATTTATTGTACTGTATTATTCTTAAGTTGTTCGGTGTAACAACATGACTTACTGCTCACAAGGATACTTGACTTAATTCGCTCATAGGGATACTTGTCTTTACACAAGGATCAAAACGTTAACTGTAGCTTAGAACAGTCCCTTTGATAGAAATCATGTGTGAAGTCTAAAAACATCACATCAGCATAAAATCAAATGTAGAAACTATCTCATACAATAGACGGTTTCAAATATCTCTCTGTTGCCCTCTCTCGTTCTCTCCAAACACGGCACCGTTCCACCAGGCGAGGACGGCGCGCACCGTCAACGGCGAGCACGACGAGGACCGTGGCGGGCGCTGCACGGCGGAGCAGAGCGGCCGCCGTCGAGCGCGCGCGGCGGAGCAGGTCTGCGGCCTGTGCCATCGTTCCCTCTCGCCGTGTCGTCCGCGCCATGCAATCATCGTGGCCGAACCGCAAAGTGGCCGCTCCCGTCGCCTTCCAAATTCATGCCAACCGAAGCCCTTCTGTCCAATTCCTCGCTTGCACAGCATCATCAGGGACTTATCTAGCCAGTGAACCCACATCGAGCCTGAGTCTTGCCTTGTACGTGACTAATTTTGTGATTTCGCGGCCGCCGGCCTTTTCGTCGTCGTAGCAGTGTAGGAGTTGGGGTAAGCCACGAGCGACTGTTTTCAGTTCGATTGCTCGCACTGGTGGACTTACCTTGACCTCGCCGTTCTTGTGCTCGCTTCAGCTTGGCTGGAGACGCCACCGACGGCGAGCTGATGCCGCCTTGCCGAGGTTGGAGCTAGCTGCGGCACGCGAGGCCAGTGGCGCGTGGACCTCAGTATGACTCGCCGCGTGCGCAGCAGAGCAGAACGCGCGGCCGCCGACGAGCGCGCGCGGCATCCGATGAGGAACGAGGCAGGCCGATGTGCGCGCGGCAGAGCAAGACGTGCGGCCGCTGACGAGCGTGTGGCATCCGACGAGGACCGAGGCGGACCGACGAGCGCGCGGCGGAGCAAGACGCGCGGCCGCCGATGAGCGCACGGCGGACGCGGCGGATCGGAGCGGGGCGGGGCGGGCACTGTGCGGCGGAGTAGAGCGGCCGCCGTCGAGCGCGCGCGGCGGAGCAGGACGTGCGGCCGTCGACGAGCGCACGCGGCATCCGACGAGGACCACGGCGGACCAGAGCGGGGCGCGTGCGGCCGACGCGGCAGACCGGAGCGGGGCACGCGCGGTGCCCGGCGAGCCCATCGTCGTCCCCAGCCGTAAGAAACGATCGGTTTCTCCCCAACGGCAAAATTGCCGTTTCTTGCTCGCTGGATGCAAGAGAAGACGTGGTTTCCTGGAGTACAAACCGTTTCCTCCCTTTCCCTCTCTTTACGCCATGTCAGCACTTATGTTTACGTGATATCTCATTTATTAGATATAGAAATCACTATTAATGTCTATTGGAACTGCCCTTGCTACAAGACAATTAATGGACTTGATCTTAATTGGGTTCTCGCAAATACCGTAATGGCGTTGGGTCGGCCCACCCATGCACGCACGTCGCACGGACGGAGACACCCTAGAGACCCATCAGCAGCCCAACCGAGAGAACGGGCCCAACCCTAGAGACTCCATATATCATGGTGCAGTATTTATTATTATATTTTAAGTTATATAAGGGTCACAAACACACACACGCTGATGAAAAGCAAAAACAAATGATACTGTACAGTGCACCAGATCGACACGCATGTCCCACCCAACAGCAAATCTTCAACAAAAAAAAAGGAAAAGGAATCATCGAGCCCATGGCGTTGCACCTTCGTCCACGCGACGAACGACGTGGTAAGCCGCAGATCGAACATCAACTCCGTGCGAAATAGTCGAGTACTGTAGGCCAAACCCAAACTCGTACGTTTCCACACCGATCAGTGTGCTACGGTTCGATCTGAAGATCTTGGCTGCTACTGCTAGTTAGCCTGCACCTGCCACGAAGGACAGTGCCGCATTGCTACAGTCATGGGCTATAAAAACGATCAGCTTGATCTGTGTGCGTAGCAAAGCAGGTAGGCTTGTAGCAGGAGTATTGGTGAGTGCTAGGGATGAAAACGGATCGGATACGAACGGATATCTCTGATGTCATATTTATTTTCATATTTCTGGTCGGATTCGGATTCGAATATGGATATGTCAGCCATACCGGATAGGAATATAATTGGATGTCGACATCATAAATATACGATTTGAGTATTCGGATACGGATACAGTATCGGATATTGAATATCCGAACTTGGATACGGACAGACCTGAACACCTCTAAACGGATTCGATCGAACAGAGGAAGAAATTATTATATTATATAATAGCTAGATACATATCAATATGTTACAAACACTCTGAATTATAAAAAAGTACCCGCAATATGAATATTATAACTCAAAATCTAACATATTTAATGTTTTACGGTATGGATGATCGCACAAGTAATCACTCAGGAAATGGCTTGAGAACGAATGCCCAACGAATGACGATAACATTCCTGTATGCGGAATTGAAGAACTTCTTCTTCCTGGTGTCTTACTTCTTCTCCTTCTGCCACTAAAGAATGAAAAAGACTCATCTGAAAACTTATTTTTCCTACTCCTTCATCATGGATAGATCTAACCACAATAAAATGAAGAGACTAGAGAAAATTATTTTATGTTGACGATATCATCTCCGTCTTGATGGCACCGTTCGGAAATAAAGGTCTCCATGTCATGATGTTAATGAAGATGCTAATGCCAAGGTTGTTGCCCGCGTCTTCACCGGAATCGACATGGAGAAGACGATTCTATCCTTTCCTTTCACCGTCGCCAGAGAGGAAGAGAAGGATGAGATACAACTCCAATACCAAAATTTTTGGTATAGGGAGACAATAATCCTAATGACTCAATCTATTAGGAGAAAATTTATTAAAATCAATGGGATCTTCCACTGCCTTCGCCTCCGGCGAGATGCCCGGATGGAAAAGGAGGAGACCAGCAGTGGACCAGTGGTAGAGAGCGGGAGGCAGCGGTGCTAGGGAAGTTTCGCTCGCTATATTTTGCTTGCGTGAACAATTTTGCACTATCTACCTTTTAACTTTGTCCTTATCGATTATCAGTATCCTTATAGGAGACGGAGGTGTCAAAGGTTGTACCACTAGTCCAGTACCACATGAAATCTATGTAAGTTTATATCTGGATTAATTATGGAGTATTATTTCATCCATCCTTTTTTAAGAAAAATGTAATTTCCATTGTTCGATGAATCGATCGCTATCTTGATACAATATATAAAAAAGTACATATTTATTATGTGCAATAGAAACTATTAGATTGTTCATATAATATAATTCATAATTCAGTTTTATTTGGAGTACAAATCTTGATAGTATTTTTTCATAAAAGATATTATACAAACCTAATATTGCACTATTATTTTTTACTGGGCAGTATATGTATATGACCTCTCCACGTATTGTAATTAATGTACCATGGTGGACAAAAGAAAACTTTGTCCCTCGGCTTTTGTCAGCGAGGGGAATTTTTTTAACAACACCCACTCAAAAACATCTTGGAACCATGGCTTTTGCTAGCAAGGTGATTTTTTGTAACAACACCCAGCCAAGGGTATGATCTCCCTCAGGGCACTGTAATTAAGCTGGAAGCACATAACCATAAGGGCCTAGAATCCGATATGCTACTCAAAACCCCGGTTAGACATTTGCTAAGGTGCACCCACGTGCTTATGGACATGTGCACTTTGCGTATTATTTCGCGTGCCTTGCCGTATCCAGTTTTCACGAGAAAAGAAGTCGTGCATCCACAGTTACGCGGGAGCCCACGTAGGTCGCGACAGAAGTCAGAAAGCACAATATGCAAACGGTAGTAAAGTGTCCCGTCAACGGGCTTGAATAGTATGCAAGGCATGGCTGCCAAGAGATGAATGTGCAGTGCCTGCGTGTAGGATAATTTCTTTGTGAAAGCAAAAGATTGTTGGAGCAATTTATGCAACATACGTACCATCATGCATTACAATCACACACGTGAAGGAGGAAGAATCTTATTACAAGGGGCCGGTAAAGGGTGGAAATTAAGAAATGGGACTAGCTAGCTCTGTCCACGTATAATCATGCACATATCCAACCACAACCTATGAATACTCTCGCCGGCCGGGCGTTTAATTAATTTAATTTTACTCGCTGCCCGGACCGGAGGTAGCTTTGGTGACGCTGGTGAAGACGACACTGGCGCCGAGCAGCTCCGTGCCGATCTCGGCGGTGAAGGTGTCGTAACGGAGGAAGAGCTCGACGAGGAGGAGCCTGCCGACGAGCACCACGAAGTTCTTGCCGGGGCACTGCTTGTTGTCGACGCTGGGGCTCTCGGTCTCGCGGCCGTTGGACCAGTACACGTACTGCAGCAGCTTGCCGCCTTCCTCGCCGACGAACCTGTCCGGCACGAACTCCCCGGCCGTGGCGCCGAACACGCGCGGGTCCTTGGTGGCGCAGGGCTGGTAGCCGAACAGCATCTCGCCCTTCTTCACCCGGAACACGGCGTCGTGGCTCTCGACCTCCAGGTCCTTCTTGGCGTGGCCGTACTGGAACTTGACGGGCGGGTCCAGGCGCAGCGACTCCCACACCACCGACTTGGCCAGCTCCATCTTCTCCACGGCCGCGAGCGTGACCTTGCCGCCGGCTTCGGCCACGGCGCCGCGGATCTCGGCCACCAGCCGCCGGTGCAGCTTCTCGCCGGCCCCGGCGACGTTGGCCAGCAGGCCCGGGAACAGCACCTTGAGCCCGCCGTAGCTGTTGAACGTGGCGGCGAAGAGGAGGTTGTGGCAGGCCTCGTCCCGCGACAGGCCCAGCTGGCCCTCGGCGGCGTCCAGCGCCTCCTTCGCCGCCGTGGAGAAGTACTTGTACAGCGCCTTGTAGTCGCCCCTGACGAGGAACGGCGGGAGGTGGAACGTGTGCAGCAGCGGCTCCTCGATCAGCGCGGGGAGGCCGAGCGTGACGAGCGGGTGGAGCTGCCAGATGAGCCACTTGGCGGCCTTGGCGGGCCCGCCGTCGCCGAGGCTCGTCGCCGACGGGCGCACGCCGAAGTAGGCCTCGCCGATGAAGTCGAAGGAGGTGGCGTCGCTGAGCTTGTTGAACTCGGCCTTTCCGGCGGCGGCGAGCTCGGACTCGACGGTGGCGAGCAGCGCGGAGAAGTTGGAGCGGAAGGCCGGGATGACGGCGTCCCTGCGGGAGAGCAGGAGGGAGAAGAGCAGCCGCTTGACCTTGGCGTGGGTGGGCTCGGAGGGGTCCAGGTAGGAGCAGACGCGGTAGCCGCCGGTGAGGGAGGTGGAGGGCATGTAGGTGCCCGTGAACAGGTCCTTCTTCTCCACCTTGTCCATGTCGAACAGCACGGGGAAGCTCTTGGCGTCCAGCACCGCCACCACCCGCGGGTCGCGCGCCATGAAGGGCCCCGGCGGCACGTTCATGCGCACAACCGTGGACCCGTACCGCTCCACGCGGGACTCGAAGTACTTGTCCTGCCCCTGGAAGTAGTAGAAGTCGAGGCGGTCGCGCACCGCGCCCACCAGCGGCAGCCCGTAGCTGCCCGGCACGTCCCTCACATTGCTGCTGGAACCACCATCGTCGGAGCTCGCCATGGAGATGATCGTTTGAAGGTTTTCGAAGGACTGGATGGAGGAGACGTTGGTTGAGTGCGTGTTGGGTAACGCAAGGGCGGGGGTACAAATAGCCCGGCGCGGCGCGGCGCGCGGGAGAGATCGAGGGCCGTGGCAAACACAATGGACCGCGTCCACGTGGGTACTACTTAGTCTGCTACGTGTGTTGTGTTTCGCGTGCGCCGTGGCCTGTTGTTGGCTTGTGGCCCGATCAAGCTACAGTGCCACTGGTACAACTATTTCTGCACCGGACACCGGTGAAGATCTCGACGGGGCAGCGGCAGATGGATCGATTGGTGGCATGGGTCAGAACGCGAGCAACTTGGGACGCGTTCCTCCCGCTATCTGCTAGCGTGTGCTGCTTTCCGGCACGTCCATTTCGTCGATTGGCGTTGTTCGTATCGTGCGATGATCGACCGCCCCGAGCAAAGGAGTACGGGACGCGCGGTGTGAATTTCAACTAGAAATGTATGGCTTCAGTGTTTGCCAAGTTCAACGCGAGATAAACTGAGACTCCCATTCAAGCAAGTGGGGGAAAATAATCATATGCACAATCCCCATGCACAAGTGGACGTGATTTTTCTTATGTTCTCCCGATGTTAGATCGATCCTACTGATATAGGTAGTAGTAACAGAACCGTTAGATTTTGGCCCAGTTCAAATCTAAAATATTTGAGGAATATCGACTGCCTGGCATTTTATTGACTGTTTCAACCTCGCTTCTGCAGATAAGAAAAAGACGACCCACGTGCCATTCATGCATTTTCACCTGTACACGAGGTTTCCGACTGCTACTATTCAACGAAAATGAAGTTCCTTGCAGCAGCGTATAATGATTTTTTCCCCCTCCGGTTTCTCGCAAAGGGGCGGAGGACCATCGTTTCTTGCAGCTGTTGTCCTTCACATCAACCGCGCGTACACATGTTCTCTCGAAACATATAAGCACCATGTCAACTGTGGAGGCTGTTCTCGGTTGCCATGCTTCATGGGATGGTTGGTACTTCTGGTTCACTCCGTGCTTTGTGTTTCTGCATACGGACGGATTTGGTGGTACAGATGTACTGCTTGTCGGCTGCAGGCCGGCTTTATGCGTGTCGCGACACGTCAGTACTACGTGACTTCGCCGAGTGCATGGAATGAAAGTAGCGGCCTCGATCAACCTACCGTGATGCCGAATTTCTGATGAGACGCACGACGTGTTACCTAGTGGACATATTTTATTTTATATCCATCGGAAGCAAACAAAACGTTGTTTCATCATGGTAGTGAGAGCTCTAATTGATGAGCTTCAACGCTCTGACAATCTCAGCACACTCCAGCTTCAAATGGGCCAGGTATGGGGTTATATAGAGTCTCTATCCCTATTTCATCTTTACCTGCTTCACTCCGTCTAAGAGGATGTTTAAGATTGCTCATTTTATAATTTTTTTTACTGTAGCAACGTGCTAGCTTTTACAATAAATGTCTAATCATGACATTTTGTGAAACTGTCAAATTAGCTTCAAACGTTGTTTAGTTTTTTTTGCTAAACACCATCTTCTAAAATAGTTCTCTCCTCTCACAAAGAAATAAATTGGCATGAAGCAAAAAAAAAACTTATCTTAGCTTTCTTCTTTTTTTCTCTCTCTCAACAATTGTAAAGTTGTTGGTGGAGTTATTTTGCCAAGTAATATTTCTAAAACAGTTTAGCTTCTTAAAGAAATGGTTGCTCATGAAGCCATTTTTTTTAACGAATAAAGCCATTTAAAAAAACAACTTCAGTACTTCACCACTGAAGCTGAGCTGTGCTAAACGGAGCCTAAACAATCAATTAATCTTTAATTTAATCAAATACATGTAAAGAAGTACTAATATTTGTGATGCATAATAAATATGATTAGGTGCACTTTTGACAAAGGAAGGTTTTATTAATTTTTAAGATGATGATTAGACTCGGAAGGTTGTGAATATTATATTGGACGCGTAATATAATAAGTTTAGTTGTGAAAACAAAACTCGTATGTTAGTTCGTCAGTTTCGTTACCAATGATAGGAACGTAGAAAAACACGTCACTATATAGATATAGGCCAGGTAGTTTGTTTATAGACACAAGCTCTTATTTATGCCAGGACGGTACAAGAGTGAGACTGTGCTAGCTCCATGCAAGTCTTTTAGTAACTACTCCAATGGGTGATTCCTTGCTTACAAAGCAAGTATTAAAGGACTATGTTATTACGAGAGCAGATCAGGGCGGATCTTATCGTTTTAGACTTTCGATATTTTGATGCTGGTATGGATTGGTTGTCTGCATACCATGCTCGTGTGGATTGTTTTAGGAAGATAGTGACTCAACACCTTGTAAACCATCGTTTGAACTTGTTGGGGTGTGTGATGAATATCCCGCTACAATCTCGGCTATTCATGCCACAGCTAAGTTGGTATGGAAGAACTGTTGTGCTACGGGAAATCCTTCTCTATACAAGTTCTCGTACGAGGTTTTGGAATAGAACTTTGATAGGCGAGAGGTGTAAGCACCGCGAGGTGTGAAGCGATCTCGTATTAAACGAGTGGAACTTTCCAACCTTCGAGAAAAGGTCCCATCTTTCAATATCATGATTGGGTCAACCAGGCCCCGCCTTATCCAAGATCTAGATCCGGAAACGGTTTCCTACCCAACGCTAGCTCTGTTGAGATGCATTCCTACCTAACTGAAAGGTCCTAAATGGCTAGAGGGGGGTTAATAGCCTATAAAAATTCTACAAATAAGACTTAAGACAAGGTGATTAGACAAATACGCGGCGAAGCGAATTTTGCGCTAGCCTACTAAAAGATGCAAGTCACCTAACCGTTCTAGGCTATAGTCTCTAAGAACACACACAAGAAGCTAGGTCACTACTTTAAACTACTCCTAGGAGAGCAACTACAACAAGTATACTACTACAAAAGTAAGTACTCAAAATGTAAAGAGGGTAGAGAGTGATTTTTATACCGCCGGTGTGAAGATGTGATGAATACCAATAAGAGCAATCACAATACACAAGAAATCCTCGGCAAGAGAGTTGACACAATGATCTTTACCGAGGTTCACTTGCTTGCTGGCAAGCTACGTCCTCGTTGTAGCGATACACCCACTTGGAGGTTCACGCGCTAATTGGCATCACACGCCAAACCCTTCTCAAGGGTGCCGCACAACCAACACAAGATGGGGGTCCACAAGCTACGAGCAATCCACTAGAGTAGCCTTTTGCGATCTCCCGCGGGGAAGGCTCAAGAACCCCTCACAACTTCACCGATCGGAGGCGGAGACAATCACCAACTTTCCTCAACGATCCTCGCAGCTCCAAACCGTCTAAGAGTCGGCAAACTCCAAGAGTAACAAGAGAATCCGCTGCGAAATCCACTCACCAAGTACCTCTAGATGAACACACTCATGCAATGCACTTGATGCTCTCCAATCTCACCAAAAGATGAACACAATCAAGTAGGATGAGTGACAAAGGAGTGAGAAGGCTCACAAGCAAGTAGGAGTGATTAGAGTGGCCAAGAGCGCCTCCCCAAAACAGCCAAGCCCCTATTTATAAGCCTCTCACACAAAGAGAGCCGTTAGGGACAAACTGCGTGGCGCCGGACAGAACCGTCGGACGCCCGCACGCGCCACCGTCGGACCAAACGTTAGGGTCCGACGCTTTGGATAGCTGCCACGTGTCAGTAGCCGTTTGATGTCGATCGTTGGATCACAACGGCTATTTTCTCGCGCCAAAACTCACCGTCGGACGGAGCAACGTCGGACCAAAATCCACGGTCCGACGCCCTCAGCAGACCACCGTCAGACTCAGCCAGACGGAGCCGTCGGACTAAAAGAAACGATCGTCCTGACACTTCCAGAGAGCTCTCCGAGCGCAGAAAACTGTCGGACGCAAGTCCGACACACACCGTCGGACAAACCACGCGCGTCCGACGCCCTACAGCTCGCCACGCGTCACCACCACAACGCTCTCCACCGTCGGAACCGAGCAGGAAAGGTCCGACGCCCACAAAACCAGCGTCCGACGCTCTTCCAATAGAGCAGAACAAGGGTTAGCCGTCGGACCGAAGCCAATGGTCCGACGCTTCCAGTTAGTAGCGTCCGACGCTTGTTTTTCTATTGTAACATTTTCGAAATTCGCGGAATCCCCGTTTCTTAAGTCACTAACATCTATATGCATATGCAATGAATATGAACACCTAGTGGCACTTGATAACCGCATTTCATCAACGATTTCACCCCTCTTGATAGTACGGCTATCTATCCTAAATGTGATCACTCCCTCTATGGAGTCTTGATCACCGAAAGTAAAAGAGCTCCTATTTGTTATACCTTTGCCTTGAGCTCCTAGCCTTTCTCCATCTTCCTTCCGTCACTTGATGAAGCTTGTGGACACATTTGATGATGGACTTATACCATTTGCATGGATGCCGTCATTAGGGCTTTCTCCTTTGTTGATGGGCTTACACCATTTTTATGGACGCCGTCATTGCCCTACACTTGTGGCCTTCGCCGACCCGGTCCTTTACTCCATCTTGGCGTTTACTAATTAATCTTTTGAAACACTTAGAGCAAAATATTAGTAAACTAGGTTTCATCAATTACCCAAAACCAAACTATGGGCTTTCACTAACGCAAGCATATTATCCTCGAGCGTAGCAAAAGATTTTCCTATCCTACTCTGCTTCCACTACTAAGTTTTACCCCTTTTGCCACGCTTTTTTGTCGTAACGACAAGATGTCGTTGTAATAGTGGGTGTTATCGCAACCCTGTGGTATTTAGGTTGCGTTAGATGGTTGTTTTTGCCACGCAAATCATTTTCGTGGCTTCAACATGAGGAACGTTGCAAGAGATAAGTTGTATCGCAACCAACTATATAACGGTGGCAATAAGAAGTAATTGTTGCCACGACTTGAATGTCGTTGGGTGGTGCATTATAAGCGTTGAATTATGGTTGTACATATAGTAATGAAAAAAATCATTCATTGCAATAGGGTTGCACATGTAGCAACGAAAAACTACATCGTTGCGATACCACTTTTTGTTGCAACAGGTTATTGTTGGTTGTATGAAATGGTTTTTGTCGTTGCAAAAAAGTGTACATATAGCAACCATAAATAGGCATCGTTGCAACATGTAGGTTTATGAACTTAATGATTAAATTAAAAAATATTTGGGAGCAGCAAGATTCGAACCTGGGACCTCATCATGCATAGACTAACCACAGTGTGCAAACCAGTACACCCTACACATGTTGTTGTGTTTCGAGTAAGTAGAGTTGTACTTGAACTAGTATAGACCTAATTTAGGATAAACTAGATTGATCTATTACGTAGTCCTGCACGGGATCGAATCCTACACCTGCGCCATTGTAACTATCTCAGAACCACGACGTGGCGACGGCTACGACTCTCGTTGCCCTCGTAACCCTACTGTAGCCGCGGCAGTCATCGCTACGCACAGGAGCCAGAGACGTCGTCGCTGATCCCTGCAGCCGGAGTCATCATCGCTGATCCTTGTCACCGGAGTCGTCATCGCTGTTACCTGCAGCGAGAGTGTCGCGGTGGCAGCCCAGGTAGCATCCTCATCGACAGCCTATTATAGAACGGTTCGTGCTCTACATTGATTACAACGATGTTCTATTCAACTGCTTACATTTCGTCCTTGAATTACTAATCCTATTTTCTAAATATCCCAATCTTATTCTTATGGTCAGGTAGACAAAGCTTGATTGTTTGAGCAGGAGGCTCGTAATCAAGCGAGAACGCAGCCAAGACGTTGACATGCTGCACTGCTAGTAAACCATTGAGTGTTGCATAGATGTTAGGAAGTCTTGTATTGTTGCATGTTTTAAAAAGTAGTGAAATAACGGGTGATTGTATACTCGTTTATGATTTTAGATACTATTTCAGTGGTCTGTCAACTTATTGAATGATTGATTATAATTAATATATGTGAATATAATCTCTTTTGTTATGGTTTATTGTTTAGCAATGATGATTTATTAAACCACAAATCAAATACAACTAGTGTTGCAATATAAACTACCCCAACGAACTGCTATCTGTGGCAATATGATCTATGGCAACGACTAACTTGCATGGCAATATGATCATTGGCAACAAACAAAATTGTGTGGCAAATGGTAGTATTGCCACGATATGACGGTCATGGCAATAACATATTACTCACAACAAGTAAAATTGCGTGGCAAGTGGTACTATTGCCACGACATGACGGCCATGTCAATAACATGACTCTCGCAACGAATAAACTTCCGTGGCAAATGTCAATATTGCCACAACATGATGGTTGTGGCAATAACACCTTTGGCAACAAATTTCTGGCGTGGTAAAATATCTTTACTACCACGCTATCGATCGTTGCATGTACCACCTCTTGCAACGGAGGAAGTCGTGGCAATTCTTTATATTGCCACAACCATGAAAGTTGCAATAATGCACTATTGCCATGCTTGCCAACGAATCACTATGGTTGCAATAAACTCCGACAGTTGCAACGTCAAACTAGCAACGATTGCAATACCTTATTGCAACGTGACATTTTGCAACCATTGGCAACGCACGCGATTTGGTTGCAACATGAACCTTCTGCAACTGAATTGGGCTTATTGCCACGTTTTCTTGTCGTTGCACAAAGGTTAAAAATTAGTAGTGTTCCTAAGGGAAATGGAATTAATGCTATCTGGTTACAGCAAATAGCCTACTTTCGGTACAGCACCTTCAAGGGCACCATACTCACCAAGAAATGAGACTGTAGTGACCTTGATTAGAGACAAGAAGTCGAAGCACTTCCCTCCTGGTGATGTGCTTCGAAAAATCTTGACCTTTGACATGCAAAGAGAAGAGACACTTGAAAGGAGGAAGCTCTTAACCCTTAGATGGCATTGTTTTGAACGGATGTAGTAGTATACAAGAAAAAAGGGGACCAATCTAGCTTGACAATAATATCTACCATATATAGTATGAATAAGTATTAGCCTCTCCATCGTAAAAAAAATGATGCTATGGGATGCGTATTGATAAAAATTTCTTAAGTTTGAGTAGATTTATAAAAAATATTAGCAACATTTATATCTTTGAATAAATTTATTCTGAAATATCATGATGTATTGATCTCAGCTTCTATTCGATGGAATGTTTATCAACTTGTCTTTTGTGAAATATTGAAAAAGGAAATAAACTACATGCACATCTGCCTTGCAAAATGTTTGAATTGGCAAGAATTATGTGCATCATATGATTAATATCTGTAGTGCACTATGGTCTTAGCTTACACACAAATTTCAATCATTCATATTGATCCAAATTAATGGTGGTTTTATGATATGATAGGTGCTAAGCAATGCCACAATATCCACCCAAACCGTTCACTTTGACGCATGCTAAGTAATTGTTGGTGCTGTGCAGATTTATAGTGTTTGTGTTGATACCCAAAATTGTACGGAGCCCATAATTGACATCATTATCATCATGTTTTTATCATCCAAATGACCACAGAACATACTTGGATCACCACATTTGGAACTTGATTAATAAAATGACTTTTCGGACATTAAACCAGCCAGTCGGCTAAGCCGAATGACCAACTTTCTCAAATTCATGAACGGTCTTCACCATTGCGTCTCTCTCAGTTAAGCTGATAAAATAACTTATATAGCTCACCTCGTTCGGAGTCCTGATGAATTAATAATGAATTTTACAAGATTTTCGCTCAGAATTTGTAGTAGTGGCTAAGCCGGCTCTCACTGTTTTCAATCCAGAAAGAACGTCTTGGGCTCGTGAAAGTCGGCTAAGCCAATCTGAGGATCGGCTAAGCCGACTTTTCTGCTGTTTATAAGACGAGATGGGTTGGCTAAGCTAGTATGTCGTGCTTTTTATATTTGGCAGATGTCATGACTCATGACTTGTTCTACCGTACGATGCAACAAATGGTTCGGCCACTAAACGTAAACCGCATGAATCACACGCCCTTACATTCTCCCGTAAAAAGTCCCACCATGTTTTATGCACCAGTATTTGTGGCTCTTGAATGCATGCGCCTACACGTGATTCACAATGTGCAAGGACGACGGGATGTGACTACTTGTTGGCATGCATGGCCAGAACCTCATCGTGCTTTCCTGCTTCTCGATGTGGGCTCAAGCCCGACTGACCGCGATAGATTTCCGCGCGTGGAGCACACGGCCTACCGGCAGCGGTAGCATCACCCATGCGCCGCGCCAGGGGAGAAAGCTACGGTGCTTGCAGACGCTCCATGTGGGCGAATAGCACGGCATGGCCAAAGCTTCTAGAGGAAAAATGGACCTATAATAATAGTCGTACTATATTTTATTGGAGCCTGTTGCTAAAAGAAGTGCAAATGTGTTCCTGTGGAATCTACTGCTGCAGGAAGGAAAAATCTGTACAGATACTAGTCCCTCCCGTTCCAGATGAATTTGTTTACGAACAACGACACGTATCTCTTTGAAGGTAAGTACGAAATGGGACAGAAGGCGCTAATGTTTTGAATCGTATTGGATTGAGGAAAAAAAAAATCATACAAACTGAGACTGAGACAATGAGCATTTTGATGGAGCTTGTGGGAAAAACTCAGCAGTTCGGGGGGAAATCATACAAACTTGAATCGCTGGGACTGGGATAGCCTGTAACCTGTTCGACAAATGGTCGAATGGACCACTGTTAACCAGGACTCGTGCATTCTTTGGTTGTTTCCTCACCCACATGCATGCCAATGGAGCCAATACTTGCATAATGGTAGAAGTAGAACAGAGCTAACGTAAAGGTGCAGAGGTTACTTCGCTGTCTCGCTGAAGCCAAACCCGGTCAGCCATTGATTTACTCGAGTACCGAGGAAAGACTAGATTTTAAAACTAAACCAAACTAGGAGAACGAAATAAACATCAAAATTCTATGAACTTAGGTGGCTTGTATGTATATCTACACCCTCAACCAATTGCTGATCTTAGCTCTGTTCTTAGCCAAGACTGAATTTGATGTACAGATGGCCCCAGATTAACGGGAGGGAAGAGGGAACGAACGATGCGCAAGAACAGATCAACAAATGCATCGTTCTAAACGTATATCTAAGGGTTCTAAGCTAATCAGCTTATACTTGGAGTATATATAGAGAGAGGACGAGCAATTGAATGTGTTCAGTTCAGTGCAGGGAGCGATTGCCCAGCAAGCTGTTGGAGGAAGGGGAGCTCCTCTCGCTGAACCACCTCTCCTGCACAGACACAGGAGACTCCACCGCGCCCTTCGCCGCCGCCGTCTCTTGCACGGCCAGCGCGGTCGCCGCGGACCGGCTTCTGCCGGCACCCCACGACCTGTCTGTGCCGCGCGTCGACGACGCCACGGACGAGGAGACCGACGACGACGTGGACAAGAACGCGGCGTCGTCGGACGACGGCGCCCACCCGCTGCGCTGTATCTGCTGGAGCTCGTCGGCGACCTCGGCCATGGACGGCCTCATCTCGCTGTGGAACGCGAGGCACCGGAACGCCAGCTCGGCCACCTTGTGGATGGAGGAGAGCGTCCAGGCGTCCCTGTGCGGGTCCAGGTGCGGGTCGACGATGTCGTCGACGCGGCCCCTGCCGATCCTGTCCACGGCGAGCTGCGCCAGGTTGACCTCGCTGGGCGCCCTGGCGAAGTCGACGGCCTTCATGGCGGTGATCACCTCCACGAGCACGACGCCGAAGCTGTACACGTCGCTCCTGTCGGAGAGGTGGAAGTTCTGGTGGTACTGCGGGTCCACGTACCCCGGCGTGCCCTGCGGCGCCGTGGAGATGTGCGACTGCGAGGGGTCGTCCCCCATGGAGGTGGAGGTGCCCATCCGCGACAGCCCGAAGTCGGCGACCTTGGAGTTGTACTCGTGGTCGAGCAGGATGTTGCTGGACTTGATGTCGCGGTGGTAGATGGGCGGGCGCACCTCCGAGTGCAGGTACGCGACGGCCCTGGCCGTCTCGGCGGCGATGCGGAGGCGGACGGTCCAGGGCATCGCGGCGGGGCCCCGCTCCCGCTGCAGGTGCTGCGCCAGGGTGCCGTTGGGCATGAACTCGTACACCAGGATCTGCTGCCCCTGCTCGATGCAGCAGCCGAGGAGGCGGACCAGGTTGGGGTGGCACACGCACGACAGCAGCCTCACCTCGTTCATCACGCCGCCGGTGTCGCCGTTGTCGCGCGGCCGGATCCGCTTCACGGCCACCAGGCGGTCGTCGCTGAGCCGCCCCGCGTAGACGGTGCCGTAGGCGCCCGTGCCCAGCCGCTTCTCCTCGGAGAACCCGCCGGTGGCGCGCTCGATCTCGCGGTACGAGTACAGGGGCACCGCGCAGGAGGCCTCCGACAGGAACCGCTTCGTGCTGCGCTTCGCGCGAATGGACGCGGACCGGCGCTTCAGCAGCTGGTACGCCACGCAGCTCACGCACGTCACCATGGCGCCAAACATGATCCCTGCGCACGTTCGAAATTCATTCATGCTCATCAACCATGTGAACGTTACAGGTGAACGTGGCCGTGATGTTTGTGCAACTATCAATGCAATGCTGAAAATCGGTTTGATCACTTCTTAGACAAGATTATTCAGAATATTGTCAGGTAGTAGATATTATGAGCAACTAATATTACCTGCCACGAGAAGGGCGATTTGAATCGTCTTGCCACAATCTCCTGATAGGTATTTTGAAGGATTGCATTTTGGACCTGAAACCATTGGATCGAAGTGTGTCAGATCGAAGAAAATATGGATAAAAGAAATGAGGACGTAAAATTATCAAAGCAAATTCCACACGTTGAACACATTAATATGCAGTCTGAAATCTGAAGGATTCTTGTGTTTCAAAAGAAACCTAACAGGCACAATTCCAGGCAGCATCAGTTAGACAGAAAAAGGTTCATATGACGGTGCACAAGCATCAGTAGAATTTCCCTCCGTCCACGAATGATAAACATATTTATTATTTAAACAGAGAAAACTCAAATTTTACAACTTTTTTTACTAAAATTATAAGTTATATCATATGCAAGTTTACGGCATAGTTCAATGCCTTGGCCCAAGGGTGCAACGTTAGAAGATTGCTAGCTGACTTCAGTTGAGCCACAACACAAACAAAAGAGAACGAGTGCGGCACTACTGATGCACACGACTTAGGAGTATAACATTGAGAAAGAGACAAAGTGAAGAATCTTTGATGGCGATCTAAGCTCGTTGGTGCAAAATTGGCGAAAGAATATCATGAGAGTTTCTTGTGGGAAACCTTGCATCCATGGCATTAGCTAATTGGAAGCTACGTTGTTAGTGATCTTGGGGGTTTTTTATGTAATAAAATCATGTTTTGAACTCTTATTCTTTTCTGAAGGCTTTGCCAGTTTGGTCGGGATCGGACAGGGGTTGAAAGGAACCAAGGGTCTGCTTTTCTGAAGGCCCCCAACTCTTATTCTTTTTGAACTCTTATTCTTTTGTGAAGGCTTTGTCAGTTTGGTTTCTTTTGCCCAGCCAGGCAAGTGCTAGCCTAGCCTAACCAGGCAAGGATACTGCCAGGCGAGCTTGCCTAAGCGGGTGAGAAAATCCTTGCCAGCCCATGCCCCCATTGTCTCTGCTCTAATCCTTTATCTCTGCAAAATCACTTATCAGGTGCAGTGAACTGGTGCCCTCCGTCCTTCGGATCCAGGCATTGGGGGCCATCCCTGTACAATCTCAGATTAGGGCTACTTCCTTCATGAGAGGTACTTTCAGTTGCATTTCTCCTTCAACGTTTTTTTTTTCCACATTTGTCTGCATCCTTCCAGTTGCATTTCCCTTAAAAAAACTCCGTGATTTAATGACCAGGTTCAATTTTTCCTTCTGGTTGAACGATGCAGTACTAAGATTTGGGGGTGGAAAATTGTTCTTAGGGGAAAAGCCTTCAACTAGTATGTTGCTTTGGGACCATATTTGCAAATGGCCTGTCCTGCTGTTCTTGCAAATTTATGTTGTTATTTGTAAGAAATGGCTAGGAACATTGTGATATGGCAGCAAAAGGAAGTTTGAGGGAGGGCCTTCGTTCTAAGGGAAGCCCGAAGCCCATCTGTCTGACATAAACTACAGCTGCAAACTACGTTGTATCTTAGGCCTTGTTTAAATACACCTCCAAATTCTTTAAACACCTTCAAATTCTAAAAGTTCCGTCACATCAATCTTTGGACACATGCATGAAGCATTAAATGTTAATGAAAACTGAAACTAATTTGACATCTTCGCAAAAAGTTGCGAGATGAATCTTTTAAGTCTAATTAGATCATGATTGGACACTTATTATAAAAGTTAGCACATTGGTACAGTAAAAAAATTGTAAAATGTTGAATCTAAACACCCCTTAATGATTTTTTTTGGGCCATATAGTACCAAGAATGGAGACAAAAATATTATCAGCAAATTTTCATAGAGAAGTTGGTAGGCCCTTCCGTGGTTTATTGTTCATATTTGTGGTTAGGGGTTTGATATTATAGGTATGTCTGGAACTCTAGATTATCTAGAACTTGTGTTAGTTCAAATTTTAGTATCTAGGAACGTCGAACATAGGCATTTTTCTTATTTTGGAACGTTGTTTCGATCTTCTAAGAGTATCGTATCACCATCCTTTGATGTTCTTATTCTGGAAAAATTGCTGTTAAGGTTCAAACTAAGAATCAATCAATCACATAAAGTTTACCCAACTAAAGTCTAGATTAAAATTGTTTAGATCCCCAAACTAAAATCTATATCAGCGCTTTTTGAACAGAGTTAAAATCAGCGATACTAGATCGCTACGTACTTCTACTTCTTGTTGGCCAAGCGATCTAAAGAGGTTGATACATTACGAATGTACTGGTACGTGGTAGAAGACGATATGATTACGGCCAGTTGATAGGGGAGCCGATGGTCCAAGCCATTCTGGTGGCGCGAGCTGGATGCATAAGCAGAGTCAACCATTCTAACAAATTCGCTAGTAGCTCGCCCAATTTGACTGACCAATTCAACCAACGACGCTCGGAGAATACACGAGGGAAATAAAATTAAAAAAAAGTACGTAATTGAATGACGTCTAGTAGCTGACTGACTGACCTTTCCGGCAACCGACGCCATCGGCGAAGCCGTCGCCCTGGAAGCCCTCGCGGCAGTCGCACCGGAACGCCTCCTGCCGTGCGTCCGGCGTGGTGACCCGGGTGCAGTTCGCTTGGGGCGAGCACCGGCACGGCCCGAGCATCCACCACTCCAGCTCCATCGTGGCTAGCAGCACCGCCCCCGGCGCCGGCGCGTCCCAGTAGCTCGCCGCCGACACCAGCCCGGTGCATTCCGCGGCGAGCGTCTGCATCTCCGTTCTGTTGAAGAAACGGTCGGCTGCTGTGTTGACGCTGCTGCTGGTGTTGTCGTCGAGCTGTGTCGTCGGCACGACGCAGCGGATGGAGTCAGCGGCGCCGCGGCTGCTGCACTGGGACGAGTTGTCGAGGTAAGTTCGAGGCTGGACGCTGCAGTTACTGACGTCGGCGGGCCTGCTGCAGGAGCTCACGACGAGCGAGTTCTGGCTGCCGGGCGCGTACGTCTCGGCGAAGAGCGCGTCGACGGAGGCCTTGAGCCGGCGGGAGCAGTTCGGGCGCAGGGTGAGGAAGAGCGCGCGCGCCGTGACGTTGGACACGAGCAGGCCCAGGTCGCGCTTCTCGCCGAGCCACGCGGCGCCGTCGGCCGGGTCGCACCCGAGCGGGATCGCGCAGCCGGGGGAGAAGCCGAACGGGTACTGCACCGTCAAGCCCCCGCAGGTCCGCGCGCAGCTCCCGTTGCCCGCGGCGCCTGCCTGCATGTTTTAGCAGCAGCAGCAGCGTCCACGGCAGGAGCAGCAGTGCCGCCGCCGCCGCCGCCGCTGAGCGCCGCATCGATCGATCTCTCTAGTCTCCCCTCTCGGAATGAAACTCACTTCGCTGGCCGCGGAGCGACGCGCCTCATCTCTTCTTCGTCAAAGACCGGCAGGCTAGCCTGCGGCCGCCGCCGCGGCGTTGCGAGCGAGGAGAAGGCGGGCGGCGATGGGTTTGGTTTGGCTGAGGCGCGGTTGGACTTGGACAGGCTGGTTTCTTTTGTTTTTTTGCGTTCCATGGCGCGGAATTCCGCATTAAAGCCGGGGCCATTCGCCATTCGGACCAACGACCAACCTACTCCTCCTAGAGTCCTACGGCTCCTCTCATGCCCCATAATGTACTGTCCCCGCCGCGCATGTACACACATCTGTCGCGTTCCTACATCGACCATGGCATTGGCATCCGCCAAGCGATCGTCTTGGCGTCTCCTTGCTGCGGCGGTCGTGTCACTTCAGAGGAACGCGGGGGGGCTGTCGTGATGTGCCGGGCGCCCGTTCCCACACGGCCCGGTAAAGACCGCTCTCCCATCGCGGTCACGGCTTTAGGCCGCCATAGCTAGCACTAGCACATCATATCCCGCGGCGCCTGCGTGGACCGGCGACCTCGACAGTCGACACCGGCCGTTCCAGTTCCGTTCCACCATCTCCACACGTTGCCCACCGCCCTCCACTTGGCATTCGGTATTCCGCACACCAACGCACGGAAGGAAGCCCGACCTGATCCACAGCCAGGGCACGGCCAGACAGCTCACGATCAGACCAAATGGACGAGGAAAACCCGCGGCCATTGGGCATCCTTTTGTTGGAGATAAAAAAAATGGAAACTACTAGTCGTGTGCGCAGGCTCCAGGTTCAAAGTCCACCATGCGGCCGCTTACATTAGGAGGTGACAGGTGAGTTAGGTAAGTAAGCAGACCGTGAGCAGTGGGTTAACGTAATTCACGTTTCGTCAGCTAAAATAAGTTAAACGTGAAATAACTTGTAATTTAAAACAGATAGTGTAGCTACTATAAAAAAATCTTGTTGATCTGTACGTATTATTCTCTTTGTTCTAAATTGTAAACAGATGGAGTAGCTACTACAAAATAAGGGTTCTAGATTCATAGTTTTTATTATATATCTAGACTACTTTAAATGGATGACCATATAACACTTATTACAAAATAAATTCATGTTGTACGTTTCTGTTGTAATGACGCTAAAGAGTAAAGACTAGCAAACATATTCCTGTGTTGTAACGGGCATACAACTAGTTATGTGGTCAGTTAGATAAAAGAAGAGGTGAAAGTGAAGGATGACGGACCAAAGAAATTTTTGTACTTTAATATTAAGGTATATATAATAAAGGATTTAGGGTTGCAGCAGATCCATATGCACTGCGGAAATTAAGGACACTTACATATTTCAAAACCTGGTAACATGTCTCTGACAGATTATCAAGCCTGGGATCTTGAATTCTTGACTGCCACCAACTGTTACCAGTTTCCACACCTGCCAAACTTTAGCGTGCACTCCTCAGATATAGTCAACCATTGCAGCTGGTTAATCAGCAGAACCAGAGCGCTATAATAACCAAATCCAGAATCAATACAAGGAAAGCTGAAGCAGAATCTGCTGCAGGTGCTCGGTACTGAAAATAATCGAGAATTATGACTGAGTTCTGATGTTTTGCTGAACTGAAAATATCAAAGCTATTTTTAACATGCTTGCATAGTAGCTTTGGTATACAAGTGGTATCATATTAATCGGTCAAGCTGTACCTCATAATTACAGCATTAAGTAAACAATCACTTGATATAAAGTAAAAATGGAATGGAGGGGACAGAGACATTAGATACTGATACATGAGTACAGAAAAAGCTTCGCCACTTCAATATTTCTGTAATCAATTGAACCCACAGCTTGTAGGCCCAAATTTACATAACAATGTTTCCTGCACGAAACACCTCTACTTAACATAGTATCAGCAGGCATGGTGCAAAGACCTCAGATTTCCAGTATAGTTCTTATCTGTTCAGGAGAGTGCTTAACCAACGACCTTGGGTCAGGATAACTGTTATTTGGATCCATCACTGCATTGTAAATGAGCTCATAAGATTCTGCTAGAGCTCTTGCCAAACCATAGCAGGCATCTGAACGTAACCTTGGAACCTGCAGCTGCTCAAATTCAGGCAAGGAACCTTCTGTTCCAGTCACAATACCATAGAATGCCTTCAAGCATTCCAGAAGCATTTGTGGTGATGTCTCGACAATATCTGCCAGAGGCCTTGTGTCAGCCTTGCTACCATACTCCTTTATGTATGGCATCTTATTTGATAGTCCACATTTCCTAAGAATGTTCTCAACTTCTTTATCGACAAGGGCACGAATATGTGCTTCAATCATTGAGCGCAGGTTGTTTACATAGCTTGTAGCAACCTCCTGGCCCATCAATGGCTCCTGAATAGCTGACAAGCAGTTGATGAGGTAGACTTTGGATGAACATTCGGCACTCTGCATGTTACATCAAATGAATAAACAAAGTGGAAATTCCCAAGTGGTTAAGTATAAAACAAGGTTAACTTTCTTGGGTGAAAACCAAATGTCCAATTTGATCATGAAACTAAGAGCACATAATTTACCATTGATTTTTTGAGTGCAACATAAAAAGAATCACTATCATTCCTCTTTAATTAGATTAAAATGGAAAGAGGCAATCAGAAGAAATTAACATCAAAGCCACAAAACAAATCATAAAATTCAGAACATGTGCAGTTCCCTCATAGAGCACTATTAAGAAATGGAAGAATGACATGTTTACAATTTAGCAGTTCAACAATTATGACTGTTTCCCTATATCTAATAACACTGGAAATCGAATAAGAAATAAACTATAAAAATGTCAGAATTGTTGGTAGCCCCTGAACTCAGTGAAACCCTAAACCTCGTCACTCAGGCGGACATCTTTACCAAAGGACTTCCATCCTCGGTCTTCACTGAGTTCAGGTCCAGCCTGAACGTGCGCGGTCCGCACAATGAAAGCCAAGGTCCCGAGAGGCTGCCGCACAGCCTAAGGCTGGGGCGCCCAGCCCATATAAGCAGCACATATAGCCTATAATGTGACATTCTACCACGCCCCCGCAGTTTGATCGTCGCCACCGCGCACATTCAAGCTGGACCTGAACTCAGTGAAGACCGAGGATGGAAGTTTATGGTAGTTGATATTGGATTAGGCAAGGATCTCCGTTGATTGGGTGTGTTTCTATAAACCCTACATGATCCTCGCCTATATATAGTACACCTTTGTATCTCCATAATCAATCTACTGAGTTTTCCCGAGCCACCTCTTCTCTCAGCAACTGTAAGGGACTTTTCGGACTTCAGCTTGCACATCATCTATGTTTCATTAGACCATGTGATAGCCAATTGCAATAGTCAATAGATGAGAAAGAACTACGAGAAAAGGGATGCTACTTTCAGTACCCCAGTCAGAAGAAAGTCTTTAAAGGGTTGGGGCACAATGTACATATTCTGTTAGTCTCAGTGAACCCCAGTATACACAACCTATACCCCCTTTGTTCAGTGGCTATATATTTCCTAATATGGTCTAGCCATCCTATTGCGCAAAGGCCTCTAGCTGAGTTCGTTAAGTGGCTTGAGTAGCACTCCTTAGGTCCTGAGTTCGACTTCTGAGCGAGCAAATTTTTCAGGCTAGGGTTAGAAAAATCCCTTCGTCTGTCCCACACAAAGCACAGGTCATGGTCGTTTTCACATGGCTCCGGTGCCTCTGTGTATGGGTGGGGCGGGGGTACGGAGGTTTTCTCGACTTGTGTTGTGTGAGGTCTTCTAATGCAATGCCTCGGACTGTCTTACCCCCCGCGGTCGAGTTTTTTTTTTTCTAGCCATCCTATATACATGGTAAATACTATAAGTGCTGCTACTAACCAGAACCGATGTAGATAAATTCTTAGACAGGATAGCATCAACTGATATAGAATCCCTGCTATTTCCACTAGGATCAGAGCTTGTTCTACCACGCCGTGCGAGTGAACCTTTTGACTTCTGTGCCTCTGCAGCTTGTTCACACATCTGAAAAGTTAGGTATATCAGTATGAGTACCACATAAGTTATGCTGCAGATAACGACGACTTATTCGGATGTAACAAAAAAAATGCTAATAAAATGAAGGATTCTACAATAGAAATTCCTGGTAGAGTATAACAGTTTGTATCAGTAGCACATATCATAGCATTTGTCTACTTGGTATGTATGACTACAATAACCTAAAAGTGCAGTAAGCATATCACTGTAGAGAAGCAATCCATCTAACTGCTACAAGTGGGCTTTGGTACTACGTGAGAAAATACGTGCCATTATATCAGGAGAGGCTAGAACTACTTCATATAATGCTATTAGATTTTTTTTAAAAAAAAGAAAGTATCAAATTATGCACAATAATGACTTCCACTGTTATGGCGGTGCTAGTAGTAGCCTATCAGGCATAGCTGTCCAATTTGCTCATCACCTGACCAAATTGCATCTTAACAAATTCAAATCTGTCCAGTAATAGAAGCACCCTCTTCAAGTCTCTTCTCTACTCGACTCCTTCCTTTGACTGGGAAGTATGCTGTTCGAAATCATTACATTGTCTTTTTGCTTCTAGAGGATATCGGTATCACTACCAAATTGATGAATGAGGGTAAGCCACACAAAAAAAAAATGATGGCATTAAACAACTGGAGAGTGAAAATTGCTTCAATTCAAAGGATAATGAGCACAGGGAGGTATATGCTGCTATTAATGCTACTGTTCACAATAACTCTGTAAATCAGTAAATCATATTTAACATTGATATACCATGGGTACAATTACTAATAGATCAATGTTACATATGATAACAACACCCTTCATATATTAGCATAAAATTATATTTACAAGGCACAACTGATGGCTGACACAGAAAGCTCACCTGAATTATAGGATCCAATAATGCAGAAATAACAGGGTCAAAGTTTGGTCTTTTTCCAGAGGCAGGAACCATCATGCTATTGTAGGTATCTATGAGCTCGAGGAGCAAAGAAATTCCTTCCCTTACAGCTGGTGGGGGAGAGAGATCAACTGCAACCAGTGGAGGATATCGCAATAACTTCTCTCCCCGACTCTTTAGGATATTGAAGAATGTCTGCTGAGCTGCATCTCTAAGTGACCATATTGTATTGCACAATGCAGTGTCTTCACCCAGCAGATCTGATATCTATATGAGAAGGAAATTATATGTAAATGGAAACATCTTTACTTAGCTCCAAAAGGTACTATTCAAGACTCACCGTGTAACCATAGAATTCTAAGGTATTGCTAAGTTTGAAAGAAACTATCAGGCTTGGTTGTGACTGCAACACTTGCTCAACTCGAACTTTAAATGGCCGACATGCTCCTTCAAATACTCTATCAAGCACAAAAGTTACATCAGGTTCTCCTCTGGAGGAATCACCATCTCTACCAGACTGACGTCGAGAAGTTGGACCGCTGTCAGTCATTGCATCGGGATCAAGCAAGACAACTATAAGCTCTCTTTCTGATGCCAGGGCCTTCACAAGTTAAAGAATGAACATTCAGGTACACGATATCTAAAGGTATAGGTACATAATTTGAAAAGAATTATTACATTTTGGTTCCTATGTCTAGCAGCATATGGGTAGAGTAAGAGAAAAACCTGATGTAGCCAACCGAGCATTTCGCCTACGTAGCGAAGAGGATCATGAGCATGCACTTCTATTGGTCTTGGGAGTCCTCCAGGTCCACCTCTAGTAAGAGCACTTATAAACCGCCTGAATAAGGCATGGTGCCTCATGTTGGCAACCTGTGAATGAAGATAGAAAACCATCAGATATCATTTGAGGTAGTGGTAACTTTGCTTTATAAAAGGTATATATTACCTCTTCTGCACAATACTTGAACAGAACAGGTCTTTCCTTCAGGCAGCGAACAGCCATTTTCAAAAGCTCGCTTACTTCAGGATTGTCAGTATCACCTAATTTTTTACATTCAGCTTGAACCCACCTGATAAAACAATGAGATAGATGAGTTGTACGCTTGCATGTGAATACCCCATCTGATGATATAATAAGTAGTACTCCCACCATTCTAAATTATAAGTCTATTTGGGCTTTTCTAGGTACAAAGCTTTTGCTATGCACCTGACATGTGCTATGTCTAGATACAAAATACAAATTAGAATGCTAGTTTGATTGTACTCATCCTGAAAAATGTCAAATTGGAGCACTGGCCACTACCAAAAATGGAAAAAATATTAACCATTGTATACTTGTTCGTTTCACAATATTTCTCTGATTTCATGGTAATCTGTGATTCACAATGTTCTTCCACTGAAGAAAGCAAGTGACTATATAGGGAAATACCTGCACAATCTTTCATAAGCCCCTTCTTGGTACACAGACATCATATCCATAAGCTCCAAACCAGCACGCTAGAAATACAAAAAAAAGACATTTTATAAAAACATCTAATGTCATTTGATGAGAAACTAACTATTGGAAATTTGGAAAGATCACAATGTCAAATCGCTGTTTAGTGTAATCCATACTTGGCTAGAATTTTGGGAGAAAAAACAAAAAAGCAAGATTGGAGTTCACAATTATGATATCCTGTTGTGTTTTTTCCTTAATAAAATGCACAGTACTTGGTTTTCTCTTTAGGGTTTCATGAACATGACTACCATATTATCAACAGTTACCAATCAACTTTCTGAGGCATCAAAGGCTCAAGGCCACCAAAATTCGAGAACATAGCAACTGTACCTGGTGGTGTGTTCGCAGCAGGACCTTGCAGTTTGAGTGTATTTCTTGAACATGAAGCAATGCTTTGAAGAATTTATCATCTATCTCTTCTTCTCGAAGTGCATTTATCTTTTAACCATTAACAAAAGAAAAAAACATAAAACTTGTGAAAATACAATCATGATGTCTGCCTTAAGACAAAGCATTGTCAACATAGCAAACAAATATCATTTAATGCAATTAGTTTTGCTTGGATAGAAAATGGACCTCTTCATTTGAAAGTTGGTAATCCCGCAGGAAGCATGACACAATTTCTTGCCTCTGAGTGATAACTTCAAGTTCCTGTTGCAACCTCTCTGTAGTACTAATGATGTCCCCAGTACTTGCACTGCAACTGCTCAATGCTTCCTCGATCCTAACATAAATAAAAGAATATAAACGAGTAGCAGAAGATGGAAACACACCTTGAGATTAAATGGATTTATGGGACCAAACTTGGGTAGTACAAGAAACCATATCATGAACGTTTAAGCCTATGCCTATATTTTGTTATATATAGATAAAAAATGTGGTCAGCAAGAAAAAAATGCTGTTGGAGAAACAGAATTCCTAGGTAGCATTTGAGCAAGTGTAACATTCCACACTAGCCCGCTGCGGCTAGAGCATAGCCCTAGTATCACTTTATTGCTTTAGTGACCACTCACAGTAAGATATTGATAATTACCTACTGGTTCTTAATATACCATGAGCCATTTCCGAGTAAGCAGAGCAAAAAGCAGAGAACAGCACTAGGGCAACGGACAGAGCAACTCACTTCTTCCAGGAGTCGTTCAGCGCTTGCACCTCCCCCTCGACGCGATCCAGCGCCTACAAGCAGAAAGAGCAGAGCAAAGCAATCACCAAACAGTGCACAACGATTCCAACGAAGGAGGGCCAGCTGACAACACCGCACCTTGTGGGCGGGGAGCGAGGCGTCGAGGAAGTGGCGGTTGATGGCGAGTGCGCGCTGCTCAATGGAGGACTTGAGGTTGCGGCGCGCCTGCGGAGTGTTCTGGACGTAGAAGGTGGAGAGCGCGCCCAGCGAGGCCAGCAGATCCGGGTTATCCATCCGCGTCTCCAGCACCTTCTTCAACTTCCGGGACACCCCCGGAGCAAGCGCCGCCGCCATCCCGCCCACTGCCGTCACGGATTAGCGATCGTGATGTCTTTTCTCCGACCCCGCCTCCCACCACCGGCGAGAAGGGGGTTTGGTAGTTCGGGATCTGAGAGGACGGAGGAGTGAAGCTGGGTCGACGACGCCTCGACAATAGTAGCCGGACGCGGCGAAGGCAAAGAAGCTTCTGCAGCGCAGCCCGTGTGCCGATGTTGGGCTGTTGGCTGCGTAGTAGTTGGGCTAAATTTGGAGCCCGTGATAAACCCAATAAGCTGATTCCCATTATTCTTCGTCCATCCACATTCTACGGCCGTCCACTATCATCGCTTCATCAGACATTGCCTTACCCTTTGGATTGAGATTAGATTTACTATCGGCACGCTATCTAAACTACGCGTCCACAACGTCTAACGTTTTCGATGGTCAAAGTTAAGTAAACGTAGAAAATATTCTCTCCAGAACAACTGTTCATGCTGACATACATAATTTGATCAACACAGAAGGTATTCCTCTCAAGAAAACCAGAAAAAGAGAAGGGACCCTGTTTAGAAGTCACAGCTCATGCTAAAAACTGCCGTGAACTGATAATCTTGGGCTACAGAATCATGTTTCTGTGACTGCGCAGAGCAGAAACAACAAAAACTACATATCCCGTGTTCCAAGACAGATTTTTACGATGATGAAACTACCCGATGGCAATTACAATGAAATGACTGCGATGTTGTGGCAGCCTATCATAGAAATCTAAATCTATTATTCATGAGTCCATCTCCACAGGTTCTGTGGCTGTAGAAGTCAGTTCCTTGCCCAAAATCACCGCAGTCATCATCAATTTACCTGCATCTGGAAAATCTTTGTGCAGCATCAGCACTTCTTCAACTGACAAGCATTTGCTCTCCAAACCTCTCAGATATACATCCTCTTTCTTCACGGGCAGCACATCCTCAAAAGTGCCGTCATACACCACAGCATCTGGGCTGTAACACAACCTGGAAGCTTTGAAGAGGACAGTTGCTTGAAGCGATTCTTCAATGACTTCGTCACTCCAACCTTCTACCACGGATGCCTCTGAAAGCTTTACCCAATCATCTTGGTCAGTTGCATTCATCCAGCATGCCTCTAGAAGGCCTCTGTTGGAGCTTCGGAACGATGAGCTTGTCAAAGCAAATACTTCAAAAGCTTTAAGGGAGAGCTCTCGGTCTTTCCTCAAGCACATCTCAATCAGTTCTGATGGACCAAGCAATGTGTTTTTATATTTGACTTGTGCATATTCTGGATCATGCTGAACGATTTCTTCCTGTACAGAAAAAGAAAGGACGACTATTAATCTGGTCTGCTGAGAAAAAGATAACGACAGCATGATTTCAAAAGTGAGTTTTGAGGAATAGCCCACACAATGTTAGGACCTCAGGAATTAACAATCACGGGCTGATGCAAGACAAATGCTAATTCACTTTTCATACTCACTAATTTTTTTTAACAACATCCAACAGCTTTCAATCAATCTAATTGCCTCCCAATTCCAAAACAACCAAAGATTTTGCTGAAAATATCAGTCTCACAGGGAGCCACAATGCTGTGCTGGTGCCCAGTGGATTACAGGTTTTTTTTGCCAGGATCTGAATAACTGATGATACACCTAAATGGCCTGCGGGGTTTTCCATTTTCTTGTATAGCTTGGTTTGAATACCCAAAGTGCATAAGATAGCTTGCATTCAAATCACATAATTAGGTAGTTTCGATTCTGAAACCAATTAATTAAGATACATTCATGGTAACATGCATCTATGTCGTAAGATAAAACAGATGTTCATCTATTGCTGAGTAGACTAGGCTACCAGGATGCAAGGCAATCACAAATTACTATAAAATTTAGAAACAGATACCATAACTACTTGACTAAAGAATAGAGCTGTAACAAAACAAATTATGCATAAGACAATTCACCTGCAGTTTTAGAATCCGCATGTCTGCTTCTATCCGTGCAACCTTCACTTCATAACCAATATCCTTACCTATTTGTCGATGGAAAATATATCAGGAATGTATTATCAAGAGGGAGAAAAATCTATGTTTACTTCTCTAAACTCTAAAGTTTTCTTCTAAGCATTCAGTAACTGAACATTTCTTATTCTGCAGAAACTTCAGTAGAGTCAGGCAGGTTTCTTTAAAACACAATAAGATTCTGGGTAAGGGGCCACATGAAACAAAGGGTTTGCATAGGCGTACTCCAAATTATCATTGGTAAGCATGAGAATTAACTAATAACCAAGACAGTCGCATGGAATTCCTAACACAAATTTTGCAACTGATAAAATAGCATTATTCATTATATAAGGGAATTCTATTTTGTGTAATCTGTAATGCCATAAATGTATGCAGAGTATGAGAAGTTCCTGATCAATTGTTTCAGTGCAGAGTATAACATGAAAGTAGGCAGAAACACCTACCTGCTGTTGCAGCAATTTTAGAGAGATAAAGAAACCGTCTTCTTTCAACAAAGGATAGTGGCTTTCTGCTGGTTGTCAAGCTACCATCTCCATCAGGACTACCACACAGAGCATAGGTATGAAGGGTCTCAGAAGCAGATGAAAACTGGTTTAAGCATATCTCATGAAGCCACAGCAGATCACTCCGCTCTTTCAGAAAGCTTGCAAGCTCTTCCTGGAATTCTTCACCTAGCCTTAACAGCTTAGAATAGTCTCCTCTGTTGACTAACTCCTTAAAAACAAAGAAACTGAATCCCCCATGAGGCCCTACACTATCATGCTGCACAAGATGAACAATTTACGTTAGAACCATGTCTTAGTAGAAGGTAGAAAGTGAATGACCAATACATTTCATGCTAAACTATTGAACCAAATTGAACATATTATCCCCTGAAGTAGAATAGGGGATTGATAACAAATTTCAGATATGCTTGTGATTTATACCATTAAGCTGCGGAGGAGGCCTGAATCATCTAGATCATAGCAGATCTGCCACAGTGTTTGGTACCCTTCATGCCGTTTGGCTGTTGCTAAAATAGGAGAAATAACCTCTCTAAATATAGATTCTTTCAGATCCAGATTGTCCGTACCATCTCTTGACTCCTGATATATTAGGAAAAGATATTAGTTGTTATGTACGAAGCTCAAGAAATCCTACAGCTGCCAAAGAGGTAGATGCCACACTAACCCAGCATGCAGACATGTAAGTAAAATTGGAGATCGTCCAAATACTTGCAACACTTTTTAATCATTCCAGTAGACACCATTTTCTTTTTTCCCTCCGATTTGCAAATACTTGACTACTTGAGGTTTGTATAAGATTTGAGTCAAACTTTCAAAACTATTACAAATAATAACTGTTAAGGCATTTAGTTCAGAAACTCTTTGAAAGTACTTAAAGGCATAAATTTATTAGGATGTTCATTTATATCCTAATAGAAACTACAAACTAGTGGCCAAAGCTATGTGATAGAAACTGAATCCCCACTTTCCATAGACTCAACAGGAGTTTAAATAGGAGATTACATGACTCTTCATTTAAGACTCGACTTATCACATTCTAGACTCTTTGTATTCTAATACTATGTTCTGGGAACCATGGCTTTGTACAAAACATCAAGTACTTGCAAACTGGAGGGAGTAAAGGCTAACAACCTTACATTCATGGCAGATCACTGTATCATACACGTATGTGTTATCATAAGAAATTGTTGTGACTAAAAAACAAATACTGAATGATGGACTGAATGACTACTGTAGAAATCAATCGACAACCGGAGAACTAGTTGAGCCTAAATCATCAAAATGCAATACCATGGATCCAATATGAAAGGATGCCTAACACCAATTGCAATATCAAAATGCAAAACATGAGATAACGGAGTAAGCAAATAAATGGATAGCACCAATTGCAAAAGTTAAACATCTTAATGCAGTAATGATGGTTTTTAGGAAAATAATGATGTTCAGCTAAACCAAACCTGGAATTTGACCTCCACTATTTGTTTAGCAAGATTGTATAGGGATCCGAGAAGTTCATCTCTTCGTTCACAATATTCTTGGACTAGCCCACCATGTTCCTGCCCACGTTCAAATTGGGCATTTAAAAGGCCTATATATGCCTCTAGTAGAATATCCGTGAGTCCTTCCAGCTGAGACCATAGACTAGATTTCAATGACATGTCTGCAGCTCCTGATTCTCCCAAAAGCTCCATAATCAAGGATGCTAAACTCCAGATTCCAGACCGTACAACAGGTTGGCTGTTCCATGTTATTAGTCCTTCAGGAGATGGATACCATTCCTTGTGATCCTTCCTGTAGTGTGATGCTGCCTGAACTAAGGTGATACAAGCATTTGCTAACTCAAGTGCACGTTGCATCTGAACAGAAGGGTGTTCTTCTCTACTAATGATGTATTGAAGCTCATGAGATAAACAGTAAAATAGATCCTCTATATCAGAAACTCTACTGTAGAACACTTCAGCATTATCACGATCCATTAGGAGAACCGTGTTTCTTCGAGCTTTCTCACCAACCAACTGAATAAGGTTCCAAAGGGCGCCAGTACCTTGGGTTTTAGACTGGGATGATAAATGAGTGCTTGAGCGTTGCTGGATAAGAGCATTTTGTAACTCCCTAAGGTGAGCCATTCCAGAGAGCTTTTCACCATGCTCCATGACAGTTAGCATTGCTGCTCCTACAGAATGATCAAATTGCTTCGTTTGTCAACTTGAACTATATTTAAAGAATTCAGTACCTACCAAACTCAAAGAACATAATCAAGCTTCCATGTATGGCTGTATTATCACTGTAGTCCTACTCCCTCCATTCCAAATTATAAGACATTTTGGCTTTTCTAGATACATAGTTTTTGTTATGCACATAGATATACACTATGTCTAGATACATAACAAAACAATTGTATCTAGAAAAGCCAAAATGTTTTATAATTTGGAACAGAGGGATTACATACTACTCCATATTATCTTTTCATCACTATGTTCAGGAAAGCAAAACTGTGGTGTCTTATGAAAAGTTACTAATAATCATATATATGAAGACCATGTAACACACACAGCACAATAGTAGGACTGCAAAAGGCTAGTTAGAACACTCCTATTAGGTAGAGTACATGACAAAACTCATCAGTTGTTGACGATAGTGCTCACAAGGATGGTAGACAGGGAAGAAGAACAGCTCTCGATTGTACTCGACTTTTAAGATTAATTAGAAGTATCTTCAATTATGTTACATTAGAATCTTGCTTCTATACTTAAACCTACAAACCAAATTACACTGTTTAATGAAGATAATAAACCAAAATGATGGTAAGGGTGAATCCATACTTTGCTTTGAAGCGAGTTCTTCGTGGCATTTTGACAAGACAAGAAACTGAAGGAATTTCTCGTGTTTTTGCTGCTTCTCAACAAGGGATGAAACAATTGTTGAGGCAAGAAACTCAGTTTCTCTGGTTGTTGTCCAGTGTTTAGCTAATGTGTTTACAATGGATTTGCTCATCCGAACAAATATGTTCATCTCACCCTCTTTCTCAAATGCTCGTGCCGCTCTAAGCTTTTGAAGTGCCTCATTAACTGCATTGGAGATTATAAAATCATGAAATAGCCGGTTCAGTAGCATTTCAGACTCTTCATCGACCATAGACTGCTGAGCTATGCCAGCTAATGCAGGCCTTTGCTTCTCTCCAGTACCCCAAGCCTCAGAGCTAGCTCTCCTAGGAACAACACTAGCACTGAAGACCTGACTTCTTCTTTCTCCTCAGCAATTGTTTCGTTACAACTACCCTTTCGTGACAAGCTGCGTTCTGGTGGTTCAACCCCACCAACTAATACAGCTTTTTCAGGAATCGCCCAGATTCCTGCCTTTTCTGTTAGAACAACCCAAGCCCCTTCATTTCTGTCCTCAGCTGATGGGATTATGGAAGCATCTAGGACCTTTCCAGCATCCCAAGGCAGATCAAACTGATAAAGTCGGGTGGAACCTCTCCAATACATGGCCACTGTTGCTGTTCCATCACCTGACAGGATGATAACAGAACCAGAAGGCTTACCACCAGTTTTTAGCCTCATGGAGAACAAGAATTCATCCTCCTCTACCCTAGCCTTAGGAATTATCACCTGAGAGGGAGCTTTTTTCTCCAAAAACCTTTCAACTTTAGCTACATTATCTTCAGACGAAAACTTCTGGTTAGGTTTGTACAGCATTGTCAGAAGAGAATACTGAGTGTAGTTTGACCCGCTAACCCTATCTTTGCATAATGTAGCAACAAGAATGCTAAATTCTTTCCCATGCTCATCTATCTGCATGTCCAAAAGCCATATATTTTTCTGCCCAGCTATATCTTTCTTAATGCCCACATCTCCTTCAGTACCAACAATTCCGTGGGACCCTAATTTTTTTACATCGATGTCATGCAAGAGTGAGATACTCCAACATTGCACCTCATTGTTTGTCAATAAAAAGAACTTCCGGTCAGAACCCTCAGCTGAGCCATTACTTGGTAACCAAACCAAGGACCTTCCACCATTACTTTTCTGAGAATGATCAGTGACACCATCTCCTAATGAATCTCCATGAACTTTTCTTTGATAAATTCCTTCCGGTGAACACTGGAACAGCCACAAAGCACCATCAGGCTCAGAAGCTATTGCAACGCACTGATGAATACATCCTGGAATTGCAGCCACAATAAGTGAATTAAACCTCAAACGATCAGATGCAGCATCGCATGCAGACACCTCACCATAACCTGGTGAACTATGAACGAGGCTCCTATTAAATTCAGCATAGATATCAGGCCAATAAGCAACAGCTTGTGTTCTTTTGTTGCAGAGGATCACGCCAGTTGAGCTTTTTCTATGCAACATCTCTCCACTGTTCCTTGTTGATGCACCACCATTATTCCATCTCATTATACAAACTGTCCACTGAATACCGAGGAGGGGTTTCACGTCATTGTATCCGATAAGAGATGACGGAATGTCAAGTACAATACAGTCTTTTGCAACAGAATCTAAGTAGCTCCATATAAAAAGCTCATTTCCACATATCATCCACGCAAGGGATGTTTCTTTGTCAATGCCACCAGCAAGAATGTTCTTGCCTACAAGAGTTGCGCAACAGGTATGTATGGCTCAGTACAAGCAAACTATTAACAGGTAAATTAGCACACACGCATTGAGTGGAAACAGTTACCAGAGAAGTTCTTCCGTAGCAGGCTGGCTTGGGCATTCCGAACAAGTTGGGGAAACTCTGCTACGTGCACTGGTTGGATCTGGTCCGAAGTCGCCAGTCCTGTCAGTTCGCTTCGACGTCGAAATCCTGGAAATTCGCATCAAATAGAACGATCAGAGCTAGTGGAAATCCAAAATGAAGAAAGCAGATGTGCCCGCGCAGTACTCGCTAACGAGGCCCTCAATTAGATACGGCCATAAGACAAAAACAAATCAGCTGAGAAGAAAGGGATACCTAGCGAGCAGCGAGGAAGAGTTCCATGGAGCCGGGGTGCCGGTGGCGGGGCGGTCGGGCACGGCGAATCCGCGAGGCGACGGGGAATGGGCGGGAGCAGCAGCAGGAGGTGATGGGGTTTCCTCCTCCCTGTCCCTGCGGTTGAGGAGGTGGGGCCTCCTGATTGCCGGAGAGAACATCTTCGGCGGCGCGGTGGCTAGGCTGCTAGGACCTCGCCTTCTCCGGCCAGCCGACTTCTGGCTCTCGGGCACTCTCTCCGGTGGCTAGGCTAGGGTTTTTGGGAGGCTTCCTTCTTTTCTCTTTTTGCGCTTTGCCCCCTGCTTCTTTGGAGGGACACGAAAACACGAAAACGGCGAGATCAGTTTGAATTTTAGATTCATGTCATTACAACTTTGCTGTTCCCGTTTTTTAGGAACACACCATTGCAACTCGTAAAACTTCTCAGGTGCCATTACAATTACGGGGAGAGCTGAAATACACCATTGTCTACAGATGATCTCATTCGCCCGCGGACGCTCCGCAGACCGCAGTCCGCACGCACTTTCCTTCTCCGCCATCTCCCGTCCGAATCGCGATCAAATGCCACCGCGCGCATGCGCATCGCTCCTCCTCCGCCGCCGCCTCTCCGCCCGCCCGCCTCACCGCGATCACCCCAAAGTCGCCGCGCTGCTAGGGGTCCTCAACTCGGCGCCGCCGTCCTCCACGTCGCTCTCGCACGCGCTCTCCCGCGCCTTCCCGTCACCCTCCGACGCCTTCCCTCTCCGCAGGCTGCCTCACCTCCTCCCGCTGCTCCCCTCCCCTCTTCTCTCCCTCCGCTTTCTACTATGGCGCCTGACCTCGTCCTCCCCGCTACCATCCCAGCACGCTCTCTCCTCACTCGCCGCCTCGCTCCCCGATCTCTCATCCTCCGTGCCGCTCCTCCTCTCGTCCTCCCCGCGGCCCCTCCCGCTCCCGCACTATGCCCTCCTCCTCAACATATCCGCTCACGCCGGTCTCTTCCCTGCCTCCCTCGCTGTCCTGCGCCACATACGGTCTTTCGGCCTCGTGCCCAGCGCCGCCTGCTTCCACCACGCCCTTCGCGCGGCGGGCTCCGCCGGCGATGTCTCTGCAGTGGTTGAGATCATGTCTGCGTCCGGCGCCTGTCCTACTGTGCCCATGATCGTGACCGCGGTGCATAAACTGGCGTCGGCTGGGGACTTCGAAGTCGCCTACCGGCTGATCCATAAAATGCCGGAGTTCGGGTGTGTGCCCAATGCGGTGGTTTACACGGCAGTGCTCGACGGGATATGCAGTTTCGGGAACGTGGATGCAGCGTTGAGGCTGATGGAGGCGATGGAAGGCAGTGAGTTTGGTGCAAACTGTGCACCCACCGTGGTGACCTATACGTGTTTGGTGAAATGCCTCTGTGGGAACGGGAGGATGGCCGAGGCTTTTGCTGTGCTGGATAGGATGGCAGAGAGAGGCGTGATGCCAAACCGTGTTTTTATGCGGACGCTGGTCGAAGGGTTTTGCACTGAGCAGAGGGTTGTCGACGCGTATGATGTGGTGGAGCGTGTAATTGGTGATGGGAGTGTTTCGAGTACACAGTGCTACAATGTTCTACTCGTTTCCTTGTGGAAGGTTGGCATGGAAGAAGAAGCTGAAGGACTGGCACAGAGGATGATGAAGAAAGGGGTGCAGCTGACACCACTCGCTGGCAGTTCTATGGTGAGGGAGCTGTGCAGAAGGAAGAGGTCGTTGGATGCTTGCTACTGGCTGGGAATGATAGAGGAGAACGGGGTGTTGTGTGACTCTGATGTGTATGGTACCTTGTTGCTTGGGCTGTGTGAGGAAGGCCACGTTCATGAGGCATCAACATTGGGAAGGAAGGTTGTCGACAGGGGGATCCTCATAGAAGTATCTTGCGCTGACAGTTTAGTGGATTTGTTGAAGCAATATGGTGATGAGGAGCTTGCGTCAAATATATTGGGATTGAGAAGGTGCCCTGAAGGCTTGTCATATTAAGCAATTTGCGATTCTGCTCCGTCCTTGTGGATGAAGAATATCTTGATTAGTCATGGGATGTGCCAAGAACAGTGTTTTACTGCCTCGTTGGGAATTTGCTCGTGAACAGATTCAGCAAAATGACCTAGTGCAGTCAAAATGCTACATATCATTGTAGAATCTCTTTTCTTCTAAAAAATATCAGTCTAGATCATTGTTGAGTACAGCATGGAACAAACAAAGTCCCAAGCTTGGAACAAAATCCAACCAAAGTCCATCTCAGGCTCTCAGATACTTGCTTCTTTTGGATGACTTCGCTGAAGAACACGATGCAGATCCAGATTCACGTCATGTAAACTTCCGTTTTCCTTTATGAGGTACATCACCTTGTTTTCCAAGGCGGCTGATGATATGCTTTGAGAAGTGCTGTCTCTGTGAGTCGAACATCTTAGATCTGTTTCATGTACTTGTAATCTTAGGCAGCTTTGTACACTGTCTATGAAAAGTCATTTACTACATTCCAAGCACCTAGCCTGGTATGCACGACGTTTTCTAGTTATCCGCAGGTTTTGTTGTTCCCTTTTCTGAAGGAATAGGACAGAGATTAATTTCTCGATTTCATATATCGTTGAGCACAGCCTGCGCTTAAATTATGAGAATATTTAGTTGGAAATTTGATTGTTCATAAATTGTGACATTCTGCAATTTTTGGTGTGGAAGAAGTGTCGCTTGGCGGGCCAGCTGATGCCGGTGGTCGGTGGAAGCACGGATGGCGCTGGTTGAGTAGGTGCAGCCTCTTGTTGCATTTGCAGGTTGCTGCGGCGCTGGGCACTTGAGGCAGTGAACACGAGCGGTGTATCAATCTTGTGTGACCAGCACCGGCAGGTGTGATTGCTTTTACATAACCGTAGTGCAGGCTGCTGATGCTACCAATCTTCAATTTCAGGACCATTCTGACTTGCAACCGGAATATGACTTGTTGCTGTGATTTTGCTAACGGGAACACAATGTGCCATTAAAATCTGAAGAAAATTGGCGCCTCAGGGGAAGTTCGCCAGCATCAGAGATCAAAGTCATCTTCACCTCCCTCTTGCCACTCCGAATCAAGCAGATAACAGCAAAGTGAATCACGGCATGGCAATGGCATATGGCATTTCCTCAAGTTCCGCAGCTGCTGCTGACATTCTCTCTGTGGAGGCTGACACCTGACAGTGAATCTACTCTTGCTGCTGGTGGGACCAGAGAAGCTTGCCCGTAGGCGTCTCCATCACGGTTCACGGTTGGTTCAGGATTTAAATTCGAAAGAGCTTCTCGGCCCGGGCCTTCATCGTTCTGATGATCACCAGTTCACCACTCCCTTCCCCTTCCCCAAGTCGTAGCGACCTCCTCACAGCCTGTCAGGCAACACCGCAGCAGGCAGGAGCTATATAATAAAAGGCAAACAACCGAACACGCAAACACATTACCACCTAGCCGTAGCATTGTAGCAACCCGGGCACGCCGCACCCCGCAGGCACTCGCCGCTGCCGCACGGATCACGCAATGCCTCCCACCATGCTCGCGCCGGTGCCCACCAGGCCGCGCTCCAACCCCTTCCGTCGCCGCAGAGGGGCTGCTCCGCCGCCGCTCGATCAGGCTGCGGCGAAGCGGCCCGCTGAGTCGTCCACCTCGGCCTCGTCCTGCTTCTACAGCGAGGTGATCTCCAACTCCTCCACCTACCTCGCCGCGTATCAGCACCCGGAGAAGAGGCATCGGCGCCAGGACGCGGACGCGGACGCGAACGAGGCGCGGCCGGCCGGCTCCGAGTGCTCGGAGGTGATCGGCGGCGCGACGGTGCGCCCCGCCGAGGTCGAGGCCTCCGAGTCGCCGTGCCTCGGCTCCGTGCTCGAGTCCGAGCTCGCCTGCCCGGAGCAGCTCGCCGACGACGCTGAAGCGACCGAGTACTCTTCCGCGTGGGATGAGCTGACCCCGTCGGAGCCCGATGAGGAGGAGGAGGTGCTCAGCGGTCCCAGCCGCTTCCCGCTGTACTCCCTCACCCCCCTGATCAGCTCCCCATTGACCGAAGATGACAACGACGACGCGCCCTCCGCGACCTTCTCCCTCTTCCTCGACTTCGCCAAGCAGTTCGTCCCCTGCGTGCACCCCAAAGCGTGCGCCGTCACCAGTACCTCTCTCGATCCCCTGCCGGTGAGCGGTTGCTACGCGATTTTTTCCTTCAATTTTTTGGGAGGGGTTCGATTGCATTGATCAGTGCGGTGTTTGATCTGGTAAATTGGTGATGTTTTGGTGGGAATGCTTGTGTCAGGGGAGGCGGTTTGAGGACTTGGACGATGAGGAGAGCTACGAGCGGTTCCGGGAGCGCGAGCGGCGCGAGGCAGTTGCGCGCGACTACACTGAGGTGTACTGCTCCATACCCGACAGCTACGGCCCTCTCGTCGTGGAGCAACGTGTCGTCATGGTGAACTGGATCATTGAGGTCAGTGCATACTAAACTCTGTATTCTGCCCGTATGGTACGTCAGTCGGATCGACAATTTACCTCAGGTTATGCATCCGATGTGAGCGAATTTATACAGTGTTAAGGGATGTACAGGCTTATGCGAGTGGGTTCAGGCTTGCATTGTGCCGGTGTTGTACCCGTAGCAGACGACTCTAGCACCATAGCTGCATGATTTCAGTAAGAGCTGTTGTCTCATGTGAATGTCTTCGTGCTGAGGCAACAGATTAGTTAGTTCTCTTTTTTATTTGCACTGGGGTAGTTATCTGCTACTGAAAATGTTGTTGTTAACACTAGTTGATGAGTAAATTTCACAGTAGCTATGTTATGCAGATGGATGTCGTAGTGTACCTTATTGTCTGTCAGTAGTCATACTAGTTCTTGGTCTATACTTTGATCACTGGTTCTGGCAACCAACAGAGCTATGTTTGAATATTAGGTACTTATGTTTACATGGTATTTTTGAGCAAGGGAGAAGCAGCTGCTTCAGTTACGCAACAATGTTTCTCCGAATTTATCTCGCATCTGAACCCCTATCTCATCGGCACACTGATTGCATGTCTGGAATCATAGCTCGTAGCAATCAGGATGCTTGAATCTTCAGTATCTAAATATACAATTTTCTATCTGTAACTCTGTGTATACCCTTTATTTCATATTGATCTCCCATTTAAGCTTTCTGATGTGCTTGGTATTTTTATGAGATTTCAGAGAACCCCTGAAAATACTGTCATCACTATTTTTACAACTGAAGGTTTGAATTGCGATTAAGCATTATTGTTATATTTCCCTTGTACTATGTTACAATGATCTCACTACTGAAAACTACATGATGCAATTTTTTGTTTATTCATTTGTTAATTTGCTCCAAAATTAGAGTTTGGTTGCAATGAATGGCTCTTTGTTATGCAATGCAGCATTCTCGTCTGACGAAGCTCCAGCCAGTTACAATGTTCATGGGGATTGGATTGATGGACCGCTTCTTGACACAAGGGTATATGAAGGGTTTGGAAAACCTTCAGTTGCTGGGCATTGCCTGCATCACCCTGGCTACCCGCATCGAAGAGAAACAACCATACAATTGGTAATGCTCTCCCTGGTATTACATGTTTCAGATTTTATGTCTTTTTTGAAGAGATTCTGTTTCTTCATATATGGCGAGCTATAACTAGACCATCAAGTTCTCTTTTATGCTCAATTCCCGTAAAACTACTGATATAAGTTGCTGATTCCATGATGTCAGATTGCATAATTAGTTATCCACAGAATTAATATTTAGCAGCAACTGATGCGTAATCAGTAGCACTCTGAGATAGCTTCTTTAATTTGTGTTGGTTCTAACATTGCCTCATAGGATATATGCTGATCATTAGCTATGTTTTTATTCATTTGCATCAGCACCGCTGAAATATGTCTTAGGTCTTTTTTTTTAACTCATGCATTGGGTATTTGACAGGCTTTAGCTGGGCAGATGAGATTGTTTGATTTAGTAGAACTATTTTACCGTTTAATCATATTATGAATCTGAAACGAATCTGCATGTGGCAAAGGTTTCCATGGCATTCCCATCTGTCGTTCGTTTTTGCTTTTAAGTGAAACCATCTGTCATTTGTTCCTTCCCATACTTGGTATCTGTGCAGCTTGGTTAGAACTGTTCACAAGGTGAACATTTCATAGGTTTGTTTTTTTCCAGGTCATAAATTTGGGTTTCCTGATTGTGCTGTTATAGATGATAAAGGCATTGAGCATATTAGTTAGCATTTTTTAGTTGACTTGATATTTTTATATGCTTGGTTTGATATGTATTAACACAATTCACATTTGGAAGACATGTCAGAGAAGTATATTAGCTGAAATTGCACTTGAGCATGTCCTTTGTACTCCAGATCATTTTTTTTTCTTTTCCTATTCCTTTTCCTTGTTTCTGTTAAGCGCAATGCGCAACTTTAATTTCACTGCTTGATCCCTTTCAGCATCCTTCAAAAGATGTTTAAAGTTGGGATCAATACCTACAGCCGGAGTGAGGTTGTTGCCATGGAGTGGCTGGTTCAGGAGGTCCTCAACTTCAAGTGTTTTGTCACAACAACTCACCATTTCCTTTGGTACCACGAACTTCCTGCTTTCTTGTCCATTCAGTTGAAATAAAGTAATGAGAGACTGACACCATTCTGTTCCAATGTTGCAGGTTCTATCTGAAGGCTGCAAATGCTGATGACAGGGTAGCGGACCTGGCAAACTACCTGGCCTTCCTCTCACTTCGTAACCATAAGCAGCTCTCCTTCTGGCCATCAACTGTGGCAGCCGCAGTGGTAACCCTTGCCTGCCTTGCCACAGGCAGAGAGTCCTCATGCCATTTGGTGATGGAGGTGAACACCCCCCCCCCCCCCCCCCCACACCACACCACACACACACACACACACACACACACACACACAAAAGTCCTCCATTTCTAGCTATAAATTTCGTTACATCTGTTATTGTTTAGAACTTCTTTGGCATATATAAAATCATAGTATGAACTGTAACTATCAGAAGCTCAAGTCAGTTAGCTTCAAAACACATACTCTTTACAAATATGCAGACTCACATGAGGACGAAGGACGATGACTTGCCAGAATGCCTAATGGTACGCTTCTCCTCTTCCTTCTTTTTCCTCTTTTATTTTTGGAAAGACACTGGGTGCCATGAATCATGATTCATGCATGCTACGGTCTGCAGGGCTGCTAACCTTACATCCATTATCCTATGCAATCTGTTTCATGCAGAACCTCGAGTGGCTGATCAACTACGTCCCGTGATACCCAGAGCTCCTAGGTGACAGCAGTGTCTCACATTCTTTTTCTGTATGGGGACATGAATTGACAAATTGCCCTGTACATGGCATTGGTCTGCTAGTGTAGATAATATATAGCCAAGGGCCAAGGCAGCACGAAACATAGCTTGTGGATTTTGATTATGCAGCAGCACGACGAGGACGAGATTTTGGTCTTGAGCTGTCGGCCTTTATATACTACTGAACTGCTGTACTGGTGGATTTCTATCTTTACATATCGTTTATTCGCTCTTTTTAGGAGGACAGCTAAGGCTGAATGGTGTTGTATTCGTTGATCTATTTGTTTAACCAATGTATTGCTGATGGATGATATACCACTGAAATCTGTTGTTCTGGTGTAACATGAGGCATGGTCTTGTGATCCTGGAAGATGCTCAAGTATCAGGTTTCTGTGGTGTTTAGTGAGCAGAATACTATCCTCAGACCTGTCAGGTTGCCTGCTAAAGTTTCGTTTCAGTTAACCGCGGATCAGAAAACGGCATCGAACTTCCTTACTTGGATCCACCAGGACTACAGTCTTCCAACTCTGATCATCTTTGTTGTTTGGCCAAGTGGTACCGCCACACCTCCTCCTGCCAGCAGTCGGATGACTTGGCTGGAATGGAATGGAAGGAGGCGATCGATTTCACATTCAGGTGTGGGGACTGGTGACTGGGGAGGGGGCCCGCTGCTTTGGCTACCCGTTTATTAGGATTAGGATAGGGCCATTAGGGACCGTGGGAGCTCCATCTTGCACGCCTTAAATGAGGAAAACGAAATGCAGGCATGCCATTTGCAACCATCATTCCGGCCCGTGCATTAACTTGTGCGTTCATGCATGTTCCTACAGAAGCGTGCTGCGTGCATCTCCCCTTTCACCCCACTTGGGTGTCGCAATTTCGGGAATCCGTCTGCCTTCTGTGCTGAGAAATGGATGCTACGGGGCGCACTATAAGATTGGATAGGCTTGGCTGCTGTCACGACGGAGCAAAATGACGAGAGGAGATGGTGAATGAGTGGCGCTGCCGCAACCACTAACAACATGGAATGCGTGTGCACACTACAGCACTTTGTATTCTACAGTGGGGGTCACGGTGCGAGAGCGAGACCGGTGTGGTGTGGTGCTCAGCCAGATGACACAACGAGGTAGGGGCGTAGGGCATTGCTCTTGCTCAGGTTGAGCTCCCGTACGTGTGAAAGCCCAGTACCAGGGAGATGTAACTTTTCCAAAAGCATCTCGTGGAGACCCTTCGCGAAGAAGATCGAAAAACTGCTATGATGACAAATTGTAGCTTTTGGAGCTTGAACTGCTTAAGGCATCTCCATCTTAAATAAGCAACCCTGTTTAGAGAAGCTTCTGTTTTTTTTTTTCTTTTTGAGCTTTTATAGGAAGCAAAAGCTGCCAGAAGCTCTCCAAACATGACGCATAATCAGTAGCGGTGTATTGGGAATTCAATTATATTTAGCAATCTGGCGGTTCCCATAAAAAATCGCAACAAAGTAGATATAAAGTGCATCCTATAATTTTTTTAATTGTAACAAGACAACCATGCTACGAGTACGAATGAATCTAACCACCCGCCATTGTGACATCATCTTCCATGGGGACGTTTGCGAATTATTATTGATATGATCTACTCAATGGCCACGTCTTTATATTAACTACTAAAAGGGGAAAATGGCTCTCTTGGCATAATGATCATGTCAATTCCATGACATCTCTAGCACCAACTTGCTCCCATAAATACGAGTGACACATTACCTTTACATCAACTCGTGTTTAAGCTCAGGGTATAAATATAAGTCCCCAATCATTGTAATAGACATCCAATCATGAAAACAACTTCGGCTTACACTTAAAACCTTAATAATAAGAGTACTGTAGATCTCGGCAAGTTCTTTAACTAGCAGGGCTGCGTCGACTCGTTTGACCCCCGACTTATCTATGAGTACCATCACAACTTATATTATACTTGTAATGTGATGTTGTATCGATACGCTCGACTTTTTACTAGAATAATCAAGTTAGTTATGGACCTGTTTTATAGCTTGGAAGCATCAATCCGTTTGATTCCTTATGAGCTATAGTATAGGTCAAAGTTATCGATCTTGTGTTAAATAGCTTGCTATATAGCACATTATCAATAGTTATCGAATTTACCAGAGATAGTAGGTTACGCTTGCTGGTTTAGGTGAATTCACCGGTTATCAAATCTACTAGAAGTAATAAGACTTATTTTGTCGTTTCTAGTTGATTCATTAGTTATCGATCTTGTTATGACTAATGTTTGTTAATTATAAAATAACCCTTATTTGATTTAGACAGAGATAGATCGGTATCATATCATATTGATTTGGTCGTCTTTTAGCTCATTGAATGTTTTATCAATGAATCTGATGGCTAATCCTGCTAGATCGGCTGTTTTACCTCTGCCTTGTTCAAGCATAGCACATATTTAGAGGCATGTTTTGATTCTGAATAAGTTTTATGTTGATAGATCTAATCTGGTGACACCACCATAACTGCATCGATTCAGTCGAACATCACCGGTAAGACTTTAAATTAGTGATATTAACAAATAACCTTGCTCATGGTTGAAACATGCATACACATTAATTCTGTTTGTTTGTTACGTCAGATTCAGTTGTTTTGTCGATTTCCTGTGGCTTCACATATATTGCTTGTTTACATGAGTACATATGCAAGCGCTTCCATCAATGTCGTCGCTTGAGTTCTTATCATTGTCATAACTGTATCGATCTGGTCAAGCCTCACTCACGATGGTAATGGATTAAATATAGGATATTTATAGACTCATTTGCATTCGTCAGCCAATTGCTTACATGCTATAATCCGGTTACAACAAGAATCAGTTGTTTTACTCGATTCAGCAATGAACTCCCACACAATCACAGGCAACCTTATGTATTGTACCTGCTTTTGTCTTGATTGATCTGTTAACACTAATTTGACATGATCCATACTCATCGGTTTCATTGCTCACATGCTTATCAATAGAATCAGCCGATTCTTTACTTTTGACTAATATTTGACCATGGACATGTTGGATATCCACTCTTTAGTCAGTAGCTCTATTCACTGGTTTTCAAAACCACATATATGAAACTGTCTGGAGCAATACCAACATGTTCCGTCTTAAATTACTGATCAATCTTCTCTTCTTGTCAATTGCAGATCAAATTAACTGGTATGTCCTCAATCCATCGAAGTTGACTAGCGTTAACTTGAAGCCAAGCAAAGTCTCCAGGCCCCGACCCTTGCGAGATCGTCTGGCTTGCAGCATGTGGGCTGCATCATCACGATTTTCTGTTGACGACATCTATTCATACCAAATAAATTAATTTATGGATTTATTCGGATCCAATTTATTTTAAATGTGACCAAACTTCTAGAGGAAGTAATTTACATCTATTTTATATATATACATTGTGAAAAATATTTCATAGTAATTTGGTGTCGTATAGTGTTTACGTCTATACTACATGTAAATTTGGTCCAACCTAAAACAACTTGCAAGAATAATTAGATTGAGAGAAACGGGGCACTTGTGAATTATATGTATATTGTTTTTAAGAAAAAAAGATGGGCGCTTAAAAATGGTTGTGATTATGCGTTAAGGTTCAGAAATGAAACGATAAACAAAGAACAGAAGAGGGCCGAACTAGTCGACCGAATAACTAATTAACGTAGCATAGTACACGTAGTAGAGGGTAGAGCTTCGCCGCGCTGGACTTGTCTTGTCCTCCATGCATGTTTGGTGGCAGAGGTGCAAAGCCCAACGATTCCTGGAGTACGAACTCCGCAACCTGACAAATGCAGACCCCTTTTCCTACGTCGTTTAGTTTTGCGGTTTGTTAATCAGTTTTGGACGACGTGGATTTGGTAATCATATAGTACATGTACCCTGTTTGGAAGCAGCAACTAAATTTTAGCTGGTTAGTTTTAGCTGTTGTGCATCCAAACACTCAACTAATTAGCAGCTAAAAGGTCTCTCAACTAATAAAAAGCAACTAATCCTATTAGCTGGTCCAACCCAGCTAATCCAATTAGCTAGCTAAATTTTAGTTGGGGTGCTTCCAAACAGGACCCTAGTCTATTCATCCCTTCAACAAAATGAGAGCGCATTTTGTATGGTTGGACTTGGATCTCTTTTTAATTAGTCCTTTGCAGGCGGCTGCTGAGAATTCAAGTAAATTAATGGACCCAATCTAATGACACAAATGCTGACGTTCACTCAGCTTTAGCTAACACCATAGGTTATGGTCTGATGGGTCCACAGCCCTGAAAATTAATCAGCCTGCTCGGCCATCATTCACGGTGGCTGCTGCTGCAGCCTGCATCTAAAACTAATGGTGATTACAAAACAATGCACTTGTAAAATACTAGTCCTACCGTTCTGGGAAAAAAAAAAAGAAGAAGAACATTTCGATTTGCTTGGCATGAGACATTGCGGTACCAAAATTTTTTAGTTTCATCGGATCGGCTCTGACTTCATGTACTACTGTACTAAGGAGTAGAAGCTATTTAACCGTGCCAAACATGGCATAAATCGCACATTTTCCCTTTGTTGTTTGCTAATGCCATCTGACGTACTCCCACCAAACACAGTGGCCACACAACCACAGGCACACTTGAGCAGTGAGTCCTCCAGTGAGCACTGACGCAAACGGCCGGCCAGCGCACAGGATTGCAGAGAGGCCCAGACGCCCCGTTGGGCGCGCACACACGAGGAAGGTTGCAGCTGATGCAACTTGCAAGGCCGCCGTAAAGCCGAAGGCGGCAGGAACCGGGCGGCTGCGGAAGATGGAGTAGCGGACGGGGTCGAGAAGGATCCGCGCTCCCGCCGCCTGCGTTGTCCCGTGCGCACGGGCGTACGAGTATTCCATTCCCTTCCATCACGTGTTACCTCACCTCCGGCTCAGGTTTCATCAGGGCTCCGTTGCTTTGCTTTGCTTGCCAAGGTATCGCAAAAGGCCGAGTGAGACGGCGACAGGTGAAGCGTCTATCATAAATAAAAATAAAACCAGGGCGGACAGGGGCGTGTATCTTATCACGAAGAAGGCGTGCGTCATGGGGTTTTGTTAATTATAACCACTGGGAACGGAAAATGAGAGATGACAAAGACAGTGAATTAGAAAAGGATAGGCCTTGCTGATAAGGGATTGAGTGTGGAGCGATTGTTTTTTGCAGCGCGGGGTTGGACAGTATTTTAGTATCGGGGGCAAATAAATTATACTTTTTGTGGTTTTTCTATACTATATACTTGGAGAAATTTTGGGTGGAAGATCTCGGGAAAGGCTCATCGAGACTTTTAAGTCCAATAACAGTTAGAAAACATCATCATCTTTCAAGATCGTTTCGCAAAGGAGAGGAAAATCCAAAATCGATCAAATGTCACTTTCTTTGTGGAGAACGAGCCAATTCACAACTTGATAATGTAACATAATGTCTGGGTGTCTTAATGAATTTGCAGAAATCACTATCTTCATGGCAAATGAGCCTAATCCGCTAGTTTCCTTGAAAGTGCTAGAAGACAGGATGAGAAACCTTTTTCTTCTAGGATTACTGGATTTTTCCTTGTATTGGACGGCCCTAACAGTTTTCTCAAAAGTTTTTAGTTATCTAGATCACTCTAACTCCCATTAAAGGTTTTTATTTTAGAGCATCTCTATTCAACGATTGTTTTAGCTCTAAAAAAGAACAACGAGCTGATTTGTTGTCTTTCTTTGATTTACTCCTTTTAAAAAAAAAATGCATTCAACGCATCTAGCAGTTGAAGGCCCCACCCCTCTCTAATGATCGCACCGAAGAAATCATTAGAAAACAACCCGCAAAGCTCATTACATACATGTACATATATGTGAGTACAATGCTAGGTTTTTACACTTCAGTGTACAAATACTTCTTCTGGCCCTAAATAATTCTTGAGCAAGCTTAGAGCATATTAGCATGACACTAAAAACCATACTATCCTTCATTAGCATATTGATTGATGATTATTTTAATAGCACACTAATTATAGCATTTACTATACACATCCAACCAAAGAAATACTGGATTGATGAGGGGGTGTGGTACATGCGAGGAGACTTCATAAAATTTAATTGGGTGTGGACTATCAACCTCCTAGAAATTGATTCCTTTGGAGATAAATTCTTCAGGTAGAAATCTATTTATTTAGAAACCAAAGAAGTACATTAGAAGATGAGATTTTATACCTCGCTAACAACTGAGATTGACAATGAGTTTAGAGAATCTTGAACAGATAAAAATCTGTCAGACGCATCCATTTGCGACAGGCAACTTGGCGAAATGCCGATTCGGGGAGAGGAGAGCAAAACCCGGCAAATTCCTCCAAAACAGAACAAAAAGAAAAAGAGAGAACAAAACACTCAACTCCCTGTGGTGTGGGGCCGTGGGGGTCACAGCGCCACGGGAGCATGGGAGGTGTACTTCCGCGTGCGCCGCTAGCCAGATCCCAAACGAGCCCGATCGAAAAAGTCACCTGCGCGTCGCTGTCGCCCCGACACCAGATAGGTCGCCTCGCCCCAATCCCAACTCCCAATTCCCAACTCCCAACTCCCAATCGAGGCGTGGCGTATGGAAAGTTCTCCCCGTCTTCCTGCCACCGTGGCCACTTTCACCGTACGCCACCTCCCCCACGTTTTCTCGCTGCCCCGATCTCGCCGTCTCCTTTTTTATTATGGTGTCCGATCACCGCCGGCCGGAGTCGGCTGCGCTGCGCAGATCCGCTCGTGACTGCCGCATGGAATGGACCGTACCGGACGGGGCCGGGACAGGGAAGATGGAAAGAAACGGAGGACACCCGGCGGCCGGGAGGAGCGGAGCGGCCTAATCTTTGTTTGGTTGGCGCGATAGATTGCGAAAGGAGGTCGTTACTTCTTGGCCCGTGCTAATGTGGCACGTGATTGGTGACTTGTGGACAAATTCCCGAACCTTAACGCAATGCAGCAGGCGCCTAGATTTCCCCGTTAGAGCGTGGCTTTGATCAGATGGGACGTGTACAAGTTTTGTGAGCACACGTGTACCTGGGGCAATGTTGCTTGCTTCAAAACATAACTAATAAATAATCTAATAATATTTTATTAATATCATAAATGTTATTATCTTATTATATCAATTTAGCAAACTTGAAATACTTTGACTCCTCAAGATTCTTTTTTTTTAAGACAGCAAAAGTTTTACTAGATTTTTATTAGACGAGTAAAAGAAAAAAGGAAAAAAAAACACAGATTTTATAGGATTCTACTCACGGATAACCAAAGGCCAACTGAAAATAAACAGAAAACTACCAAAACAACTACTTCTAGTCATTCGAAAAACCTACTAAAAGAGCTACGTGACATTGCTGGATTTCTTCTTTGCATAGTAGTGCAACTTGATAAGGATGTAATGCCTGTTGGTGGAATGTTCTTCTATTTTTTTTCTTTCCAAACGTTCCACCAAAAATAGATTAGGATACCGTCAAAAATCCTCCTTTGTCTCTTTTCCACCTTTGGATGACATTTCCTCCAGACGCTGTGTAGCGAGACATTTATCCCCACCCCATCAGTGGCACTAGGGTGAAACCAATTTTTGATCCATGACCATACTTGTTGGGCGTACGGGCAGTCCTTACAGATGTGTGTAGGGTTTTCCGGGTCACTACCACACAGTTTGTAGATCGGATAATTTGGCCAATTCCGTTTTGCTAAATTGTTTGCTATGAGTATTTTGTTGTGTAGGAGTGTCCATGCAAAGAAACGACATTTTCATCCCGCCGTTGCTCTTCAAGATTTTTGGAAATGGCTTATAGTTTGGGATGAGAGAGTACCAACATGTAAAGTAAGTAGAGGTTTCATCTAAGTATCATTTGTATTTAACAATATAACACATCAACTGATTTGAAGACTTGACAGGTTAGCTATAAAGAGAGAGATAGAGTTGATGAGACTCTCTTGACATGATTATCAACTCTCTACAGTTTATGAAATTAAATATCTATAAAACTGTAAAATGAAGAATGAAACTCTCTATTGTGAGTGGGAGTGAGTGTATCATCCATATTTCAGAAAATGAGAGGTGTTTGCATCTCATTCTTATAATAGGTTTGAGATAGATAGTTGGATTCTAGAATTTCGTTCTTATGCTTTTTAAGATTCAAACATAACTAGCAATTGATATATCCCACTCACCTGCGGATACAAAACACCCAATTTTTCTACTCAAAAGACCATTTTACGAAGGGAACGTATCCTGTGTAAACTATAACTTCGTGAAAACCTGTGCAAACCACGGAAAAAAAAACATCTAAATTCACCAAAAATATCACACATGTAGATGATATGATGATACGTAATCTTATAAAATATTTTATCTAAACTCGACTTGGTCTATGAGATAGCCATGCCATGAGCGCACGAGAGAAACCGCTGGCATGCACATCACGGTTAGCGCACAAGCGACATAGCGCAGACTGCGGGCGCCGGTTGAGAATGCAAGACTCACCCGCCCGGTGCCGCCACCCAACTCCACTCTCGCCCGCCGCTCACTCCTGCCCAACTGCCCTGCCCCATTATATAGAAGCTCCTTCTCATTCTCAATGCTCGACTCCCCACTTCACCTCCACCCTCGGCAGCTGTGTGTCTCCGAGTCCAAGAAGCCGATGGCTCTCGTCCGCCAGCGCCGCCAGCTGCCGCACCTTACCCTCCCGCTGGACCACTTCGCCCTGCGCCTGCCGCCGCAGCCTCAGCCTCAGCCCACCGGCGCCGCGCCGTCCACCTCCACGTCCGACGCCCGCCTCTCGGACTACGAGAGGCTCTCCGTCCTCGGCCACGGCAACGGCGGCACTGTGTACAAGGCGCGGCACCGGCGGTCCGCGCAGCCGCTCGTCGCTCTCAAGCTCTTCGCGGACGGGGACGCCGCCTCCGCGGCGCGCGAGGCCGAGATACTCAAGCTCGCCGCGGACGCGCCGCACGTCGTGCGCCTCCACGCGGTGGTCCCGTCGTCGTCGGCCGGGGAGGCGCCGGCGCCGCCCGCGGCGCTGGCGCTGGAGCTCATGCCGGGGGGCTCCCTCTCGGGCCTGCTCCGGCGGCTGGGCCGCCCGATGGGAGAGCGCCCCATCGCCGCCGTGGCGCGGCAGGCGCTCCTGGGTCTCGCCGCGCTCCACGCGCTCCGCGTCGTGCACCGCGACCTCAAGCCGTCGAACCTGCTCGTCGGCGCCGGCGGCGAGGTCAAGATCGCCGACTTCGGCGCGGGCAAGGTGCTGCGCCGCCGGCTGGACCCCTGCGCGTCCTACGTCGGCACGGCGGCGTACATGTCCCCCGAGCGCTTCGACCCGGAGGCGTACTCCGGCGACTACGACCCCTACGCCGCCGACGTGTGGAGCCTCGGGGTGGCCATCCTCGAGCTCTACCGGGGCCACTTCCCTCTCCTCCCCGAGGGCCAGCGCCCGGACTGGGCCGCGCTCATGTGCGCCATATGCTTCGGCGAGGCGCCGGAGCCGCCGGCCGCCGCGTCGGAGGACTTTCGGGACTTCGTCGCGCGCTGCCTCGAGAAGAAGGCCGGACGCCGCGCGTCCGTGGCCGAGCTACTGGAGCACCCGTTCGTCGCCGAGCGGGACGCCGCCGCCGCACAGCGGGCGCTCGCGGCGCTCGTCGCAGAGGCGGAGCAGCGCGACCAATAGTAGACAGGCTGCCGGCCGCCGCTGCCCGGCGTTCAGTAGTTGCAGATTTTGGACGAGCTGAGGTGTACATAAATTACGCCAAGTGCGTAGCTTTTCCGTTTTCCTTTCACCGTTTTATCTGTAATTCATTCGTTCGTTAAATTCATCAAGCAAATCTCAACTAGAGGCGACAAGTTCGTGAAATTCAATGTTAGTTCCCTCAACGACGCTGCTGGCTGTCTAGATTGCTGTTAACTCATTCATTTGAAGTGATGCTTCCTACAGGCATGAACAAACCTAAACAGATTCACATGCACCAGTCGAACTCTGAGGGGGATACCCCCAAAATCTAAGGTCGTTTAAACTTTATTCAATGAAAAGAATAGTCGTGTTCTCACCTGTAAAGGTGTATTATTAATTCACTTTAATGATTAATAACAACTAGCATACGTACTATGGGTGGAGGGAATGATTTTGTCTCTCAGCTTGTTCGTTTCAGCAATCAACCGATTATTTTCAGCCATGTAACAGTATTTTTCTCTCACAACAAATCAGCACTAACTTAAATCAGCGCTTATTTTTAGCCCAAACAAACAGGCTGACTGTTGGGAGTGGTTGCGTTTCTGCTTCATCTGCAGGGTGTGCAAAATCTACTATTGTGATGGCTGGGCCACAACAAACCTTTGGGCAATGGGCGGCTAATTGACACTAACAAAACGTGAAAAATAGCAAGGGGGTAGGGTAGTGATTTCGAAAGAAGCAAGCAAGCATACAGATACAGCCAAAAAAGTACACTAATATAACCAACCGGCTGTGATGACAGGTTAGTTCGAACAACCGATCAAGGACAGCAGCAGCAGCAGTAGTAGGTTGCCATTTAGATTTGTTGTGGGGGGCGGCACGGGCGCATTGCCTGTCCTTATTCCATTTGGTATTGGTAGAAGCGTGCATTGTAAATGATGCATCATCTCCATGATTAATCTAGAACGCAACGAAAATGCTACATATGCTTGCGCATATACGCACGGTCACGGCCTCACACCATCAGTTTGCTTGCTTCTGAAGTTATTCAGATTTGTTGGCATCGTTTTTAAGGTCTACTACATGAATTAGAATTAGAAGATTTTTCTTTTCTTCTTTTTTTATTAACCCCCCACCATTTTTCCCCCTTTGAAGCAGCAGCATATTCGAAGCGCAGATAGATGCACACGTAGTCAAGTACAACCCCGGCCGGCTCAAAGCTCCTCCCACCGCGCGCCGGTCTGCACCGGCCGGTCACGCTCTGTGCGTTGTCCTTGTCGTGATATGACACGGGCACAAGAGAACAACGGCCGCAAAGGCAGATCGTGGTCGTGGGGTCTCCGTTTTGTCATACTGTCTCCAACAGCCGATTGCTAAAACCGCAGCCCATCCTACCATTTTAGGTTCACCGACCCAAATTCTTACCTCTGCAATAGAGAAGGAAATACATCCTGTGCCGAGCCGCCTCGCCCCTCCGTCGTCCTCGTTGGACCCATGTCGTCGTCCTTGTGAGGCCCCTCGCCGGCGAGCTTCCTCCCCTCGTGCGGCCTCCTTCCCTCCCTTTGGTGCTCCCCGCCTCGCCGTCGTCATCGGCACCCTTGCTTGTGAGCTGCGTGGCCTCTCTCCGTCCCTTTCAGATCTGGTGAGGCAGCTTCGCCGGCAGCCCCGGAGGTGCTCCCCCGTCTCGCTTCCCACTTCGCCGTCGTCGTTGGGCCTCCTCGCCTGCGAGCTCCCTCCCCGGCCTCCCTCCCTTCCTTTGACACTCCCTCCCACGGCGCGGCCCGCCTCCCTTTCTGCCTCACCGTCGTCGTCAGGCCGCCCTCGCCGGTGAGCTTCCTCCCCTACACAGCTTCCCTCTCTCCCTCCCAGATCTCGTTGCCGGCGACTCCACCATGGCGATCTTGCCCACCTAGCACCCCGGCCCCACCACTGCGAGCGCCGAGCGCTTTGCGTCTCGCAGAGAAGAGGACGCAAGTATGCGCCTCGGTTGGCCTCCTACCCAAAATACATACTGGCTTTGCATCTTCTGTTGGAGGCAGTTTTCATCATCTATTTACACTGTGTACTACCTATTTTAGGTTTTGCATGAGCTGTTAGAGACAGCCTCACGGTGGATATTTTTTGGCTGGAGCGACATGGTCCTCTGATAAGATAGCCACTGTGCCGGTGTGCCCCGTGCCGAGCGGGTGCCTTTAAACTGCCGGTGGAAGTAGAATCATCGGAGATGGCTCGGTTCGGTAGGGGCAGATGCAGGAGTTATTAGGAAGGAAACAAGATGGGCGGTGACTTCATACTTCAGCAGCAGCAGCTACCTGTGTGCTTGTGGGAAGATCTGCCCGCCGCCTGTGCGGGCTAGTTGTAATACCCCTGGTATTACTGCATAATTAAACTGTCATGTCATCATGTTTAATTTGATCATTTGCATATGATTGTGTTTAGGGTGCTAGAGTGATTGGATTTCATTGGTTGTGTAATTAAGTCCCCAATCAAAAGTTAAAAATAAAATTAAATAGAAATCAAATTAAGCCCTAAGGATTGACCTAAAACCTTAATTCAAAATCCATATTGAATCTGAGGAAAATGTCTTAACGAAAGTTGTAGAAATTTTAAAATGGAACAACTTTTATTTTTGGAGATTTTGAAGTTATGTTCCAGAAATTCAAATTAAACTCAAATTACTATGTTTAAATTTAAATTTGAAACCTTAATTTCAAAATATTTGGAATTTGACAAAATCTCCTTAATAAGAGTTGTAGATCTCACTGAGTAGAACAACTTCTATTTTTACCATTTCTCAAATTGTTGAGAAAAATTAAAAGTAATTTTTGAATTTCAGTTTTGAAATTCAAAACCCTTTTTACCCCCTTTCTAAATAATTTCAAATCTGAGCCGAATCTGGGTTTGCTTCAAAAACCAAAAATGTTCTTCAGAGAATTCTCTACAATTTTTATTTTTGCATTTTTCCCTGATTCAAACAGCTATGCTCTCAATTGAATCAATTTAGCTCTTGACCTATAGCTCTGTCTACAGTAACCCGGGGGGTCCCCTGCCGCGGCGTCGCCGCTGTACGCGCGTGCGCGCCCCGCGCGCCGGCGCCGTCCGGCCGGGATAGGGTCCTGTCACCGTCGAGCAACGGCGCGTTGGGGGCCCCGGGTCTTGCTCGAGCTTATCCACCCTTTTTCCCTCCCTTCAAAACGACGGGTGCCGCCTCTATCACCACTCTTTCACTCCGCGGCCGTCGGTGACCACCCACGGTTCTCGGCCGATTTCACCTCCACCGTGCCACCTTGGTACAATTGGTCGCATACGTGAGCTCAACACTTCCCAGCGCATCGTTTGCACTCTGTTTCGCCAGCTGTAGAGCCCCCCATAAGCCCCTGTGTGTGTGTGCGTCGTCGTCTTCGGCATCGGCCGGAGCGCTGCCGCGGGGAACCTCGGCTGCATCTATACCATTGCTGTAAGGTTCTTCATTCTCGTTGTAGCGTTTCATACTCCCAGTGTTAAGTAGGTGCTCATGTCAAGATAGTTTGTCGTTTGGTGCCATAGAGTTTCGGGAACAAGGGATTCGTCGTCGGTGAACTCCGCCGAGGGTGCCGTCATCGTCGAGCCGTCGCTACACTTCGTCTCTGTCCGTTCCAGTCGTCATCCCGAGATCTCGGTAAGCTACTGATCATCACCAAACTTTTGTTCCGAACTCTACCGCGACCTTGGTGGCAGGAGCGGGTCAACCGCGCCGCCGCGTCCACCATGGACGCGACTATGCTCGTCGGAGGCGCGAGGCTCCTTGGCTTGGAACCTTGAGGTTTCCGCTAGGTCTAGGGGGTCTTCGTGGTGTGCTCGGTTTCGTCGTTGGGCCGCCGGCGGTGAACTCCGCGGCGAGTCGCCGTCTGCGCGCACGCGGGAGAGTTCGGCGAAGAGAGTTGGAGGTGGGAGAAGAAGCTGATAAAGGGGTCCCGCTTGTCAGTGGCTGTAAGAGAGGAGAGGCGAACGCGGGCTGGATGGGCCGCGCCGCGCCTAGGTGGGCCGATTCGGGCCAGAAGGCTTTTTACTTTTTCCCGGGAAATTAAAAAGGGTTTTCCATTTCTATTTTTGATGAATAGTGCTCAACATTGCTATTTTCATGTGAATTAATCTGGTCATTGAAAAATAATGAAAATAAATGTGTAAGCTCTCTGTAGTATGTATTATTTAATAAAAATATTAAATACATGTTTTGGACATTCTTTGTAGTAGCTAAAAATCAGCATTTTAATTCGTAAATGCAATTTTGAACATTTTTAATTAATTCCCTGTAATTCCAAAAATCATGAAATTTTATTTGGTACTGTTATAGATCAAGATCTATCTGTTTGTGAAGTTTGAGGTCAAATAGAAATAATTTAATTAATTGTTAATTATATGCTTGGTTAATTGATTAATAAAATAAATAGGAAATTTTGGTGATTAGGGTTTGATGTGGATTTTGGATTGATTGTAGTTCTAGGTCAAACACCCTTATGACCTAGGGCACCTTATTCTAGTATGGTTATGACTAAGTGATGAGGTACAGTTATGCTTAAATTAGGCATTATTTATTCTGGGATTTTGCATTTATCATTTTATGTTGCATCGCATTGAAACATTCATCATTGCATGCGTATAGTGACTGAGGAACCGGAGGTAAGAGTGAAGGCAGTCACTGAGGAGATTGTTCTCGAAGTCGTTCTGGATTTTTACATCTGTGGTACTGGTCCAGATCCGACACTCCACGCAATCTAAGGCAAGCCCCGGTGCATTTAGCCCTTCCTTGTGTTTTAAAAATTTTATCAACTTGAGTTAAATAATTGCATCAGGTTGATAGGAGTTGATTGTCACCTACTTGCTGCATGACCTGCCTTGATATATAACCCCGAAACCTGTTTTAAAAATGAAAATGTTTGAAAATGCTTAGTCCTGCTCTTTAAAGTTAGTTTTGTATAAAACGCTACTTTCTGAGCTATGATGATATACTAGAGATGGATATGAATTTGCAACCGTGCGGGTGACTTGCACTTGGGTTAGAGTCCCAATGTATTGTCATCGACGGATTGGAAACCGTTCGGTTGGTCTTGCACTTTGGGTTAGAGTCCCGATGCATTGCCGCCGCCGGAAAAATGAAAATGAAAAAGGAAGTCCGTTCGGATGGATGTGCACATGTGGCGGCGTTCCCATGTCTTGTCACCGACGGGTACGGATTTGGAACCGTTCGGCTACTTTGTACTTGGGTTAGAGTCCCAATGCATGGTAACCAACGGAAAACTGTTTTAGGGACCGTTCGTTGTCAGCCTGCTGGATCGAGACTTTGCAACTAGCCACATACTACGGGAAGCCTCTGACTCCGGTGGCTCTACTGTTGGAACCGACAACCACGCACTGGGAGTGGAGAGATGGCGAGAGTAGCGTGTACCCTCGTATCCGGCGTGCCTGGAGACTAAAGGAGTACTGTGCTCTCGGGTGGCGCAGGACCGGTTCCGGGGTATGAAAAGCCGTGGTAGGCGGGGTTGGTATATGCAAGTTTAAGTGCTACATATGCAGTGTGGATAGGGATCCCCAACTGGGTACTTTCTGGATTCGAATCGATGTTGCTTCTCGGTTAATGGAGACTTGATCCACTGACTTACACCGAAAAGTGGTTGGAAACTGGGTACTTTTGAGAATGATTAAGCAATTGAAAGAATGTGACATATAAAGAGGAATAAGGAACTATGGTTATGATTAAAATAATATTGAGATGAAATATTGAATTAGGATAGTAATGCTTTTCCGCAAAACTCTTTGAACTCTTGCTATAGCCTTACCTTGACTCCCCTCAGCCTGCATTCCTGAGTCTAATTTTACACCTTTTCGTCGGGTAAATCTTGCGGAGTACCCTAGTACTCAGGGTTTGTTAACCCCTGTTGCAGTAAGTCAGCAGCCGGAGGTCTATCTTGCTCCCTGCTGCAGGATGCTCATTGTGAAGGAACCGATGATGAATGATATTGGGCCCTTAGGCAGGGTCCGTATTACTATGTGTATCTGCTACCGTGATGCTTCCTCTATTTGGGTCTAGCTTGTAATAACTGTACTTGAGTTTATATTTGAACATCTGATTTGTGACTTAGGTACTATAAAGTCTTCCGCACCTTTACTCTGATGTATTTTATTATGAAACGTTGTTACCCTGTAATGGCTTCGCAATGGGATTCTGTCGGAGAATAAGGGCGCTTATGTAGCCCGGCAGAGCCCGCCTAGATCATCTGGAACACGGGCCCGGCTGTCAGATGTCATTAGTGACGATGACAGGTGCCTATGGGCCACGTGATTTAAGCGGATCTGTTACACTAGTGGCCACGACGCGAGGGAGGCGGGCGTTTCCCGGAAGCGGGAGCCGGCGCTCGCGGTTGCTGCGGTGTCGTACGGGCTGCACCTGCACGCATGCTCTGACGTACCGCTGGCTGGTTTTCAGTTTTTTATGCTACCTCCCATGTTATATGAGATGTTGATATTAATAAAGATTCTGTTCGCTTCAACTGAAAAACTGAGCTGATTTTGGCTGAAACTGATTTGTTGTGAGGGAAAACACTGTTCCAGAGCTGAAAAATATGTGTTGTTTAGTTGAAGCGAACAGAGCCAAAAAAAATACAGATTCTCTTGGTAAATCACGAAATAAATTTATTAAGGTTAATTAATTCTTTATTATCACATATTTAATGTAACTTCGTCTTTCGAATCATATACTATTTAGCTTAAAAAATTCGTCTCGCAAATTAGTGAGAGTCTATATAATTAATTATTTATTTATTTAGTCTCTGTATCCGATCTCTGGTGTTACAAGGTGTAAAGAAACCTTGGACGATGCAGGACGCATCGTAACTTCCATGATCGATGGGAAGCGTGGTGGACAAGTACTCTGGTCTCTGGGAGAGAGGAGCTCGATCGTTTCGCCGTGCTCCGTCCGTTGTGCACGCTTTCAGTGGCCAGGGATGGACGACGTGTACAACTTGTTTGGGTTGGATTAGGGTCGACCGGTCGAGCATCAATGGCTGCAGTGGATCAGAAAATCCGAAGCCGAAGCCACCAAGAATGGGAGGGATTGGCACGACTGCACGAGTGTGACACTGCTGGCCTGCTGGCTGCTGGGTTGGGCCACTGGAGTGGGACGTTGGCTGGCAAGTGGCAGTGACGAAAGGTAGGATGATGTCACTGCTTAGCTCACGCTCGGCCTGTAGCTGTAGGAGGCTATTAGGTGCTGGCTGCCTGTAAATATATAAAAATTATATCTACATTTAATACTTTATGTGCCAATATATTCAATGTGATGAGAATTTTAAAATTTTGAAGTACATCTAAACAGGTTCTCAGGGTCTCACCTGACTCCAAACCAGCAATCGATTAGACCAGATTCTACACTCAACACCTACTGGTGGCCTAGGTAGGTCAAAACGATTTACTCCTATGCTCGAGAGTTGGAGCGAATAGATGCAATCATGCAAAGTAGCAGAATGTGTACATTACCAAAATCATAATAAAATATAAAAAATACAGAACTTGTGGAGCAAATTACGCCTAGATGCAAAGTTGCAGAGTGTGTACATATTCAAAATCGTAACAGATGCAAGGCAGCATAATGTGTACTCCCTCCGTCCTATTGAGATTGTCGTTTTACAATCCATGTCATCTGATTTGACCGTTCGTTTTATTCAAAAATATGACTTATTTAATCATTAGAGATATTTTAATAATATTTTAATTATTTTACTATTCACATAAAATTTTCAAATAAAACGAACGGGCAAACAAGAAGTTTAAAAGTCAAAAACGACGATCTCAATGGGACTAAGGGAGTACATTACCAAAATCGTAATAAAATATAAAAACACATAACTTGTGGAGCAAATTACGCCTATATGCAAAGTTGCAGAGTGTGTACACAGGCGGAACCAATGATTTTGATTAAGGGAGGCCGGACAAATATAATGATACTCTTAAATGAGATAAATATATACACAAGCGTATATTTCAACAACTTTTCTACTGCTTTTATACATGTAATTAGTATTTGTAACGAAAAATCACAATTCTATACTATAAGATGGATGAATCGATGTCTAAATATACTACAAAATGTAATATTTATAGGTATATTTAAAAGAGGCATACTGTATTAGGGGGGCCAGGCCTCTGCTGGCCTCCGCCACTGTGTGTGCATATCCAAAATCGTAACAGATGCAAGGCAGCAGAATGTGTACATTACCAATATTGTAATAAAATATAAAAATTACAGAACTTCTGGGGCAGACCTATTACCCCAGATGCAAAGTTGCAGAATGTGTATATTTCCAAAATCGTAATAAATGCAAGGTAGAAAATGTGTACAATACTAAAAACGCAATGAAATGTATAAAAAAAAAAAAAAAACTAGAGCAAACCAATGTCCCCGTGATGCAAAGCCGCATATAACAAATAAAAAAAAAGAATGAGTACAAAATATAAAAATAAAATAAAATTCAAAATTTGCGCATCCGGGGAATCGAACCCCGGTCAGTACCGTGGGAGGGTACTATGATACCACTACACCAGATGAGCCTACGATTTAACGGCAAAGATCGTTTTCTACTAGTTATGAAGAACCATGAGCCCTTTTACTTATCGACCTAGCATTTCACAGCACAGGACCTTGTTTCCTGGATTTAAACGAGCGAACTTCCGGCGAGACCCGGCCGTTTACCAGCACAGTGATCCCCGGCTTAGTGTCGATCTCCTGCGAAGCCTGGCCTGGCTTTCCGGTGTAGGGTGAATAGCACCGCCAAAATGATTGCTACGCCTTTGCCTCTACTCCTGTCTGCCGGTGGTGACTGGATTTGTGTTACGTTGGTCTCATTGGGTGATGAATCATGCGTGTGTGCACCTTTATCCTAATTAGATTAGATTAGATTAGACACGTGACCCGTTAGAACATCTCTAACACACACACACAAAAAAGATCAAATGGTCCTGACATAAGCTCAAGAAACATAACCTCAAGAACGTAGTAGTAACACGGAAACTTGATTTTACCCTTTCGAGTTAAGCAACTACAGCCACTTAAAAACAGTACAACCATATACTACCCTATAAAACCAAAGCCTGAAAAGAGCATGAACCAGTTATCGCCCAATTAGCTTGACCATCCATGCACCACCCAAGTATAAACCAAGCAAAGGACCAGCCAAGAGCATTTGTGTCAACGGATCCGTCGAAGGTGTAAGCACAGCCGCAGCAACAACAGCACCAACAACAACATATCTCCAGATCGAAAGCATTTGATCACTAGAAACCAATCCAAGTTGTCCCAACAAAAGCTGGATAACAGGGACCTGGAACAGAAATACCATGAAAAATGTATAAAAGCCAACATATGGTTCTCTCTGAGATTCTTCAGTTATCACAGTTCACTTTATATTCGTATAAAAAAATTATAATACATAACTCAAATAGGTGCCCACTAGCATCAAAAGCAGCATCTATATATGTTATTGGTTATTGATTAAGATTAATGGAATAGCAATCGATATTACACAAATGATATACTAAAACACACAAATTTTGAGCTGACACTTATCACAAGCTTCAGTACGGGTCATGCATAATAAGATCCTATTGGGTTGAGCAACTTAACTGCATATTTAGTGCTATGAGTTGATATTACCATAATGAGGTTAAAAAACCAGATCAATGGAATGAAGCTGCAAAACATAATTGGCTCACAAGAGATTTTGAAAGTTTTCACGCTCAAGTTTGTGATGTTAGCTTTTGAGCTAACTGTTCGGCTTGGAGCCATAATTGTGCAAGTGCCACATTTTCACTTTCCCTAAACACTCCAATAAACATGTCGTGCACATATTAAAGCGCACGTTAGTTGTACTGACCAATTTGGGTGTTACAGCCACACTTTGTTGTGAAAGTTTTGGCAATGTGTGGCATTAATCTCAACAGCCTGTGTTTTCAATGAGACATTTCACCAATAAAATAGTAAACTCTCTATCACTTAAAAACATATTCCAACCTAAATGTGGTACAAGAAAACTTATTCTATCAACATAAATGCAGATGATTTAATTTAGCGCTAAACACTAAAGTTGGTTTCCAGAGAAGTTTGTGTTAATGATCCCATAAACAAAAAGAGAACACATTACTACAACTCACATTCAAAAAACACATTAGTATGACATATACAGGGAGACTTGTTTACCTGAAACGACAAACCTGTGCTAAACATCAGCACTAGTATGAATTCAAAGTACTGGTCTATTGACCACAATGATTCCACTGCCCCATCTGCATAATTCACAAAGAAGTTCAACGCAGCAGGGCTGAGAACCGTGTAGGAGAAGAAAATGCCTAGGTAGAATAGAACAGAAGAACCCAACACAATAGGCCCAAGAAATTTCCGCTCCTCCCTTGTTAAACCTGGGATAACAAATGCAATGATCTCATACAAAATGATAGGACTTCCAAGTAAAAGGCCACAATAACCTGAAACCTGCATGGGATTGAAGATAATGAGATAATTAACAGTTTAACTTTGTAACGACCAGTACAAAATAAAGCTGACGTAGAGTATGGAAATTGCATGAGAATGGTAATATAGGCATGTTATGCAGAGCTCCACCTTCAATGAATATGTGGATTTCCTGGAGCAAGGTATTTCTAACCCTAGAAACTTTGTGGAACTGGAGCTGGAGGTAGGGTACACCTGAGTTGTATGGTTGAACTGTTTTCTTTCTATTCTAAACAAAAGTTGTCCCAAGATTCATGATTTTAGCATATGAAGTCAAGATCTCAGGTGAATCTCGGAGCTAAAGCTGTGCTAAACAGGGCCTATGAAACAACATTCACTTTGAATTTGCCTCCTGTAGACTAGCAACACTGACGAAATTTAGTGGTATTGAGAGCTGTTCATGGGCCAGTGTATGGAGCAGTTGTCGATAGTTATCCACCTTATCATGGATGAAATCATTAAATCTTACAACAATGAACGGCTATACTGCGAACATGTTATCAAAGAGATACTATGTAACATAACTTTAAATACTAGTCACTCAAGTATGAATGTCTAGCCAAAGCCCTGGTGGCCAGGTAGGCAGTAGCTATTTTGGAATTTGGATGGTGAAACCAACAGGTTTCCACAAGGAGATCATTTAAGAGAAACTTTATTAGCAAAAGGATTTGTAAGTAGATTAGATTCTATTTGTAAAGAACCAATCTACTAACAGCTAAAGCATATACAACATGACTAACTGATTAAAAAATTATATTCCACAAATGAGCCAATATCCTTTCGTGAATTTAATCTAACATCCCTTTCCCTTCCACACTAACCTTGCTTCACACCTCACTAAATAGTGAGATATTTCCCTGCACTACCTCAGCCAATATGTGCAACGGTATCCAAATTTTGTGTATGCAGACATGTTCATTATGTACTTGCAATTTTGAATTCTAATTTAGTAAGGTGAAAAAAGGCACCTAGGTATATGGACTTTGCAGTCAAGCTTTCCAACTATGTGTGAGAAGATTTTCATCTGTATGCTCTTTGGAACTACCAGCAGATCTGGTTTGCGCAAATATGATAAAATCACACAACCTGACTCAGATATATGCACCCCCTGCACACCATGTGAGGCCATAATCAACTCCAGATTGGATCACACATTGCTAGAACCATGAAATAAGAGCCTGTTCCACTGCATTGCACGTTGCTATAACAATCAAAATTTAGAAATGAATTCTGCGGATGATTTCCTCAAGACAAGATACAAACCATGCAATCAAACATTACATAGGAAAAAATGCTACTTGGATATAGGATTGGCATGCATTATTCTGAAATGAAAAGAGCGCGACGGAGAGTAGTAGAACGATAAGAACATTGTTAAGACAAATTATTCTGAAATTATTTCTGGAGCCTCACCTTTAACGTTGTAAAGAAAAATTCCCCAGGCGAGAGCTGCAAAAACCGAACACCCTGAACAGTCACTGGCGCCTCTAGAAAAAGAACCAAATCTTTTGAAAAAGCAAAACAGCCTAGTATCGCAGCCCCAACAGCCAAAACTGAGATGAAAATCCTCTCACGAAGCTCATCTAGATGATCAAATATACTCATCTCCTTATCATCTGGAAGTAAGTCTTTGCTTGGATAAAGAAAATTATACAGAGCACTCTGTTCTTCCCCCTGTGAGGGGCCTCCGAGGGAACCATTTTCCACTGCAAAAGGTAAGTTTGAGTTGTAAATTAGAATCAATATTCTGGGTGCAACTATGTCACATACTCCAGAAATAGAACTGTAGCAAGGTAATAAACAAAAGATAATTCATCATGTAACATGAAAAAAAAAATATATAGCTCAGGTCAGTACAACTAAAAACGGTGCAATATGAGATACAATTTACTATAGTAATTGCCTAGCCAGCTCACCTTTAAATTTATTTCCTTATTTAACTCAAGCTGTAGTACATCAATGAGCCAGAACAGCACCTTAATGTTGAACAAGATATACTTCTTTTAATGTCTAGCTTTATTATATATGCTCCCTCTGTTTCTTCTATAAGGCATGCACACACGTTTCAAGATTTGAACTTCATGATTCTTTACTAGGGATTATAATTTAATTTTCTATGATCAGGATTTATGCTGAATATCAGATTTGCCAAGTTGAACACTACTTACAAGCTTGCTAGGCTGATGGTCTACACAAAAGCATCTAGTTTTTTCTTTGGTATATCGGCTTTTCAAGCTACCGTTAGTTCTTCCTATCACCATGGCATTGGTAGAGAGCTGTTTTTCAGCAATGTGAAACCAATACGGTGAAATCGTATTGGCGATGAATTTATGAATGACATCATATGCTCTGTGGAACAAGGATTTCTAGCCCCAATTCTAACTGATATTGTGATAGTTTGATTTCACAAGATGGAGGATCATAGCTGTAGAGGGAAACTATATGAGGTTACCACTTATATGATGTTGTTTGATATATTGTCGATTGTTGTTACGCATAGTATTATACTATCAGAATACATAAGTTAGTAATGGGAATTTGCACTAATCATGGCGACAATTTATCCTAGCTTTGCCCCTATATTTTCCTATCACTTTCAACATTTCTACACTGACTTCCTGGATGTCGCAGAAATATGGGACATTTAAGGTATTCCCACATTCAGTATTTTTATGAAATTATACTCTAGCCTACCCCAACTTGCTTGGGATGATGTTGTTGGTGGTGGTTGTTCCAAAAAAAATTGTTGGATATCTGATTTTTTGCTTCGTTTGCTACCAATACCTCTTCGGCGGTTAGGTCCTTCAGTATCTGACACATATGCATTTGTCTGCCTCCATCTCTATATCCCATAGTCTCATATCCAGAAAATGCTACTATATGATTCCAATTCTCATGTCCAGAAAAATTGTTGGACATCTGAATTTTTTTTTTTATTATTCATTCGCTACCAATACCTCTGGCGGTTGGTCCTTCAGAATTCTGACACATATGCATATATATGCACTAATAAGAAAAACTCAACCACCCTAGGAGGAACTAGAAAGAAGAAATAGGCATCCTAATTCGCCTCTATGAGGACTTGAACTTGGGTGGCGTGGGCATACATCCACACCCACAACAAACTGAGCTAGGATCTGGCACATATGCATCCCTACAAATAAGAGAAGATTCCCTACTAAGCGCTGAACTCCGGCGCTTCAGGGCACTAGGAGGCACGGGAAGAGGTTCGGGTAGAGAGGAGATCAACACGGCCTTACTTACGGCCTCGGTTCGGGCGTAGAGGGGCTCTGTGGCGGTGGTTGACGGCGTGGGCGGGCGACCGGCGGTGGCGGTGGGGGAAGCACCTTTGCAGCCGCGGATTCGGGGACGAAGAGCCACAGTTCGGTTCTATACGTCGTTGCGATGCCGAAGGAGCCAAAAACGGGGCGGGAGATGGTTCACAGACGCCTAATCGCGAGCTCGAGCGAAGTGCTCCAATGGTGGCGGCGGCGCAGATTGGGGCATTTCAGCGCGAGGGAAGGCTCGGGGGGGGGCTCGGTGGTGGCGGTGGCCGATTGCCGGACGAACAGGCTGTTAAGGGCGAGCTTAGTGTCAGGCGTACCGGGAGGTCCTGGAGGCGGGTCCTCGAGTGCGGCGCCGATGCCGCTGGATGGAGACTCCTTCTGTGGCAGTGGCCCAGCCTCCCGGGGCGCGCCGTCCCCATCGACGGCAGCGCAGCGGAGGCGCTGCCAGCGGCGGCGCTCGGGATCGAGCGCCGCGGCAGCTAGCGGTAGTAGAGGCAGGCTGCGCTGGCGCAGGAGGGACCGGCTCTGGCGGAAGAGGAAGCCACCGCGGTGCAGCGGCGGCGGGTGCCAAAGCAGCGCCCCTGGGCTTCCCATCCCCGTTCCCGTCTGCTCCTCGCCGCTCCGCTGCTAAGCCAGAGGTACCTGGTGCTGGTGGCGGACGGACGATGTCACGATATTATCTCGCTCGGTAGTGGCCAGCGGGAGATCTTTCTTTCTACGGAGTAGTACAATCTACAGTCAAAGAAAGCCGCACGGCTTTCTCCACTTCTAGCGTGGCCACAGTAAGGGCGTCCCAAACGAGCCCTTTCTAGCTAGCGATTTGATGAGGTAGCAAGAGAGCGAAAGTTCGAAAATCTCTCTGAACTCGTCGCCTCGTAGTCGTAGGGGTGCATAGTGCATATGTTTTCTACTGTCTCTCACCTGAAGTCTAATAAAATTAGATTTTTTATTATGATTTTTCTAGGCTATTTAGCACATCTCACAATAGCTATATGTGGGGAGTTTAAGCGCTAAAATAACTCATCTTGTGGATGGGATGAATGGAGGGGTTTAAGTGTTAAAATAACCACCTCTACATGTACCCATCGGATTAGATTTATGTGGCTTTGATTAGAGTTTTAATAGTTTACACAGGAAGCTGGTTATGCTGTGGAAATCAGTCTCCTGTAAAAACTATGGAAACTCTAATCAAGGCCATACTAATCTAATCCGATGGGTACAGGTGGGGCGTTAAGTGCTAAAATAACTCACCTTGTGGATGGGACAAGTAGGGGGAAGGGGGGTTAATTGCCAAAATAACTACCTCCACATGTACCAATCGAATTAGATTTATGTGGCCTTAGTTAGAGTTTTCATAGTTTACACAGGAGGCTGATTTCCATAGCATACATTCCCTTTCTAAAGTAGCTTCATGGATAAAGTTATTTTTCTCCCCCTCTCACAGAAAGAATGAGCCACCATGAAGCTGAAAAAATAGCTCATCCCAGTTCTCTCCTTCATTTCTCTTTCCCAACCATGCATGAGTTGTTGGTGAAACTGTTTTGCCAAATAATATTACCAAAACAGCTCAACTTTACCAAACAAGTTGCACATAAAGCCATTTTTCTAAAAAACAGCTTTACTTATGTAACAGAACCGGCTAAATCACCTGGCCCACCGGCACCTGTCATTGTCACTAACGACTTCTGACAGCCGGGCCCGTGTCCCAAATGATCTAGACAGGTCTGTCGGGCTACATTAGCGCCCTTTTCTCCGACAGGATCACCATTGCAGAATCATCACAGGATTACAACATTTCATAATAAAATACATCAGAGTAACAGTGCGGAAGATTACATAACATTTAGATTACAAACCGGTTGTTCAAATAGGATTCAAATATAGTTATTACAGGCCAGAGGACATAGCAGTATCAGTGGAATAGTTACACAATACTAGATAGGATAACTTGAACCCTGCCCACGGGTTCCACTTCACTCATCGCCGCTTTCTTCCTCGACCACGGTCACGCAACATGGAGCAAGACAGATCTCCGACTGCGGTCCTCCTGCAACGGGGTTAACAAACCCTGAGTACTTGGGGTACTCCGCAAGACTTACCCGACTAAGGGTGTAAAATGAGACTCAGGAATGCAAGGCTATGGGTAAGGCTAGCAGAGGATGAGGAGTTTGCAGAAAAGCATTACTATGCTATTCAATATTTTATTTTATCAATATCATAATCACAACTATAGTTCCGACATTCAATCTCAAATATCATCATTCTTCAAATTTCTTTATTCATTCAGATAACCTAGTTGAGAACCACTTTTCGGTGTAGAGTGTGAGGATCAAGTCTCCATAACCGAGGAGCACGTCGATTCGAATCCAGAAAGTACCCAGCTGGGGATTCTAACCACACTGCATATGCAGCACGCCGGCATACATATACCAACCCGTCGTCACGGCTTTGCTATCCCGGAACCGGTCCTGCGCCACCCGAGAGCACAGTACTCCACTCTTATCCAGGCACGCCGGCCACGTGGGTACAAGCTACTCTCGCCATCTCTCCACTCCCAGTGCGTGGTTGTCGGTTCCAGCAATAGCGTCACCGAACTCTAGGCTTTCCGCATTGGTATGTGGCTAGGCTGTTCATCATGATCACAGCAGACCTACAACGAACGGTCCCTATTTCCTTCCTGCCGTCAATCCTGCATTGGGACTCTAACCCAAGTACAAGACTACCCGACAGTTTTTATTATCGTGCCTGTCGGGTGAGTGAGACATAGGGAACGCCGCCCCATGAGCTGGCCACCCAACGAAACACGTTTCCAAAGACATCGACCAGTTCCAAACTATTCCGAAAGCGACCATGCATTGGGACTCCAACCCAAATACACATCGACCAGCGGATAACCAGTTCTTCACCAATCAAAGTATAAGTATAATCATGGCACAGAAAATAGTTTTTTTATTGCAAAGCTAAGTTCATTAAGCATGCCTAAGCATTTCTCAAACCATTTTATTTAAATCAGGTTCCAGGGTATTTATTTGAGACAATGCATCTGGATAGGTGACAATCAACTCCTATCAACCTAATGCAGTAGATTAACTCGAATTATAAATAATTTGTAATAGAGGGGCTGAATGCACCGGGGCTTGCCTTGGATCGTGTACAGCGTCGGGTCGGGATCAGTCCCGCAGATGTCGAATCCTTGGATGACTTCTGGAGTGGCCTCCTCAGTAGTAGTCTCGACCTGGACCCCCTCGGGAACGGGCACTACACGTATGCAATGATATATGCTTAGCGTGGCATGAGGGCAACAAATGAAATGCTTGGAAGTAAACCATTAATACCTTGAGTACAACTTTCCTTCACGGTAAAGTTGTAAACGATCTACGGAAGGTAAAAGTAATGTTTCCTACTTTTATTTTATTGACCTTTTTAACGGTCACAGAAAGCCGCTACACAGCTTTATGACTACTACCAAGCACTAAGTTCTCAAATTGCCAAGGATCACACAGCGAAAGATCCTTGGTCTTCATTCAACCCAAAATTCACACAACAAACCTAAATTCATTTTTCTATTTACTTTATTAATCCCTAATTTCACATATATTTATTAATTGACCAAACTAACTTTAATTGCAACCAAATTTTACCAACAGCTAGGTTTTATCACCAAACAGAGCCACAATAAATTTCATGATTTTTGGATTTACAGATAATTAATTAAAATTACACAAACTTGCATTTATTAATTACTTCACTGATTTATACAGCAGATTAAAAGCACTGGAACACCCTATATTATATTTTTAACAAATACTACATACTTCAGAGAGCATACACAATTATTCTCACATTTTTCCATTCAGCAAATTAATTCATATGAAATAAATAAACTTCAGTACTATTCATATGAATATATAAATGAAAAGCATTTTGAAATTTACTGGAAAAAAGAAAAGACCAAAGCAGCCCACTACGGCCCATGACCAAAGCGAGCCGGCCCACTCGGCCTGCCCGCACCCGGCGCCAGCGATTTAGCAAAAGAGCCCTTGGGGAACTCGGAAATCAACCCGCGGTCCGATCTATACTATTCACATGAGTCACGGGATTTGCACTTAACCCCCTGGAAAGACTTACCTTCTAACCCGAGGCCCCTGGCCTCTCCTCTGTTTTGACAGAGGCGAGAGCGCCGGCGGCCCGCCGCCCCTAGCTCGCCGACGGTGAGCCGAGGGACGAAGCCGAGGGCACTGACGGACTCTACACTCCAAGGCGAGCCTACCAAGCTAAGACACGACGAGATCCGAGGCGCACAGCACCTGGAGACACGGACGCGGCGGCTCGGTGGCGGCGGCGAGCACGTCGCCGGCGAGCACAAGCCGGTAAAGAGACGGGAAAAAGGTGCGCGAGCATCTGGGGCTCACCACGAAGCTGGCTGACGGGTCGGTGGAGACGGAGGTGGTTCGGAGAAGGCGTCTTGGCGACGGCGGCGGATCCCGGCGGCTCGGCACAACGGCGAACACGCGTTCCGGCGAACCTAGGGAACCAGAGAGTACACCGACGCACGCGTAAGGTTCAAGGAGTCACGGAGATCACGGTGCGCAACAATCCGAGGCCCAGAGCTTACCCAAACTAGCTAGAGACGACGGCGGAGCTCGCGGCGGCGCTCTGCCCGCCCGCGAAGAAGACACCGGCGTTCCGGTGGTTACGAAGCTCTACAGCTCCCACCGACGGACGCAGGCGATGCGCAAGGAAGCTAGCTAGCTGGCTGCAAGATGGAGAGGGTGGTGATGGACGGAGCGCGGCGTATTCGGCCGAGAACCGAGAGGGAGAGTGGCGACCGGCGGAAGGAAAAATGGCATGGAGGGGGGGTGGTCTTTGCCCTTTTGGAGGGGCAACGGGCGGGGACAGGCGCGGCACGACGCGGCGCACGCGCGCCCGTATCTGCAATGGTCGCGGGGGCACGATCCCGGCCGGCACGGCTCGCCGCGCGCCCGCGCGCGACACGGCGGCTGCCGGTGCTGTAGACGAACAGGGCGAGGGGGCGAAATACTGTAGCACTATTCCCTAGGGGCTGTCGGTTTTTGACCAAATTCGACTGATTTTGCATACAAACATGAAAAACTGCAAAAACAAAAGTTGTAGGGTTTGAAATTCTGAACAACTTTGCTTTTGGAACTAAATTCAAATTCGAAATATTTTTGAAACTACAGAAAAAGGGGTAAACTAGAGTTTTAAATTTCAAACTGTATTTTCAAAATTACTTTAAAATTTTCTCAACAACTTGAAAAATTGCCAAAATAAAAGTTGTTCTACTCAATGAGCTTTACAACTTCTTATTTAGGAAGTTTTGCCAGATTCCGAATAATTTTTGAAATGACAATCCAAAACTAAGTTTTAAATCATTGTTTTGAAATAAATTTGAATTTCCACCACAGAACTTTGAAATCTCTAAAAATAAAAGTTATTCCATTTTAAAAGATCTAAAACTTTTATTAAGGGACTATCTCAAAATTCCTTTTAGATTTTGAATTAGGTTTTGGTCCTAATAAAAGTAAATTTTTAAACCTTTATTTGGGAATTTATTTTACAAACAAATACTAATGAAATTCAATTCACTCTAGGGACCTAATCACAATCATATGCAAATGATTAATTTAAATATGATGACATGGCAGATTAGTTAAATCCGTAATACCCGGGGTATTACAACTTATGAAGCTGAGCTGTGCCAAACAGGGCCTTACTATTAATTTTCAAACATTCGACGGAAATAAATAAAAAAGACAAAAAGATAAAACCACCGTCCAAAATCATCGAGAGGGTTATTTGACAGGTTTTGAAAAGTTCAGGGGACGAAAAATTCGATTTCAAAGTTTAGAGGATGAAGTAGTCCACTTAATAGTTGAGGGGTAGGGATGATGCCCTTGAGACTATGTAGTAACTTGGTCATGGTGATACAATCACGCGTTCGCAGTTCATAGAGGTTTCTCTCTCTCTCTCGAACTCTCTCGACTGCTAGAGTTGCAAAAGGCAAAAAGGGCGGAGAACGTCTGCATCGGCGGAGCCAGTGATCTCCTCCACCTCCGATGGCCCGAGGGGCGTTGTGAGGAGGCGGAGATCGTTGGTCTCTCGCCGGCTGGGGCTGTAGGTTGTAGGTTAGGTCCTAGCGCGTCTAAGGTTTCATTTCTGGGCAGTGTCGGTAAGGCGGCGGCGGCAGCACTGAGCTGGAATAAGTCCTCCTGGGCTCTTCCCCGTCTTGTCGGCGCTCCGCTCCGGCACCGGCGGCGAGCCTACGGAGGTAGTTCTCCATCTGTGGAGTCCTTGTACAGGAGTCGGTGGGCGGCGGTTCGTCGTATTCGGCGGTGCCGGAGCCGAGCTTATGCTTTGAGGATGCGGAGGAGGCTGTGGGTGGTGTGGTGAAAGCCCATATTTGGTTTTGAGTAATTGATGAAACCTAGTTTACTAATGATTGCTCTAAGTGTTTCATGAGAATTGATTAGCAAATGGCAAGATGGAGCGAAGGACCGGGCCGGTGGAGGCCACAAGTGAAGGGCAATGACGGCGTCCATGAAAATGGTGTAAGTCCATCAATAAAGGAGAAAGCCCCATTGACGGCATCCATGCAAATGGTATAAGTCCATCATCAAAAGGAGTCTACAAGCTTCATCAAGAGATGGTGAAAAAGCTAGGAGCTCAAGGCAAAAGTATAATCCATAGGAGCTCTTTTACTTTTGGTGATCAAGACTCCATAGAGGGAGTAATCACATTTAGGATAGATAGCCGTACTATCAAGAGGGGCGAAATCGTTGATGAAATACGGTTATCAAGTGCCACTAGGTGTTCATGATCATTGCATTGCATATAGATGATAGTGACACTAACAAACCCTTGGAAACCTCCTTTCAAAAAGGCTAACACACGTGCACAAGGTGTAGAACACTTGGTGTTAGCACATGGGAACAAAGGGTGAAAGGTTTGAGTGAAAATCCAAAGAAAACAGAGCGTCGGACCGTAGAGTCTCAGAGCGTCGGACCATTAGCCTCGGTCCGACGGCTAACTCTGCTGAGAGCGTCGGACGCTCAGTCCCTGAGCGTCGGACCATTAGCCGAAGCGTCCGACGGTGCAGATCGTGCGAGAGCTGACACGTGGCGAGCTCTGAGAGCGTCGGACTCTCGGCGTTAGTCCGACGGTTTTCAGCGCTCGGGGAGCTCTCTGGAAGCGTCGGACGGCCGCGTTCGTTAGTCCGACGGCTCCGTCTGGCTGCGTCCGACGGTGGTCAGCTGAGGGCGTCGGACCGTATGTTTTAGTCCGACGCTCGTCAGTCCGACGATTCGTTTAGCGCGGGAAGTTAGCCGTTGTGATCCAACGTTCGACTTCAAATGGCTAGTGACACGTGGCGTTCATCCGAGGCGTCGGACCGTGCGGTATAGTCCGACGGTGTGGACGTCGGACAGTCCGACGGTATGCAGTGAAGTCTAAACGGCTAGTTCCTTGTGTGTGGCTTATATATAGTCACTTGGCTGGTTTGGGGAGAAGCTCTTGGCACTCCTGAACATCATAGCATACTTGTGAGCCTTCCCACTCCACTCTCACTCATCCTACTTGATTGTGATCATCATTTGGTGAGTTTGGAGAGCATCAAGTGCATTGCTTTGATAGAGATCATCTAGAGGCACTTGGTAGTGGTGATTCGCAGCGGTTTCTCTCATTACTCTTGGAGTTTGCCGACTCCTAGACGGCTTGGAGCTGCAAGGATCGTTGAGGGGAGTTGGTGATTGTCTCCGCCTCCGGTCAAGGTATTGTGAGGGGTTCTTGAGCCTATCCCCGCGGGAGATTGCGAAAGGCATCTTTAATGGATTGCTCGTAGCTTGGTGGATCCCCATCTTGTGTTGGTTGTGCGGCACCCTTGAGAAGGGTTTGGCGTGTGATGCCAATTAGTGCGTGAACCTCCAAGTGGGTGTATCGCTATAACGAGGACTAGCTTGCCGGCAAGCAAGTGAACCTCGGTAAAAAATCTTGTGTCATCTCTCTACCGAGGATTTCTCTTGTATTTGATTGATTGGTTATATTGGACTTCATATCTTCTCTACACTGGGGGTATTGAAATCACCTTTACTCTTTACATTTATGTACTTACTCTCTTGTGTAGTTTGTTAGTTAGTTGCTCACTTAGGAGTAGTGTATAGTAGTGACATAGCCTTAGTGTGAACTAGTGATCATAGTGTAGTATACTTGTCTAGGTGGCTTGCATAGTGTAATTTAGAGCTAGTGCTTTGCAAAGCTTGCTATTGTTACTAATCGGCTTGTTAAGTGTTGTTTGTAGATTTTTATAGGCTATTCACCCCCTCTAGTCATTTAGGACCTTTCAAGTGGTATCAGAGCCGAGGCACCGTTGATTTGAGGCTTAACAACCTACGGTGTAAAAATGGCTCAACTCAACATTCACATCAACAACACCAAGAAGCCACCCTAATTTGATGGCACAAATTATGCATATTGGAAGAGCAAGATGATCTCATACATCAAGTGTGACAGAACCGCCTTAATCATAGGGCCCACGTGCACCATCATCGCCCCTAGGGACATCCGGTTACTGTGCACGAGTTCCCTAATGACCTAGGTGGCCTGCCGGGTCTCCTAGGAAACCCAATTTTTCCCGAGGATCTCATTGTAAAGACATTACAAGTATTACAACAGTTTACAAAAATAATCTGAATCAGAGTACAAGATGCAGAAGTATTACATATCTATAGATTTACAAATATAAGTTACATTACCCAAACCAAAGTTTCGTAGTGGAGCAGCAGTCTACAACTATACCCTGGCCCAAGGGTTGTACCATAAACGCATCTTCACCCGTGCACGATCCAACACCCGGCACGGTCCCAAGCAGACTTGAACTCTCGGCGCACCTGCAACAGGGGTTAACAAACCCTGAGTACTTGGGGTACTCCGCAAGACTTACCCGACTAAAGGTGTAAGATGAGACTCAGGAATGCAAGGATATGGGTAAGGCTAGCAGAGGATAAGGAGTTTGCAGAAAAGCATTACTATCCTATCCAATATTTTATTTGATCATTATCATAATTATATTCATAGTTCCAATATTCAGACTCATAAATCATCATTCTTTCAATTACTTCATTTATTCAGAAAACACCTAGTTCTGAACCACTTTTCGGGGTAGGAAAGTGGATTGAGTCTCCATTAACCGAGGAGCACGTCGATTCGAATCCAGAAAGTACCCAGCTGGGGATTCTAACCACACTGTATATGCAGCACGCCGGCATACATATACCAACCCGTCGTTACGGCTTTGCTATCCCGGAACCGGTCCTGCGCCACCCGAGAGCACAGTACTCCACTCATCTCCAGGCACGCCGGCCACGTGGGTACAAGCTACTCTCGCCATCTCTCCACTCCCAGTGCGTGGTTGTCGGTTCCAGCAATAGCGCTACCGAACTCTAGGCTTTCCGCATTGGTATGTGGCTAGGCTGTTCATCTCGATCCAGCACTCCTACAACGAACGGTCCCTACATCTTTTCCAAAGTCGTGCCTGCCGGATACTAAGTCATGGGAAATGCCGTCCCAAGAGCACAACACCCGGCGAAACACATTCACCCTTCCGTCAATGTTCGTACATTGGCCTAATGCACGACCACTGAAGCGGACAGAGGTTTTTATATTCCATATTCCATAGTTTAAGGGAGTATATCATCACAGCTCAGAAAATAGCAATTTTGCAAGAACTAAATTATTTAAGCAGGTCTAAGCATTTTTCAAACCATTTTATTTAAAATAGGTTTCAGGGTAATAATAGTGGGGCAATGCATCTGGATAGGTAGCAATCAACTCCTATTAACTTAATGCAGTAGATTACTCGAATTATAAAGATTTTATAACAGAAGGGTTAATGCACCGGGGCTTGCCTGTTGCTCGAAGTAGATAATATCCGGAAATCAACCACCGAGAATACCCGCGATCACCGAGTGAAAACCGTACCCGGGACTGGGCTCTTGACAATAATCACCACACGTTCACTACACGTATGCGAATGAATGTATGAATGCGATGTAAATGACATGGAATAGACATGCAGTAATAAATCAATCAACGCCTTGAGTACAACTTTCCTTCACGGTAAAGTTGCAAGCCAACAAAACTAATTTGTTTTATTAACAACTAGGGTTTCGTTTAATTATCACCTGAAATGATTTATTCTATGTTGATATGAGGAGGGATTACCATTACCTTATTACAAGAAACATGTTTAACTATTCCATTTTTACCCATGAAGTTGTATCCAAGAGATAATCGAGGCAACATCCATGGACCCACTAACGAACGTTTGCAATAAACATTTTAATTACCCTCTAACCCATGGGCTACAACTATAAAGGTAATCAAAATACCAAGGAACAATAGTGGTTTTTTTTTTTTCCAAGGGCCACAATTAACTTCAAAAGTTCACACTACTCCTAAAGGATAAGGGTTCCTCATTTATTCTATTAATTATTTATAGATCACAATTTAATAAATAAATGAACTGTCTCCATTTGAGCCCAAACTTTTTATTCAGTTAGGTATTAGCCTAAAACAATGCACAAATGAATTTTATGAATTTTGAGGCTAGATAGAAATTACCAAAATCCAATAAAGATTCATATTGCATTAAACCTTTTATTTAATTCTTCTAATTAGGCTTATAATAACATATGATTACACTAATTCAAATTGGCCCCAAAAATTACCAACAGCAAGATATTGATCTAAAATAGTACCACAATAATTTTCATGATTTTTGGATCAACCTATATTTAATTAAAAATCAACAAACTTTCATTTATTAATTAATCTACTGATTTATACACCAGGCAAAAAGTACTGGAACACACTATATTATATTTTTAGCAAATACTACATATCACAGAGAGCATACACAAATATTTTCATACTTTTTGGAGCACCAGATTTATTTATACATAAATAACAAAAGACAGAACTATTCAAATAATTAAAAATGGGAAAGGCATTCGAAATTCACTGGGAAAAGGAAAAACGATCCGGCCCACGGCAGCCCAACGGCCGCAGACCGGCCCACGCTCTCCCTGCCTCTCCCCGCTCTCACCTGCGCCCTGACTGGGCCGGCCCAAAAGCCTGGCACGGCCCAGCCGGCTCCTTCTTCCTCCTCTCGGCCACGCTCCCGCGCGCGCACGCCGGCACGACGCGGCGGCCCGACGCGAAGCTCGCCGCCGGCGATCTCCGAGACGAAACCGAGCGTACCACAACGCACCCCAAGACCTAGCGGACAGCCTATCATGCATGGCCAGAGGACTACACGCCTCCAGCGAGCTTGAGCCCACTCATGGCGGACGCGGCGGCGCGGCCAACTCGACCCGGTCGTAATGGTGCGGTAGTGTTCAGGGAAAAGGTTCGGGGAGGCGCGGGAGCTCACCACGGTTCTAGACCGGTAGTAGGCCAAGACAGAGGCGGTGCAGAACGCGGACTCCGATGTCGAGCAGCACGGCGGCGGCACCCTCCGATGGCAACCTCCACGTTCTGGCGGCTCTAGGGAACCAGAGGGGAAACCGTCGCGAGCATGAGGACCGGTCGGTCACACAGAGGCTAGAACACAATGGCTCAGGGTTCAGAGCTCACCCGAGCGGCCTCGGCACGACGACTTGGCTTGCGGTGGCGCTCCGGCCGGCCGCGAGGACGACGACACGGACTGGGGCTTGACCAAGACGCAACGGTGCACACCAAGGGGTCCAGACGAGGCGCAAGAGAGTAAAGGGGCAGTGTGCAAAGCAATTTGGACGGCGGTGGCTTGTGGGTCGCGAATTTGATCAAGAACGGCAAGGCGGTCGCCGGTTACCGAACGGAGGAAAACGAGATGGGGGGGGCTCGTCGCCTTTAAGGGCTCGGGGAGAGGGGACAGGGATGGTCCAAGGCGACGTGGTGTCCCCGACAACCTTGGATGCGAGGAGGGGGCACTCGGCCGGCCGGCACGGAAGGCGCGGCACGCGCGCGGCGCGGTCGGCTGCCGTCTCTGTTCAAGAACAGAGAGAGGGGGCGAATCACTGTAGCGAGTTAACTCCTCTTCCTACTGTTTTTGATGAATTGCTCTAGATTCTGAGTAAGCACTCGAATTTGTGCCAAAATAAAAGTTGTAGTGTTATGAATTCTACACAACTTTGGTTTTGGAACCAATTCCAAATTCGAATTAGTTTTGAAACTACAGTAAAAGGGGTAAAAGGGGTTTTGAAATTTCAAAACAAGTTTTTTGAAATTACTTTTTATTTTTCTCAAGAACTTGAAAAATGCCCAAAATAAAAGTTGCTCTACTCTCTGAGCTTTACAACTCCTATTAAGGAAGTTTTGCCAAATTCTTGATATTTTTGAAAATAGCATTTCAATTTGAAATTTTGAACTAGTATTTCAAGGTTAAATCAAATTTTTATAAAAGAACTTCAAAATTGGTCAAAATAAAAGTTGTGCATCTCAGAGAGATCTAAAACTCTTGTTAAGGAAGTTTTATCAGATTCTCAAAAATTTTTGAAGTGCATTTTCAAATTCGAATCTTAAAGCACTGTTTTGAGCTTAATTCAAATATTTTCAACACGACCTCAAAATATCCCAAAATAAAAGTTACTTCATTTTAAAATATTTACAACTTTTATTAAGGCACCCAACTCAGATTCCTTATAGTTTTTGATTTAGGGTTTTAGGGCCAAGATAAGGTTCAAATTGGATTTTTCTTTTTATTTAATAATTGATTTTAGTTAAGGGTTTATTGCACAATCATTCACAAACACAATCAAGCAAATCACTCTAACCCTAAGGCACAGGCAAAATGCAATGATAGAAAAATTAAACATGATGACATGACAGTTTAATCAACCGTAACACCGGAGGTGTTACAACCTTCCCCCCTAAAAGAAATCTCGTCCCGAGATTCGACAGGTAAAACTGTTTTTATACAAAGTAATGGAAAAGAAAATATGTCAAGTATACATATTCTATCTTGACTAACATTCAATTAGGGTTTTCACCTATAGAATTAGAAAGGAAAAAGCATAGGAAAAGTTTTAGGAAAGCCTCCAGATAAGAATGTTTCTGATTTCCTTGGTAACTTCTTCACCTGCATACTCGCTACATTGCACCTTGTACAATCTTGTTGCGGTTTGTTGAGTAACACAATCTTCCTAGCTTGGACTCATATTGGATTCCCAATGTCTGTTGGAGCTGGTTAAACTTTCTTTCTTGATCTGATTCTTGAAGGCACTTCTCCAGGGTGATATATAAATCACGCTCTTGCGCAGCTAACAAATGCTCGGAGTGTGTCAGACCTGGTCCAATTCACTCTTATCAAGTCAACATCTTGTGCAGACTCTTGTTGACACTTCCTAAGGGGTGACTTATGAAACACACTTTGCACACTCATGAGGGTTCAGACACCGAAGTCGACATGCTTCTAACTCACACTTAGCCTCCCTTTTATAATGAAGATTCTATTTAACCTAATCAGTTGTCTCTCAACACTATAACCTTAAACCTTAATTCTTCCAAAATAACACACCTATGAGGAATGCTAGCTGAGTGGGATTTCATAATGAGTGCAGGTTAAGAGTGGCGATACCAGCGTGGGTCAAGTAGCTACTCCTGTATAAAACAAGAGAAACTCTCGGTTGCGGTGCGGCACCATCAGTCGATAACCTTAACACCATTATCAAATATACCCAAATAATTCACTGCAAGGTGGTTTTTGCATTTCACTTTAATTTTTCACTATAACAAACACCCTCGTTATTACTTAAGTTGAAATGGTTTTTCAAAAGTGGTTCTAGAAGTACATAGAGTTTATACAAGTCAATTGCAACCCTCAAAGAGATTTCAAGGAGGTAATGAACTGATGACACATTAATTGCGAGCTACAATGGTTCAGGAGTGCCGACTACGATACCAGTGCATACCCTATCGAACTCTTATGTGGCTGCAGTCCACAGAAGATCCAAGTTTAGCACGGCACCACAGTCACGGTTCGAGTTACCATTATGGAACGCAATTAAAGTGACCATAGCAAGGAGAAAAGTAAGGTGATTGCGAATATGATGAAATATGATCACCGATATTGACACGAGCATATACCTTCAAAATCTCAAGTAGTGAAGTTACGAGAGACCTTAGGTTGCTATATTGTATCTCAATCGTAGGTCATGTTTCACCAAACCAAATCGATTAGAGCTTTATTCGTTGTGAAAGTATAGCAGATCAGAACCTTCGTCCGTGATACCCGCACGTGCCTAGTGGAACCTCGTGTGGCCATGGCACACGAGAGACCCTAGGTTTCGACGCGGCACCATGGTCTTAGGTTATGGCACTACTATATGACACAAACTATAAAGATTGGGATAATACGTCGAATTCAAGAGAGTGGTATGTGCCGAATCAGGGCATGACACATGCATAGGTGGATATCAAGAATTAAGATCGAGTTTTGGACTAGGCAGTGGGATGAATGCGAGGGCATCACAAAATTTTAAAGAAATAGATTTTTGTAGGTTCCAAGTTAATCAGGAATTCATAAACAACAAGGAATCCTCAGTAGATCGTAGGTGCCATTTCCAAGTGAATGGATTTCAGTTACCATTTCCAAATCGGTTCCCGCTGTTTTATCGGTTCAGATTAAGATAATTGCACGATTAGAAATTTTTAAAATTCTAAGATACTAAATGTGAATCTTAGAGTAGGTTTTTAACACTTAGAAACAAACATGTGTTTGGTGGAAGAGTATAGGCAGGGAGTGAAAGCGCATTAATTGTAGGCCAGGATTATAACTATTAACCTTGATAACAGCGAGCGTCCGGCAGTAACTCCCATGGTTGCGACCCATAAGAGACCCCAGATTTCGACGCTGCATCGTGGTCATGGATTACAACATCCGAGAGACTACAACCACAATAGCTTTTAAAAGAAGTAATAGGATCTTCAAAAGGAAAAGATAAACTTTCAATTGAATTGATCTCAAGGAACATAGGATTAGCTACAGTTCGAAGTTTGACTGGCAGAGTAAAGGAGTGCATCCAAAACCTTCTCAAAATCTTGGAGCTATTGGAGTGAGATGAACAAGGATTGATAAAAACTTCATGTTAGCAAGATTCACCATATTTTTAATACACCTACCACTCATTAACCATAAGAAGAAAATTACCATAAAGCAACATAATTTAACAAGGTTCGGGTAAGCAAGGTTTACACAATAATTAACCTGGACTACTAGCTTAGGTGGTTCTACTTCAAACAGGAAACTACCTTGACTCCAGTTTCTTATTGACTTAGAGCTTCGTTACAAAAGGCGCTTAACCAAGGGTTAACCTAACATGACACTGAGTTGAAGAAACCAACTAACTTCATCACTAATCAATCTGATCACTCACCACTCTGGATTCTGAGTCATTTGCTGCTCCCACTAATTCTTCGTCTGCATTTTCTGCTGAACTAGACTCTTCTTGGCTATCAGCTGCAGCAACAGGCATTGGATCATTCATGGCATGGAGCATCTGCACCTCACGCTGCAATTCCACGATATTCTGATGAGCTGCCTGAAGTTGTTGTTGATAAGTGTTGTGCAGGCCCCAAAACATCGCATCCTGATGCTGCAAATATCCAATTGTCTCTCTAAGGCCTTCTCTTGCCATGACAGCATAAGAATGGGCTTCCTCACATTGCTGGACGAGAAGTCCAGTCTGCAGGTGAAGGCTATCCACCTGACTCACCAGCTCCGCTATGCGGCGCTTGTCTGCTTGCTGTTGTGCTTCAAGCGCTTCTATATGAACTTCGAGGCCGATCTTTTCTGCATTACTGATTTGAGTAGCCTCTTTCCACTTTAAGGCTTCCTGACTAGCCTCTTTCTCCTTTAGTTCTGTACTCTTGAGTGCAGTATAGCATTCAGAGTAGAGCTCACGCCACTGTTCTCGTCCTTGCTCACGAGTCAGATGCAGATTGAGTACAGCTAGCATAGCTCGTGCAGTGGCTACTAATATAGGATCTGGTTGCACAGAACCTCCTTCCAGCTGTTGGATTTGTCGCTGCAGAATACCCCAACTTCCTGGTACCTCTGACGAAAGCGTACTTGGAGCTGAGGCGCTGACCTCTGTCTGACACCTAGAGCTAATCTTCCTTAATATTTCCAATGCAGCTGCCTGGGCTCCTTCCCAGGGAGTCATTCCTTCCGCCTTGGCATTCCAAACTGGCCAAAACGGAACAGCGGTACAAGCAGGTACCTGGAGAGACACTTCACAACACGGACGACCAAGGAGAACAGTGTAGGACCAGTGGTACTTGGGCGGCTCTAAGTAACCTACTTCTTGCAGTAGCTGCCACAACAGTGTGGGTGTTCCAAACGTTGCCAAGAAGTCATCCATTCCCGCAACAGGGCTTTGTGACTCCATCTGTCTAGAAGAAGGGTAAGATTTCATTCTAATGGATATGTTTGAGACCCGTTTTATTTTTAAAACATCGCTATGGGGGATTATTAATAGTTGTGATGTCATGATGCATGAACGTTCCAACGCGAATTAGAATACTCCGATATACTCATATATTCACGTAAATATAATATTAGAGTGACAAGCACTCAACATTTTAGAACATAGGGCATACTTAAGGTGCTAATCCACTACTAGACCTAAAATCTAACTGCAATTCTATAGAAAGAATTAGGAAAGGACTTTAGAGAATGAATGAGGGAAGTTTAGAAGCAACTGGTGCCAACTACCCCGTTGATTTCATTTATTCGAAATCATTTTGAAGCTTTTGGAAAGTAACACTGCAAGTACTTTACAATGAGAAGCTCTGATACCAACTGTGACAGAACCGCCTTAATCATAGGGCCCACGTGCACCATCATCGCCCCTAGGGACATCCGGTTACTGTGCACGAGTTCCCTAATGACCTAGGTGGCCTGCCGGGTCTCCTAGGAAACCCAATTTTTCCCGAGGATCTCATTGTAAAGACATTACAAGTATTACAACAGTTTACAAAAATAATCTGAATCAGAGTACAAGATGCGGAAGTATTACATATCTATAGATTTACAAATATAAGTTACATTACCCAAACCAAAGTTTCGTAGTGGAGCAGCAGTCTACAACTATACCCTGGCCCAAGGGTTGTACCATAAACGCATCTTCACCCGTGCACGATCCAACACCCGGCACGGTCCCAAGCAGACTTGAACTCTCGGCGCACCTGCAACAGGGGTTAACAAACCCTGAGTACTTGGGGTACTCCGCAAGACTTACCCGACTAAAGGTGTAAGATGAGACTCAGGAATGCAAGGATATGGGTAAGGCTAGCAGAGGATAAGGAGTTTGCAGAAAAGCATTACTATCCTATCCAATATTTTATTTGATCATTATCATAATTATATTCATAGTTCCAATATTCAGACTCATAAATCATCATTCTTTCAATTACTTCATTTATTCAGAAAACACCTAGTTCTGAACCACTTTTCGGGGTAGGAAAGTGGATTGAGTCTCCATTAACCGAGGAGCACGTCGATTCGAATCCAGAAAGTACCCAGCTGGGGATTCTAACCACACTGTATATGCAGCACGCCGGCATACATATACCAACCCGTCGTTACGGCTTTGCTATCCCGGAACCGGTCCTGCGCCACCCGAGAGCACAGTACTCCACTCATCTCCAGGCACGCCGGCCACGTGGGTACAAGCTACTCTCGCCATCTCTCCACTCCCAGTGCGTGGTTGTCGGTTCCAGCAATAGCGCTACCGAACTCTAGGCTTTCCGCATTGGTATGTGGCTAGGCTGTTCATCTCGATCCAGCACTCCTACAACGAACGGTCCCTACATCTTTTCCAAAGTCGTGCCTGCCGGATACTAAGTCATGGGAAATGCCGTCCCAAGAGCACAACACCCGGCGAAACACATTCACCCTTCCGTCAATGTTCGTACATTGGCCTAATGCACGACCACTGAAGCGGACAGAGGTTTTTATATTCCATATTCCATAGTTTAAGGGAGTATATCATCACAGCTCAGAAAATAGCAATTTTGCAAGAACTAAATTATTTAAGCAGGTCTAAGCATTTTTCAAACCATTTTATTTAAAATAGGTTTCAGGGTAATAATAGTGGGGCAATGCATCTGGATAGGTAGCAATCAACTCCTATTAACTTAATGCAGTAGATTACTCGAATTATAAAGATTTTATAACAGAAGGGTTAATGCACCGGGGCTTGCCTGTTGCTCGAAGTAGATAATATCCGGAAATCAACCACCGAGAATACCCGCGATCACCGAGTGAAAACCGTACCCGGGACTGGGCTCTTGACAATAATCACCACACGTTCACTACACGTATGCGAATGAATGTATGAATGCGATGTAAATGACATGGAATAGACATGCAGTAATAAATCAATCAACGCCTTGAGTACAACTTTCCTTCACGGTAAAGTTGCAAGCCAACAAAACTAATTTGTTTTATTAACAACTAGGGTTTCGTTTAATTATCACCTGAAATGATTTATTCTATGTTGATATGAGGAGGGATTACCATTACCTTATTACAAGAAACATGTTTAACTATTCCATTTTTACCCATGAAGTTGTATCCAAGAGATAATCGAGGCAACATCCATGGACCCACTAACGAACGTTTGCAATAAACATTTTAATTACCCTCTAACCCATGGGCTACAACTATAAAGGTAATCAAAATACCAAGGAACAATAGTGGTTTTTTTTTTTCCAAGGCCCACAATTAACTTCAAAAGTTCACACTACTCCTAAAGGATAAGGGTTCCTCATTTATTCTATTAATTATTTATAGATCACAATTTAATAAATAAATGAACTGTCTCCATTTGAGCCCAAACTTTTTATTCAGTTAGGTATTAGCCTAAAACAATGCACAAATGAATTTTATGAATTTTGAGGCTAGATAGAAATTACCAAAATCCAATAAAGATTCATATTGCATTAAACCTTTTATTTAATTCTTCTAATTAGGCTTATAATAACATATGATTACACTAATTCAAATTGGCCCCAAAAATTACCAACAGCAAGATATTGATCTAAAATAGTACCACAATAATTTTCATGATTTTTGGATCAACCTATATTTAATTAAAAATCAACAAACTTTCATTTATTAATTAATCTACTGATTTATACACCAGGCAAAAAGTACTGGAACACACTATATTATATTTTTAGCAAATACTACATATCACAGAGAGCATACACAAATATTTTCATACTTTTTGGAGCACCAGATTTATTTATACATAAATAACAAAAGACAGAACTATTCAAATAATTAAAAATGGGAAAGGCATTCGAAATTCACTGGGAAAAGGAAAAACGATCCGGCCCACGGCAGCCCAACGGCCGCAGACCGGCCCACGCTCTCCCTGCCTCTCCCCGCTCTCACCTGCGCCCTGACTGGGCCGGCCCAAAAGCCTGGCACGGCCCAGCCGGCTCCTTCTTCCTCCTCTCGGCCACGCTCCCGCGCGCGCACGCCGGCACGACGCGGCGGCCCGACGCGAAGCTCGCCGCCGGCGATCTCCGAGACGAAACCGAGCGTACCACAACGCACCCCAAGACCTAGCGGACAGCCTATCATGCATGGCCAGAGGACTACACGCCTCCAGCGAGCTTGAGCCCACTCATGGCGGACGCGGCGGCGCGGCCAACTCGACCCGGTCGTAATGGTGCGGTAGTGTTCAGGGAAAAGGTTCGGGGAGGCGCGGGAGCTCACCACGGTTCTAGACCGGTAGTAGGCCAAGACAGAGGCGGTGCAGAACGCGGACTCCGATGTCGAGCAGCACGGCGGCGGCACCCTCCGATGGCAACCTCCACGTTCTGGCGGCTCTAGGGAACCAGAGGGGAAACCGTCGCGAGCATGAGGACCGGTCGGTCACACAGAGGCTAGAACACAATGGCTCAGGGTTCAGAGCTCACCCGAGCGGCCTCGGCACGACGACTTGGCTTGCGGTGGCGCTCCGGCCGGCCGCGAGGACGACGACACGGACTGGGGCTTGACCAAGACGCAACGGTGCACACCAAGGGGTCCAGACGAGGCGCAAGAGAGTAAAGGGGCAGTGTGCAAAGCAATTTGGACGGCGGTGGCTTGTGGGTCGCGAATTTGATCAAGAACGGCAAGGCGGTCGCCGGTTACCGAACGGAGGAAAACGAGATGGGGGGGGCTCGTCGCCTTTAAGGGCTCGGGGAGAGGGGACAGGGATGGTCCAAGGCGACGTGGTGTCCCCGACAACCTTGGATGCGAGGAGGGGGCACTCGGCCGGCCGGCACGGAAGGCGCGGCACGCGCGCGGCGCGGTCGGCTGCCGTCTCTGTTCAAGAACAGAGAGAGGGGGCGAATCACTGTAGCGAGTTAACTCCTCTTCCTACTGTTTTTGATGAATTGCTCTAGATTCTGAGTAAGCACTCGAATTTGTGCCAAAATAAAAGTTGTAGTGTTATGAATTCTACACAACTTTGGTTTTGGAACCAATTCCAAATTCGAATTAGTTTTGAAACTACAGTAAAAGGGGTAAAAGGGGTTTTGAAATTTCAAAACAAGTTTTTTGAAATTACTTTTTATTTTTCTCAAGAACTTGAAAAATGCCCAAAATAAAAGTTGCTCTACTCTCTGAGCTTTACAACTCCTATTAAGGAAGTTTTGCCAAATTCTTGATATTTTTGAAAATAGCATTTCAATTTGAAATTTTGAACTAGTATTTCAAGGTTAAATCAAATTTTTATAAAAGAACTTCAAAATTGGTCAAAATAAAAGTTGTGCATCTCAGAGAGATCTAAAACTCTTGTTAAGGAAGTTTTATCAGATTCTCAAAAATTTTTGAAGTGCATTTTCAAATTCGAATCTTAAAGCACTGTTTTGAGCTTAATTCAAATATTTTCAACACGACCTCAAAATATCCCAAAATAAAAGTTACTTCATTTTAAAATATTTACAACTTTTATTAAGGCACCCAACTCAGATTCCTTATAGTTTTTGATTTAGGGTTTTAGGGCCAAGATAAGGTTCAAATTGGATTTTTCTTTTTATTTAATAATTGATTTTAGTTAAGGGTTTATTGCACAATCATTCACAAACACAATCAAGCAAATCACTCTAACCCTAAGGCATAGGCAAAATGCAATGATAGAAAAATTAAACATGATGACATGACAGTTTAATCAACCGTAACACCGGAGGTGTTACATCAAGTCAATCAATAGAGAGGTTTGGAGGGTTGTGGAGACCAAGATTGAGATTGCCAATGCGGCAAACCCCACAACCGCCAAAGAAAGATTGTTTTAACTCAATGACATTGCGGTTTGTGCTATTCATGAGGCCGTAGATGAAAAAGTGTTTGAGCAAATCAAGAACATTGAGAGTGCTCACGAAGCTTGAAAGAAGCTTGAGGAATCATATGAGGGCACCAAGGGTGTAAAGGCCGGTAAAGCATACATCTTGAAGGACAAGTTTGCAAGCTTCAAGATGAAGGATGATGAAACCGTGCCGGCGATGTTCCATAGATTGCAAGTCATTGTGAATGATCTCAAGGCCGTGGATGAAGAGTTGAAGGATAGTGACTTCTCAATGAAATTCTTGAAGAGCTTGCCCAAGAGGTTTGTTACCTTGATCACGGTTTTGGTGAAGACAACATTAAGTGAGTTGACACCAAACCAAGTGCTTGCGGAGGTGATGACCGATGATGCCTATACAGATGATGATGACAAGGAGGAGTTGATTAATAAGAAGTAGAAAGACAAAGATGAAGACTCCAAAGATGAGAAGAAGAAGAGTGTGGCATTCAAAGCCACATCATCATCAAAGGACAAGGGCAAAGCAAAAGTTGAATCAAGTGAAGATCCATCAAGCACAAGTGAGAGTGATGAGGAGATGGCCCTTCAGTGAGAAGATTTGGCAAGTTCATGATGAAGAAGGGCTACCGGGCAAGAAGGAAGAAGAATGCAAAAAAATTTGATGGACCAAGAAGATGATTCAATTGTGGAAGCAAAGATCACTTGGTAGCCGATTACCCACACTCAAGTGAAGATGATCACAAGGGCAAAAAGAAGAACAAGCATGAGAAGAAGGAGAAGAAAGAGAAAAAGGAATCCTCATATAAGAAGAAGAACTATTCTCATGTGGTGACGTGGGATAGTGATGCCTCTTCAAGTGATGAAGAGAGTGATGATGACAAGAAGAGCAAGAGGAAGGCACATGCAAGCATTGCCATTCATGACAAGCCTTCCATCTTCGATACTCCTTCATGCTTCATAGTCAAGGGCTCTAAGGTATCATCCGATAACGAATCTAGTGATGATGATAGTGATGATGACCTAACAAAAGAAGAATTAATTGAAATGCTTGATGATGCACGTATTTATTTTGATAAAGTTAGAAAGGAATGTAAGGGCTTGCGCAAGGATAAACAATCCATTGAGCAAGAACTTGAGGAGCTTAGAGCATCTTATGAGAGTCTAAAGGAAGACCATAAGAAGCTCCAAAAGGCTCACACTAAGCTTGATGAAGCTCATTCCTCTCTAGTTGAGCAAAATAAAGACTAGCAACAACAAGTGCAAAAGAAAGAAACTAAAACTTGCAACATAGGTGTAACATGTGATATTTCTTGTGAACCTATTATTGTTGCTGCTACTAACCCTTCTTGTAGCACCCCCACTACTACCTCACCCACTAGTGACCCTTCACTAGTAGTTGAGAACAAGAATCTAAAGGAGGAGATTAAAAAGCTTAATCACTCCTTAGCTAAGGCTTATGGTGGTGAGGACCGCTTGCTTATGTGTTTGGGTAGCCAAAAGGCATCTCTCCACAAAGAGGGATTGGGCTATACCCCCAAGAAAGGCAAAACCGCCTTTGCTCCTCACAAGACTTGTTTTGTGAAGAGAAATGGCCGGTATTGCATAAAATGGAAGCAAGTTGGTCATATAGAGCAAGATTGCAAAAGCAAGAAATCCAATGCATATGTATCCTCAATTAAGTTTGATTCTTGCTACATTCTTACAAAAGGCTCAAATGGTGTGAAGGCTAAGTTTGTTGGTACATCCATGTTAGGTCCAAAGAAGAAGACTATTTGGGTACCAAAGAGCTTAGTCACTAACCTTCAAGGATCCAAGCAAGTTTGGGTACCTAAAAGGAATTGAACTCTTTTTGTAGGTCAATTACAAAGCCGGAGGGAGGCATTGGGTGCTTGATAGTGGATGCACTCAACATATGACGGGTGATTCTAATATGTTTGGCTCTCTCAACACAAGTGCAAATAGTGGCTATGATGCAATCACATTTGGTGACAACAAGAAAGGGAAAGTGAGAGGACTTGGTAAAATTGCTATCTCCAATGATATGTCCATCTCAAATGTGTTGATAGTTGAAAGCTTGAACTTCAATTTGCTCTCGGTTGCACAACTTTGTGATCTCGGTTTCAAGTGCATATTTGGGGTTGATGATGTTGAAATTGTTAGTGTTGATGGGTTAAATTTCATTTTCAAAGGGTTTAGATATGACAACCTATATCTTGTGGATTTCAATGCTAGTGAAACTCAATGGTCAACTTGTTTGATCACTAAGTCAAGTTTGGGTTGGTTATGGCATAGAAGGTTTGGTCATGTTGGAATGAAACAATTGAACAAACTAGTGAAGCATGATCTAGTTAGAGGCTTGAAAGATGTCACTTTTCAGAAAGATAAGCTTTGTAGTTCATGTCAAGCCAGCAAACAAGTTAAAAATACATATCCTAAGAAGAGCATGATGAGTACTAGTAAAGCTTTTAAGCTCTTGCATATGGACTTGTTTGGACCAACCACATATACTAGCATTGGTGGGAGCAAGTATGGATTTGTGATTGTGGATGACTATACTAGATATACATGGGTATTCTTTCTAGTTGACAAGAGTGAAGTGTATGATATATTCAAGACTTTTGTCAAGAGAAGCCAAAATGAATTTAAAACAACCATCAAGAAAGTTAGAAGTGACAATGGTAGTGAATTCAAGAACACCAAGATTGATGAATTGTATGATGAGTATGGCATTGGACATCAATTCTTACCCAAGTATACACCACAATCAAATGGCATCGTTGAAAGGAAGAATAGAACTTTGATAGATATGGCAAGATCAATGCTAAGTGAATGCAATGTTAGTCATTCTTTTTGGGCCGAAACAATCAACACCGCTTGCTACTGCATCAACTGCTTATATTGCCATGGTATGCTTGCAAAGACTCCTTATGAGCTATTGAATGGTAGAAAGCCCAACATTGCATATTTTTGGGTTTTTGGTTGCAAATGCTACATTCTCAAGAAAGGCACAAGATTGAGCAAATTTGAAAAGAAATGTGATGAAGGTTTCTTACTTGGCTATTCAACCACAAGCAAGGCATATAAAGTTTGGAATTTGGTTAGTGGTACTCTTAAGGAGGTACATGATGTTGAATTTGATGAAACCCAAGGCTCTCAAGATGAAGTTGAAAATCTTAGTGACGTGAGAGGCAATGACTTGGCAAATGCAATGAAAGATATGGATATTGGTGATATTAGGCCAAGGCAAGTCAATGATGATGAAGATGATGGTGCAATTCATACTAGTATGCAAGTTGAAAATGAAGCAAGTGCAAGTGACTCACAAGATCAATCTCAAGTGCAAGATCAAAAAGCTAATTCATCTCAATCCAATCATCAAGTTCCTATTCTCCAACCGATCTCTATTGCAAGGGATCATCCTTTAGATCAAATCATTGGTGGTATTCAAAGTGGAGTTCAAACTAGAGCAAGACTAGCTCAAATTTGTGAGCATTTCTCATTTGTGTCAACCATAGAGCCAACCAAGATTGAGGAAGCATTGAAAGATGTTGATTGGGTCAATGCCATGCATGAAGAGCTCAACAATTTCACTAGAAATCAAGTTTGGGAGCTAGTGGAAAGACCAAAGAAACACAATGTGATAGGAACAAAATGGGTCTTTAGAAATAAGCAAGATCAAGATGGCATAGTAATAAGGAATAAGGCTAGATTGGTTGCATAAAATTACACTCAAGTAGAGGGTCTTGATTTTGGCGAAACCTACGCACCGGTTGCTAGATTGAAAGCAATTAGAATCTTGTTAGCCTATGCTTGTGCCCACAACATCAAGTTATATCAAATGGATGTCAAGAGTGCATTTCTCAATGGGTACATCAATGAGTTGGTTTATGTGGAATAACCTCCCGAATTTGAAGATGTGAAGAAACCCAACCATGTGTACAAGCTAAGAAAGACATTGTATGGTTTGAAGCAAGCACCTAGAGCATGGTATGAAAGATTGAGAAATTTCTTGCTCTCTAAAGGGTTCAAAATGGGAAAGGTTGATACAACCCTCTTCACTAAGAAGCTTGATAATGATTTATTTGTGTTGCAAATATATGTGGATGATATCATCTTTGGATCAACTAATCAAGATTTTTTGAAGAATTTGGAAATATGATGGCAAGTGAGTTTGAAATGTCCATGATTGGTGAGCTTAGCTACTTCCTTGGTCTTCAAGTTAAGCAAATGAAGAATGGTACATTTGTAAGTCAAGGCAAGTACATAAGGGACATGGTGAAGAAATTTGGATTGAAACATGCAAAAGCCATGAATACTCCTATGGCAACTAATGGACATTTGGACTTGAATGATAGTGGCAAAATGGTAGATCAAAAGCTATATAGATCAATGATTGGAAGTCTCCTTTATGTGACCGCATCTCGACCGGATGTCATGTTTAGTGTGTGCATGTGTGCACGATTTCAAGCCTCACCAAGAGAAAGTCATTTGAAAACCGCAAAGAGAATATTGAGATATTTGAAGGGCACACAAGATGTTGGGTTGTGATATCCTAAGGGGTCCAATTTTGAGCTTATTGGATATTCGGACTCCGACTATGCCGGTTGCAAAGTGGATAGAAAGAGCACTAGTGGAACTTGTCAATTGCTTGGAAGATCACTTGTATCATGGTCTTCAAAGAAGCAAAATAGTGTTGCTCTCTCAACGGCCGAAGCGGAGTACATTAGTGCTGGAAGTTGTTGTGCACAATTGCTTTGGATGAAGGCAACCTTGAGTGATTTTGGATTGAAATACAAGAAAGTGCCTTTGCTATGTGACAATGAGAGTGCTATTAAGCTAACCAACAACCCCGTGCAACATTCAAGAACAAAGCACGTTGACATAAGACATCACTTCATTAGAGATCACCAAATCAAAGGGGACATTGCAATTGAAAGTGTTGGCACCGAAGATCAATTAGCGGATATCTTTACCAAGCCACTTGATGAATCAAGATTTTGCAAGTTGAGAAATGAGCTAAACATACTAGACTATTCCAACATGAAGTTAAAAGCTTTCCACATTATATGACATGCCTCTTATTCGATTAAAGCAAGGTAAAATTGGTTGACATGGCATTCATACTTTGATAAGGATTTGTCTAGTTCATGTAGACATGAAATGCATCTTATAGGCTCATTCATGAAAAATCAAATGCTTTCATATATATATGGTACCACTTTTGTTCTTTATGCTTGTATGATCAAGTGGTAGCATATGACATATTGATGGCCTTGCAAACCTAGTGTTGAATCTAGAACATGAGCTCATGATGTGTAACTTAACATAGTCAAGATAACCCTACTAGTGAGGTGTGAAGAAGCTTGTCTTTAGTTCAAACTTAGTTACATATTCTAGGCAAGTGATCTAGATTGAACCAATGCGAACATGAACTAAACCTCATTTATTGACTTGATACTCCCATAATTTGCACCATTTTTTGTGATTGTTGACAAAGGGGGAGAAGAAAGTCACAAAGATAAGAAAGAAAATGGGTCAATTAAAATTAAAAATTTTAAAGCACACAAGTAGGGGGAGCAAGCTCATGAATAAGTTGTTGCATTTGTGTATGCATTAACATATAAATTGTTGCATTGTCAAAACTTCAATTCCTATACTTGTTTGAATTGATGAAATGCTTAGAAATAGGATTTGAATGGTGATTTGACAAACTAGCATGCATAGGACTTACATGTCATACAAAGTACCTCTTTTACTTTAAATGTTGATCTCACGAGGTATTTTGAGTTTGTGATGCATGACTAGTAAACAATGGTGCTAAGGATGGTATATTTCCGCATCTCCGATGGTATCACGCTTCAAAGGTCCATTCTATATACCTTAGCATCATTTGATAGTAATAGCTCACCCAAACCTTCAAATTCATGCATATGTGAAAAATTGAACCAAACATAAGGAATCACATATGTAGGAGGAGCTAATACTACTAAAGTGCAAACTTGTTTTTCATTTCATATCTTTGTGAAGGTTGTCATCAATTACCAAAAAGGGGGAGATTGAAAGCCCATGTTTGGTTTTGAGTAATTGATGAAACCTAGTTTGCTAATGATTGCTCTAAGTGTTTCATGAGAATTGATTAGCAAATGGCAAGATGGAGCAAAGGACCGGGTCGGTGGAGGCCACAAGTGAAGGGCAATGACGGCGTCCATGAAAATGGTGTAAGCCCATCAATAAAGGAGAAAGCCCCATTGACGGCATCCATGCAAATGGTATAAGTCCATCATCAAAAGGAGTCCACAAGCTTCATCAAGAGATGGTGAAAAAGCTAGGAGCTCAAGGCAAAGGTATAATCCATAGGAGCTCTTTTGCTTTTGGTGATCAAGACTCCATAGAGGGAGTAATCACATTTAGGATAGATAGCCGTACTATCAAGAGGGGCGAAATCGTTGATGAAATACGGTTATCAAGTGCCACTAGGTGTTCATGATCATTGCATTGCATATAGATACTAGTGACACTAACAAACCCTTGGAAAACTCCTTTGAAAAGGCTAACACACGTGCACAAGGTGTAGAACACTTGGTGTTAGCACATGGGAACAAAGGGTGAAAGGTTTGAGTGAAAATCCAAAGAAAACAGAGCGTCGGACCGTAGAGTCTCAGAGCGTCGGACCATTAGCCTCGGTCCGATGGCTAACTCTGCTGAGAGCGTCGGACGTTGAGTCCCTGAGCGTCGGACCATTAGCCGAAGCGTCCGACGGTGCAGATCGTGCAAAAGCTGACACGTGGCGAGCTCTGAGAGCGTCGGACTCTCGGCGTTAGTCCGACGGTGAGCGTCGGACCAACGTCCGACGGTTTTCAGTGCTCGGGGAGCTCTCTGAAAGCGTCGGACGGCCACGTTCGTTAGTCCGACGGCTCCGTCTGACTGCGTCCGACGGTGGTCAGCTGAGGGCGTCGGACCGTATGTTTTAGTCCGACGCTCGTCAGTCCGACGATTCGTTTAGCGCGGGAAGTTAGCCGTTGTGATCCAACGTTCGACTTCAAACGGCTAGTGACACGTGGCGTTCATCCGAGGCGTCGGACCGTGCGGTATAGTCCGACGGTGTGGACGTCGGACAGTCCGACGGTACGCAGTGAAGTCTAAACGGCTAGTTCCTTGTGTGTGGCTTATATATAGTCACTTGGCTGGTTTGGGGAGAAGCTCTTGGCACTCCTGAACATCATAGCATACTTGTGAGCCTTCCCACTCCACTCTCACTCATCCTACTTGATTGTGATCATCATTTGGTGAGTTTTGGAGAGCATCAAGTGCATTGCTTTGATAGAGATCATCTAGAGGCACTTGGTAGTGGTGATTCGCAGCAGTTTCTCTCGTTACTCTTGGAGTTTGCCGACTCCTAGACGGCTTGGAGCTGCGAGGATCGTTGAGGGGAGTTGGTATTGTGAGGGGTTCTTGAGCCTATCCCCGCGGGAGATCGTGAAAGACATCTTTAGTGGATTGCTCGTAGCTTGGTGGATCCCCATCTTGTGTTGGTTGTGCGGCTCTCTTGAGAAGGGTTTGGCGTGTGATGCCAATTAGCGCGTGAACCTCCAAGTGGGTGTATCGCTACAACGACTAGCTTGCCGGCAAGCAAGTGAACCTCGGTAAAAAATCTTGTGGCATCTCTCTACCGAGGATTTCTCTTGTATTTGATTGATTGGTTATATTGGACTTCATATCTTCTCTACACTGGGGGTATTGAAATCACCTTTACTCTTTATATTTATGTACTTACTCTCTTGTGTAGTTTGTTAGTTAGTTGCTCACTTAGGAGTAGTGTATAGTAGTGACATAGCCTTAGTGTGAACTAGTGATCATAGTGTAGTATACTTGTCTAGGTGGCTTGCATAGTGTAATTTAGAGCTAGTGCTTTGCAAAGCTTGCTATTGTTACTAATCGGCTTGTTAAATGTTATTTGTAGATTTTTATAGGCTATTCACCCCCCTCTAGTCATTTAGGACATTTCATGTGGATGTCAGGAGGACGGATCTAGCTCGAGTTTCCTGTAGCGGCGATTGTCGTCGGTGGCGAGCTTGGATCCATGGCCGAGGGAGCTTGGGGCGCGGCCCCGACCGATGGGTGCTCAGCGTCGGCTTCTACTCGTCCTTGGTGGCGAGTTCCTTTTGTGGTTCATTTCAAAGCCTTCGTGCCATGGAGTTCCCTCTGGCTTCGGGTTCGACAGCCCCTCTGGAATCTTCCTCTTGCAAAGGACCTAGGGACCTTTTTGTAATTTTTTTATTTCAGAGGCCCTCTGTGATAGTTGGGTAGGACACCTGTCCTTTGTTTTCCTCTATGGCATAAGTGTATGTGTTTGGGTCTTTGTACGTTTTCCTTATAACTCATAATACAGGTATGCTTGGTAAAAGAAAAAACTTGATCATGGTGATAAGAAAGACCCTGATTCTCGAAAACACCCTAAGGTTTCTTTTAATTTATCCCTTCTTTCCTATTTAACTGCTAGATAGAAAGATCCCTTTGTCTTGGACCTTACTCCCTCTGTCTTATTAAAAGTGCTATGTTAGATTTCGTGCCATCTTATTTGACCGTTCATTTTAATCAATTTTTTTATACCAATATTATTTTTTTTATTATAACTTCTTTTATCACCAGAGATACTTTAATAATAATTTAATTATTCGTATAAAAAAATTAAATAAAACAAAAAAAATCAAAAGTTAAAAACGATACTTTTAACTAAACAGAGGAAATATATCTTTATAAATATGTAAAGTTCATTCTTTTTAACTCAATTTTTGTTTCGTCAAGATCGTGTCGATGTAGACTATGAATGTTTATCATGCCATATGTTTATAATCACATATTAATAAACCTATAAAGTTAGACAGAAGAGTCTTAAGAAATTGCACATAGGATGAAAAGCAATTCTAAAAGGCACCGTGCGTCTTGTACATGTTCACTTTTTATGCCAACTTATAATCATGCACGTGTCTAATTTGATGTACCCTATGAATTTATTTAGCCAATAGGTTCTTGCATATGGATAGGTGGGCCTAACTTGATCTTTCCAATTATTAAGATATTGTAGCCGAAAATTCTCTTCTGGGAAGGCTCCGTCGAGTCATACTGCCCACAAAAACAAAAGCAACCTAGGAAGCTTGTTTTCTCATCGTAGCAACGAAAATATTCAGAATTGCTCCATGTTCATCCAATACAACAATATATACAACATGATCAATGGGTGTTATGGGTGTAGCTAGGACAATGAGACCTGGGACAAAAACAAAAACATTGTCCGACTGCCTTGATTGAGTGAAATATGGAAAATCCTCGTATAACATGTGTTACTGTATTTTTTAGCATTAGTATACTGATGAATTCTGAGCAAACCCGACGGTCTTCAGGTTCCCCAATGGTGGCTAACCTGCCAGTCTCAAAGATTCTGTTCATCCCAAATCTGCAGAAACGGAAACCACATCAGTAACGGGGACCACATTGCTAATTGCAAATTGAAACTGATGATACAGAGGCATGAGGAATAAAGAAGCCATGAGGAATAAAGCGAGGTAAAAAAACGAATGCAAATAACTTGGTATAATTCTTCATGTTTCAACTAAATGCACTACTCTTTAGTTTTTATATATGTGTAGTTTTATATTTACAAGAAATGCTCAATCAGTCCCTTTTTCAGCTATTTATACAATAATAATGTACGCTTATTTAATCTGTCAAAGAAAGGAATACATTCCTGCCAAAGCTAAATGGCAGTCATATCGAAGCAGATTCTGTGTGGGAACGACCGAAAGAGAAATCAAAGAGACCCACATCAAAATGAATTTTGATGCCAGAGTTGCTTATGCAAGAGACATGGACAGGTCAAGCCGTAATTATGATCTAGATGAAAAGCAGTGAGTACTGACTTGTATTTTGGAAGGAAGCTATTGTAATAGTGAAGGGGTCAAATAAATGGCTAACCCTGGTTTGTGTTTTGATCATGCAAAGTAATAGAACACAGCACAAAGGCCAAAGGGTTGTTTAATGGTAAAGCACCTCTATCCTCTAATGTTACTGGACAACATTCTCTGGGATCCGCTCATGCTTCAGTTATGACATCAGCTGAAACAACACAGTAAAATAAATTAGGACTACTGGATAAAGAATAGTAAACAAAAAATAGAGCATATGATAATAGGTTGTAATCAATTCCATGGCCAGCTTTCAAATAAGAATTTGCCATGGTTATCCATAGGTTAAAAAATCACACCCTCAGATTTCAAATGTATGTTTCTTTCAAAAAAAAAAAAAAGTAGGTCATTGTACGAGATTCAGGCCAATCGAACTTCTTCAACTTGGCTCATAAATACATTCCAAATTACACGCTCCTATTCCGACTGTTGGGCTAATCGCTGTAAAGAAGATGTTCAATTTCTTTCTGAGGTTTATGTTGCCTATTGGTCTTCATTGTTACCATATTGACATCTAAGCACATGTGTACCACACATGCATGGTAAAATAGGCGATTACAATGTACACGTTTGATGTCACTAGTCACTATTCACGATTTAAAGAATTCCCTTACTATAATTTCTTTATTTAAAATAGTACTCCCTCCTTTCCAAATTGCAAGTCGATTTGTCTTTTCCATGTATCTAGACATAGAGAATGTATAGGTCCATAGCAAAAACAATGTATGAAACCAAAACGACTTGGAATTGGAATAGAGGGAGTATAGTTTTCCAAAAAGTTGAAAGTAGAAGTTCTTAGGCATACAAGTGTGTCCTAATACCTAAATGAGGGATAAAACATTTTCTTGTACCTCAAAAGCAGCTACATCATGTTGACCTATATTTGACCCTTGTACAATTCCTTTCCCTTTTTATTTTGTGTATAACTACTAATGACTTGCTTAAAAAAAACTACTAATGACTTGCATTTCCACATTTCTTTTTGTAAGGCGTGAAACCCTGTACAATTCCTTTTTCCTGTTTCTTGTTCGTAACAAGTAATGAATTGTACTTCCAAATTTCTTTTTGTAAGGCATGAATGCATTCAGATTCAAATCTCATAATTTTCAACTAACAATAAGCCTTACAAGAAAGTTCGTTATACATTCGTCCTATGATTATAACTTTGTTCCCATATACATTATCATATAAGAGAAAGCATAGATTACAGATACATATAACTTTGGAGATCACATTGAGTCAAACAATGCCTTATACTTTGAAACGGAGGGAGTACATAATGTAAAGCAAAACAGAACATGCTCCTTTCCTATTGTTTTGTGTCTGATGAAACTAATCCTGAACTATAGGCCTAGCTGTGAAAGGAATTGTGACTGCCCAATGCTTTGGTATAGCAAAATAGCAGCCATTTATTTGCTTCTGTGCACTGTTTCTACCAACATAAATGGAATGAAAACTTGCATGCCCTAGCAAGTGACCAAATAGTAACAGAAATTGATCCAGAAAGTCTTCTGTTTTGTAAATTTCTAGTGTCTAACTATCCTCAACCTGATGAGAACTAATAAACATCATATGCATGGTTTTCCGTTTGCCTTAAGACACATGCAACTAGGGCACAGAAGTTCAACAGCAAAATACGATTACATATGCATGCTTTGTGTAAAAAAAGAAAACAGATTGAGAGAATGACATATGTCAACTAGTACATACCATATTGAGGATTTTTGCAATTCTGTTGTGCCTCCATCTGACAGTCCTGCTCTAACCGTGGACGATCATAACCATAATCTTCAACTGTTAGAGGGGGGTCCACTTGAAAGTCCTGCTCTGGCTGTTGAAGAATATGCTCTAGTTCGTCACCAAATATATCCATGTCATCCCATTCACATAGAGCAGAGGTGTCAGTAAAATCATTCCCAGTTGAATCAAGGGTATCAACATTGTTTGAAGTCATTTCTACATCCATGGGCATATCAAGTGCAGGGCTTGAAACTGGCTGTGAAGGGGTTGAAAAGAAAGCTTCATTTGCTGGTATTGGTTGATTGGAAGTTTCAGGAACAGAAGGACGATATTGAATAATTTGCACGTCCCCACCAGAAGTCTCCTGACCATCTACAGGACCATGTTCCAGAGCTTGGAACCTTCTTTTCCTGTTACCATCATCATTCCACCAGTTACTCCTACGCTGCTGCTGAACGAGCTGGTTGAGAAAATTTGGATTCTGGACAACTATTGCCAAAAGCGCCATCATCTGCTGCTGGTTCTGTTCCATCACACGGAGGCGCTGAATTAAATTCTGCACTTCAAGGCTAGATGATTGCTGGTACTGCCTTAGATCTACAAGCTGCTGCATTAGAAGGGCCTTGTCCCTCTTAAGTGTCTCAACCTCCTTTTCAAGGCCTCCATATTTTCCTATCTCGATATTCTCAGTGCCAGGTGCAGCTTTGACAGGCACCGCCTGCAAATCACTAGGGACATCCTGAGAAGATTTTTTCTTTCTCTTGATGGTCTTCAGAAGATGTTTTTGGCCCTTGACAAAACCTTCGTTGGCCCATTCCCATCTATCTGGATCAACTTTATGAAATCCCTGATTATGAAAGGGAACACTAGTGAATTCATGAAAAAACAGAAGTTAAGATTCAACATGAACTTGAAGCATAGAACATGAGGACAAAATACAGCATAGAACATGCGGACAAAATAATAGTTAGTTTGAAGCAGATGATTTTCAACATAAGATAATAGTTAAGCAATGCTTCTATTCTTATATATGCAATTATAGTCTAGTTACATGCTTCGTGCACGAGTTTTAGTAAATGTCTAACGAGAAAAAAACATTGAACAGATAACATAGGTCACTATTTCAGTACAAGCATAAAGTTTCATGTAGCAGTAGCTTCACCCAATAGAGCATTGGGCTAGGATGCTAGTAAAGTAACAAGGCAATAAAATCCTTTGTATTGTCATGAAGTTCACTAGGTTACAGAATCCAACAAGCTTTTGATAAGGTGCAGAAAATTTCCAACTGAACAAAAAAAGGATCCCTGATGCCAGGTCTTGTATGCATTAAGGTCTGTATTGAGCACTTGGCCGAAAGAGACTCCAGAAGCTTGCAACCGAATTCAACTATTCAGTTTGCTTTCTGAAGTACAGAGCAGAGCTAACCAAAAATTGGCACATCAAGCTATTCAGTGACACCCTCAATACAACAATAAAAGAAGCATCAAACTGCAAAATGACAGAACATATCAAATGGCATCACAAGAAGTTGCTGGAGCAACAACAAATCCAAGGAGATTGTCCAATCAGAAGGCATTGTAATTTCTGTCGTCGCAAAGTTCAGTAGGTGACAGAACCGAATGAGCTTTTGATAAGGCCTAGCAAAAGTTCAATAGGTGACCGAAGCTAATCACCTTTTGATAAACCACGCAAAATTTCAAACTGGTTGTACAAGAACAATAAAAGATCGCTGATGGCATGTATTATGTATTAAGGTCGGTATTGAGCAATTTGCTAAAAGAGGTCTCGTGAACAATCTACACAATTGTATCACCAAAAGCTTCCAACCGAATTCAACATTCAGTTTTGTTTTCGGAAGTACACAAAACTTAGAACTAAGTAAAAAAAATGACAGAACCAGCTATTTGGTTATATAAAATCTCAAATGACATCAAGAGAAATTTCTGAAGCGCCAACAAATCAAAGGAGACTAGCATTCCTCATCACCCCCCCCCCCCCCCCCCCAAAAAAAAAAAAAAAAAAAAGAAGAGATACAAGCATTTTTCAATTTTCATAATCAGAAGGTATTGCAATTTCAAAAACCAAGGTACTAGCTAGGCGTATTACGGAATCTACAGTAAACCAACAATCGCGTCTAATCAGCGCAAACCACATCGATTTCGCGCACGGGGAAGTAACATGTAGGCATAGGGATCGGGGTAATTCTCACGTAGGTGTTGAGCTGGCGTATGAAGCTGGTGAAGTGGTTGTGCTTGAAGTGCCGCGGCAGCAGGTCGCGCTCGAAGGCGTGCGAGTCCCAGATCACGAAGCTGCCGCCCGCGGCGCTCCAGGAGATGACCGCGTCGGTGGCCGGGTCGGAGACCATGTCGTAGACCTTGGTCAGGAAGGGCGCCACGTCCGGAGGCTTCGGCACCACCGCCACGGGCGCCGGCTCCGGCGACTCCGTCACCGGCGTGGCCTTCCCCGCCGTCTGGGCGCCGACCTCGCCGCCGGCTGGGGAGGCCGGATGCTGCGGCGACCGCTTCTTGGAGCCCATCTCGACGGGCGATGCGAAAACCCTAGAGAGAGAATTTTTTGGTTGGATTGGAGGAGGGCCTTCGAGTCGAGATTGATGAGGCGGCTGCGCCGGAGAGGCTTCGAGATTGAGGCGGCGAAGGGACGAGAGACGTCGAGAGGGGACGGGAAGGGCAGGGACGAGGCGGCGAGGGGATTTTGGTTTGGGAATGGGCTGCTTCGTTCATTTGACGATGATCTGTACGGTTCTGTGACAAGTAGTCGGAACGGGAAATGTTGGAGAGCTTTGCCGACACAATGACCAGTGGGGACGATATTTGGTGGGTCCAAGGTACCAGTGAGACAATGCTTGTGTATTTTCACTGAGGTAATTACCTAATTACGCCTCATGTTTTTCCCGTATTGGCGGGGTCGGGCTCCGTGTGGGACACAAGAGTCAGGGAGGTTGCTGTGTCGCGCTCGAGGGTGCGGCAGATGAGGCGGCACGATTCTTTGCTTCGCTCTTTTGTCCCATGACACGTTGGCGGTGGGGCAAAGTAGACATGGGTGGGTCCCACGAAGCAAGTGTTATCGGTCGGTCGAGCAGGAAGGTGCTTGTAGGTGCATGGTAGGATGGGGCAGAAGCGCCACAGCCAACAGCCATTGGGTCACTGACTCGTGGGCCCATACAAGCATGTTCGTCGTGTGCTTCAACCGGGACAAGGCACATACCGTCGTTGCCGACGTCATCGTTAGAGCGGAAGTCGACTGGACCGAGCGAGTCCACCAGCGACGCGCTTTCTCGTCTTCTTCAACTCTTCGTCCTGAAGCCACCTGCCAACTACCGAATATCCATTCAACCTCCTCGCGTTCTCACGAGTCGCGGGCGAGCTTCCCAATTTCAACTTCGACTCGTTTTTTCACCGCACGAGTCGACGATGGTCTAATAACACCCTGTGAGCTTGTCTGAAGATTGGAAAAAGGCGTGCAAGTTTCTGTTCGCTTGAGTTTTTTTTATATATTTTTCATTCATAATAAAATAGTGCTTTTCACTCACATAAAATATAAGCCCTGGCCGCAGATAAATATTGCCGAACAGAGAGTTTGCTAGTGCTACCCATTTTCTATTTCTATTACGGTGACTCCCTGTCCTCTGAAATCACGGCACTTAGGGTGCGTTTGGTAGGGTGAAATGTTTCAGTTTTACAGCTGAAACACTTGAAATCCTGCCAAACGAACATTTGAAACGTTTCAGGATTTTGAACTAGACTTGTGAAACATTTGTTTCGCTCGTGAAACACTTCGGCCAAACGGTTTGGTGTTTTTGACAAAAACGTTTCTTGACTAAAACTGAAACGTTTCAGCGTTTCGGTCGTTTCAGCGGTGAATCGGAACCCTACCAAACACACCCTTAAGGTCTGTAGGATCGACTAGAACTAATAACTAGTCTTATTAATTTCTATCTACAGGCTAAATGTATTAATAACTAGTTTAAGATTATTAGTAAATAATTAATCTATCCTCCCTCCAGTTAAAGTAATGCAACCAACAACCATGCACCATGCTCAGTGCTACACTGCTACTGCTTGCTCAAGGTCAACCTGGACAATTGCATTATTGATCTCACTATCTCAGCCCAGCACGCATAGTGTTTTTTTTTTTTTTTTTTTGAGGGGACGAATGACAATGTTCTAGTGCAGTCCAACAATCGCGGATCCATCCGGCTCAAAAGCTGAGCGCTACGCGGCGGATACGGCCATTGGGCTAATACAAGCTGCGCATCGGCGCCCAACTGGAGTTTAAAACGGGCCGAACTGCATTGGAATCGGAGGCTCGCAGCCCATTCGTTATCTGCTCCCCGGCCGAAGGCAAAGCCGCGCTGCCGTTGACGCGTTGTACTGTACTACTACATACAGTACAGGGCGCCAATTTTCCTATCGCTGCTTTCGTCCTTGCGCAAAGTGCAAAGCACATGGAATCCTCACCGGCGTACTGTTCAGACAAGAGCATCTCGCAAGTTGCGATTAGCCTTCGTATATATATAAAGTATGCGTCGTGAGTCGTGACCTAAGGCTTATCCTTATCGGAGACCTGTGCGCGCGAGATGCCGGTTCTCCTGCGGTGCTGTGCTGTTCTGCACATACAAAAACGTAACTGACACGCCGATCGTCGATCGAGCAGGCGGCAGCCAAAGCTTTTCTTCGTTATGAAATGATGATGCGGGCTCTCACGACCGGATCAGTGACCAATAGTAATAGGAGTAGACAGCAGCAACAGCAAGTGTTCATCCGTAGGAGAGGAGAGGAATCTGAGCGATGGTGGCGAAGACTACACGTGCTGTGGGCCGGACAACAGAGAAGAAGAAGATGGCTGTTGGCCTGCTGAAGGCTGCAGCCGAGAGAAGAGGATCATGCAAATGCGCCCCCACATTCCACCGTGGTAGTGCGTGCTGAGTGCTGACTGACCGCACCGGCCACGCCACCCGCCCGGCGTTGGCTTTGGCTCCCTGTCCCTGCACGTGGGGCCCAGAAGCGAGAACACTTTGACACCTCGCTACATCAATCCACGGAGAACCAGGCTCTGTTCGCTTCAGCTGAACAGCTGAGCTTATTTGGGC